>CM037853.1:46884750-47249574 GCA_021234595.1 Delia radicum
CTCTGAAAATATCGAGTAGTTACTTTTGAGTATAGAGTGTCCAAAAAAAAAAAGACAATTACGTGATACTCGATACTCGATACCCACTACTCATTCTTTTACCAGCACCAATTGAGAGGCAGATATGGATTTAAACTTTAAAAGCGTTTTCTGGAAAATCGTATTTTTTGAGTTATGACAGTCTTCTAGTAAATGAGCGACATGAGCACTCAGTATGTAACGGTTTAAACGATCAAATGTTGTTGTTGTATTTTGGGGGAATATTGTCTGCTGTCGTTGGTTCATTGGTAGGATGGTATTGTTGAAATGATGCCCACCAAAAGAGTACATGAACCGTACATGAACATGACAATACAATTCAAGGTAAGTGAAGGCCAAGGCCCATTGCCGGTTGCAATTGAATGCAGTTAAATTTTTATATTGAGTGTTGTCATGAACAATTTGCACAAAAATTTGCAATTGCAACATGACAATTGTTTTTTTTTTCTTTTTTTTTTTTTGGAACATTAAGGTGGAGGTGTTACTTTAACAACATGGAGTAAATTGACAATACAAAATTAAATTTACCGTAAAGATATTTGACATTTAAATGGTTTGTATGTAGCAAATATTTACACTTGAAAAATTAAGATCATTTTTTTTTTTCTTTCGTTCAAATAACAACAAACATGTTCAATTTAGAATAAAAAAGGTGTTGAATTTAACATTTGATTCTTAGATATGGTTGGAATTTTAGTATATTTCTGCTTTTCTTATTTTAATTTTGTAAAGAATGATCTTGTTAAAATTCTTTAGGATGGTTTTTATAAATGAACTGTATAAATTCCTACTTCGTTTTTATCTAAACGCACAGTGAGCCGAAACTGGACTATTGCTCTAGCATAAACCGATAAAAATAATGGAGACACATTAAAATCCTATATATCTATCATATATAGCTTGATATGATTATATATGTGCCCATATGTAACGATATATATTTACATCTCATACTTAATTTTACGAAAATTTCTAATATAGCGCTATATATGTATCATCATATACCATTTTATACACCCAAATAAAAAAGTTAGTAAAGTCAGCAAAAAATTTTGCTGAGTCAGAAAAATTTTAGTCAGGAAGGTGCTTGCAAAAAAAATTGCTAATGTCAGCAAAATCTTTTGCTGAAAATCAGCCAGCAGATTTTTTGCAACAAAATTAGTAGATTCAGCAAAAGGTTTGCTAGCACTTAGTAGATTGCAAATTAAAAAACCCCCTACTAAAAATTAATAAAATTTTTCCTGAATATTAGTAGACTGAAAAAAACTCAAAAAATTTGTAGAAAAATTATACTTTAGTTAATTTATTTGCTGAAAATCATAAAACAGTTTTTTGTGATTCTATTTAAAATAATTTACAGTACGTTACAAAATATAAAAATGTTCATACTCCCAAATTGACGATATGAATTACTGTAAACAACAGAAATAATTTGTATAACATAAACGAAATTATCTTTGAACTACTTACATCAATTATTGTCTAAATGATGCCATCTTTTAAAGGAACACAAATGCCGCAGAGAATTATAGAAACGAAACGAAAAAAATAACAAAATATAACATATACAACCCTTTTTGTTTGCAAAATATATTGTTTGCAATTTGACCACACAAGATTATTAATATATATATAAACATTTAGTTTACAAATACACATTTAATCTTTTATTTAAGCAGGTGACGACGCAAAATTTAAGTTGTTTTAATCCACAATTTTGTTTTATGTATGAAAAACAGATACAAAAATCTTCCATGGTTGATTTTTTTATATTATGTCTTACCAGAGTTGTACTTTTTAGTATAATTTTCCTCGTCACTACTACATCGTGACATGCCGCGACATCTAATTCATTTTGAGTATATCTTTCAGTCTGGTTGTCGTTCACACTATTGATGTGCTAACCATCACAATTTTTTTTAGCAAAATAAATTAGTAAAACATTAGTAAAATATTAGAAAAACATTAGTTTAAAACAGTTAAGTGCTGAATAAGTATAACAAAAATTTTAGTTTAAAACATAATTTTAGGAAAAAATTTGCTGAAAAATAGTATACCTGATTTACAAGATGTTTTACTAACTTTTCTACTAACTTATTTTTTTGAGTGTATTATGTTACATATAAGTTGATATTTTTTATTCATATATACTTGATATAGCTTAATATGTATACTTTAGTGTATAATACTATATAGCTATATATGATACAATAAAATCAAACAAATTCTATCACTTTTACATATAATTATTAGACCAAGTTTTTTTTGGCATTTGCCACAAACTGCAGCATTTGCCATTTTTTCAAATATTTTCCAAAAATGCCATTTTTGCTCCACCTTGCCATAAAATGCCATTTTCTACTTTCTTGCAATATTTTTTAGATTTTTTTTATAAAAATGCTCTTTTTACACATTTTTCATTAAAATTGCCAGATTGACTTTATACATTCAGATTTTAAAGATATCAATTCAAATTGTAAAGAATTATTTCTTAAGGTAAGTTCAACATTTAAGGCCTAGTTTTTGGGATGTCAGTTAACCTTCGTTTAGCTAAAGCGACAACGAATTTTGTGCACCATTTCCAATTTTATTAACAAACATTTGCCGGAACAACTTTTTCTAGTTCAGAATTTCGATCTTTACTAAAATAAAGCAAAATAAACAAAATTCCAATAGCAGTATTTAAGGTACAAACTGCGTTAAACTAAGATTAAAGATAATCTACATCCTAAAAGGTCGGCATAAGTGTCTAGTATATAATTTTGATATCTTTTTAGGTTCCATCTCTACAAAATTTGTTACAATCAACAATCAATGTATCCGAATTTAAGTAAACCTTGGATTTAAGCTGAAAATATTGTTGTGATAATTTTAATGATATATGTGACACATTAACTATACTCAGTGACGCTATACAAAATTGATATCTCAAAAATCTGGAATAAAAATTTGATTTTACTTATAGAAAAAGTAATTTCGAATGTCGTTGTTTAAGCATCACCAAATTGAAAACAAAAGGGCTCTCTATAAATGAACGTTTAGATGTTATAGATTGCGTTAAGGAAAAGATTAAAGATGCCAACAACAAAGAAATTATTGAAAAATTTAATAAAGTTTTCAATCGAAATAGTGGCCTACAAACTTTGACTAAAATAGAAAAACATATTTTTTAATAAGAATGAAAAGGATTCACATATTGAAAACTAATCCCCTTTGAAAGTACATGCTTTCAAATATGCTGCAGTTACATCTACAGATGTGTATTTTCAGTAAACTCAACTGTTGTATGTGACAATAGTAGATCGTTAATTTTTGTACTATTAGGGCGCGCCAAAGTTGTATGGGTAAAATAAAATCATGCTAGAGATCGGCACTCCCCCCAGAAACATTCGTTTTTATATCAAAATACACTATGCAAAAAATTATGGTGATCGCTCAAGGGGAATGGGTGTCTTAACGCCTTGAAAATAGGGAAATATGTAAATTTTGACCATTAGATGAAAGAAATTTTTTTTTTTTTTGTTATTCAATTTCGTACTAAGTATATTTAATATTTTTTGTACTAAGTTCGATGACAACCATTCACAAAAAAAAATATTAGCTTTCCAGGGCATCGTTTACCTATTTTAACTTACGATACAAAAAAGGGCAGTTATTTGTAGGGGCACCCAAAATATGTATCGCGGTTCAAACCAAATCGATTTTTTTAATTTTGTGACAGCGTGTACTTTTTATCATCTTATAAGGGAGGTATCCCGACCCGAACTCGCAGATTTTATTACATTTCTTGGATAGAAGAAAAAGAAAAACGTATTTTTTTAGCTGCCCTATCTCAGGCTTAAGGGTTAAAAAGTAGGGTTAAACATTCATTTATTTTTGTATGAAAATTGTCTTAAATTCACTAAAACTAGATTTATTTGTAGGCGTGGTTACAGTACTCAAGAAAACAAAAATGTTTATACCCATATTGCCTATATAGTGGACCCAGAGTTGCCACATTTTTAAATTATTTGAAATATAGGAGAAAAGGGCTTTTGGGGAAAAAATCGTTAATTAATTAATGTTACTCAGAAAACTTTTCTTGAATAACAAAAATATCTGGAAATCTTTGGACATCATTTGTACACCGGTGAAAGTGTCTTCAAAATTTTTTTTAGTTAATACCAAATTTGTCTATAGTTACTTTTAACAGAACAAAATAAACCCCAAAAACCGTAAAATTGGGTAATTTTTGACACCACTTAGTAAAGCCCAAGCATGAGATTGGGCAGCTAAAAAACACGGTTCCCTTAAATTGTTATTATCTACAACATATGCGAACTGCATTAAAATCTGTCGGTACGGGTCGGTATGGTCGGGAGGTCTTTTGTTCAAAGACGATATTTGGCAGATTTCCACCAGCGACAGGATAATAAAGGGTAAAGGAGGACATATCGAAACTATTAAATACATTTTGTAAATTTGTTTAGTTTGTAGTAATACATACTTTTTTTAAATAAAATCTTACAATAACTTGAAAAGATATATATATCCATTTACATTTGTAACACTTCAATTGCCGAAATCTGTATTTTTTAAATAGGCACAGGGTATCGTATTTAAATGTTTAACCATTCACGTAAAAATAAAAATTAAAACACTCCGATAATAGAATGGAACATTATTTTTTTATTGGAACGATATGGAATAGAACGGGGAATCGAAATAGATTGGAACGAGGAATGAAATTTGAAATATAGGAGCGTGTTAATTTGTGTTATCACATAAATTGGTAAATATTCAGTTAAGTTTTGGCAAAATTTTGTCAGTTTGGCGCTATCTTGCAAAGTTCTCGATACAAAACTGAACGAGATTGGGCAAAATGGAAAAAAATCCTCCACTGGACTATTATTACTCCCTGATCCCGGGCATATCCCTAGAGCAAGGAGTCTGTAAATTTAACAAATATAATCGTCTTCGGACAGAACATGCGACACGACATCGAAAAAAGGTTTTCCGCATACAAAGTGTCAAACTAGCGCAGATGGACAAAACAGAGTTTAATAAAAAGAATTTTAAGCATTAACAACTCTTCACCCGTAGGTGAGGAGTAACATGTTACCGAGGTAAGTAGTTTCATGTCTGAAGCCCTTGCCATGTCTGAAGCCCTTCATCTTTCCCCACCTTTCATCTCTATACTATCCCTTTCCAGAGAAAGCAACACACTAAATATAGGAAGTATTTCCTGAGTGTTGCCTCTCTTTAAAAAAAAAAAAAAAAAAAAAAAAATGGCAATGACTTAGACGGCTATTAGAGTCTAAATGTTCCATAATTTTTTTCTTTACCACTAACTTAAAAGCCAAAATTTCAAAGCTTTGACCTATTAGCGCGACCTTATATATTTATCGGTTTGTTTAATGTCATCCTTTTAGATGACATTGAACAAATTTGGCAAGTAGGAGAAGCAAAAATTAAAAAATCGTATTTGAAGAACCAATCTAATGGTGATAAAAGCTTTTTGTTTTTAAATTCATACATTTTTATTAACACAAAATTATAAAACATAATATAAATCAATTTACTGAATGAATTTGATTTCTAAAAAACTATGCTATCGAACCACTGTGCAAGTACGTTGATGTTTAATTTGCCTTGACGTAATAATGATCTCGTTACTTTTTTTTTTCGTCTTGTACTTATGATTCTTCTTATTACTTGGTAGCATATTTGTTTCCCCCCTAAAGTTTTACATACGTTTTCTTCATTGTAAAGCATTTAATCTTTTCGTGTCCGTACAAAATGTATAAATGTACTTGAATTTGCAGTATGTAACTTCTTAACTTCTAGACTAGCTCATGGATCTTTGGCTGTATTTTGTGTTTATCTTAAGTATTTGCCATGTTGATCCATAATAAATTTAAAAAAAGGAGAAAAAAGGTTTAGATCTACGTTGGCTACATGCTTCTTATTTTAACATCCTTTGTTGTCGAAGGAGGTTAATAAAGTTGGCAACGACAAAAAAAAACAAAATCAAAAACAAGGGCGTTGTTGATATATAACATTAACGCGTTTGATAAAATCAAAAAATCGGCTGTAGTTTTAAGTATGTGAGAGAATGTAGGCTAAAAAAGATTTTTATTTATACAATGGGAACATATTTATTTGCAATGAAACTATTTGTATTTCAATGTCTCTAATCTAATGGATTTTTGTAGTTAAAACTATATTGTAGGTCTTAAATTCACATGACATCTTTATTAGGGACTAAAAGGCAACAACAATTTATTTTAACAACAACACCTGCTTTATTGAGAACAATCGTGTTTCAATGTAAGGATATCTTAAAAAATACCAGGGATGGAAAAAGCTCGCAAGCGATCCAAAAATATATACATTTTCCAACAAAGCTCACAAGCTAAAGTGAAACGAGCTGCTCAAACTAAAAAGGCTCACAAGAAAACTAATCAAAGAGGTCTCATTACCACACTCAAAATAAAAAGAGTATGTGAAGTCAGCAAAAAAATTTTGCTGCGTCAGCAAAATTTTAGTCAGAAGGGTGCTTGCAAAAATATTGCTAATGTCAGCAAAATCTTTTGCTGAAAATCAGCGAGCAGATTTTTAACAACAAAATTAGTAGATTCAGCAAAAGTTTTACTAACACTTAGTGGATTTGAAATTAAAAAACACTTACTAAAAACTAATAACATTTTTGCTGAATATTAGTAGACTGAAAAAAAATCAAAAATTTTGTAGAAAAATTATACTTTAGTTAATTTATTTGCTGAAAGTCATAAAACATATTTTTGTGATTCTTTTTAAAATAATTTACAATACGTTACAAAATATAAAAAGGTTCATACTCCCAAATTGACGATATGAATTAATGTAATATCTGAAAACAATAGAAATAACATAAACGAAATTATCTTTGAACTACTTACATCAATTATTATCTAAATGAACGCAAATGCCGCGGAGAATTATAGAAACGAAACGAAAAAATAACAAAATATAACATATACAACCCATTTTTGCAATAAGAAAGAGGAAACATACAAATCTACCTAAGATGTGTGTCTTTGTCTTTCGCTTTAGTCTGTCTACCTGTCTGTATATTTGTTTGCAATTTGACCTTACTAGATTATTTATCTCTATAGACATTTAGTTTACAAATACATATTTACAGCCGTATTTATAAAAAAGTCTTATTGTGAGTTTACAGAGTGCAATAGCTATTATAGACTTTTTGTCTTATTAATCACTCATAAAAGTTTTAATTCATAAAGAAACAATAACAGCTCCATAACTATTGAACGTTTGTAGTATTTTTTTGCTTATGTATGGCAACTCTCTTATTATTTACTTGTCATTTAGTTGTTAGTGACGCTTTAAACCACTGATTAATAAACCCGATAATCAATTATATGTTTATTTGTCCATATTTTTTTTTCAACATTCGACTTAAAAAGTATGTTTTAAAAATAAAAAACGTATTAAATGAGTTCTGAAAAAAATTTAAACAAAAATATTGCAAAACTGTTTTGAGTTTTCTATTTTAGTAGTATATGGTAACAAAAATAATCGAATAAATAGTTTGTTTACATCTGATTTACATCACTAACATATTTTGTCAGGTTTTTATTTTATTTCTGTGATTTTTTTTACCAAAAATAGACTGATTTGTGCCAAAAAAATGAAAAATGGATTTAGATTTCCAAAAACAAATAAAACCAATAAAAGAAGTGGAAAACATGGTATGTGTGTTAATAAATACTATGAATGGACATACCAAAATAATTTTAATTGTATATTTTCTATTTTTTGAAGGAAACAAAAAGAGGCAAAGGTCTGAAAACTGGTGTGAAGAGGATAAGGTAAGAGCTTCGTGAGCTGGTTCTAAAAGATCATTCAATATATTTAAAAATGTCTATTACATATACTTATAATTTTTTTCATTTTACAATTTCTTATAGGAGCTAAAATAAAAATAATCACTTTAATCGCTTTCTATTAATATTTTTCAAAAATATTCTGCAGAAATATTTTTATTAAAGGTAAACAATAGTCGTATGTAGATTTAAACATAATGTCTAAATGCAAAATGTCTTCTTATTTTTGGTTTAAAGAAGGGTAAATCCAACAATAAAATTTCTTACTTTATGAATGGTTTATTAAAGGTTTTAAAAGACTATTTTTCGTTTATAAATACAACTATAGCAAATGTTGGTTAAAAACGGTTAATAAATCAAAAATACATTTTTATAAATACGGCTGTTAATCTATATTAACTTTAACTATTTTATGTTGTATTTTATTTAATTAATATACAATTACTTTCACAAGCCGGTGACAACTCAAAATTTAAGTTGTTTCAATCCACAATTTTGTTTTATATATGAAAAACAGATACAAAAATCTTTCATGGTTGATTTTGGTGGATGTCTTACAAGAGTTGTACTTTTAGTATGATTTTCCACGTCACTACTACATCTTGACATGCCGCGGCATCTAATTCATTATGCGTATATCTTTCAATCTGGTTGTCGTCCACGCTATTAATGTGCTTATCAGCACAATTTGCTTTAGCAAAATATATTAGTAAAACATTAGTAAAATAATTAGTAAAACATTATTTCAAAACAGTTGTGTGCTGAATAAGTATAACTAAATTTTGGCTGATAACATAATTTTAGCAAAAAAAAAAATGCTGAAAAATAGTATACCTGATTTACAAGACGTTTTATTAACTTATTTTTTTGGGTGCAGTATCTAAATAATAAGCAGTAGAATTAGAGGCAACTGCATATAATTCGGCGTCAGAACTCATTATTTTTGTTTGACGAGGTCGTTTTTGTAAGTAGTTTTACATATTTGCTTCATGAAAAAAATAAACAAATTTTGAACCCTTGCTTACCCGCTGCATTACAAAACATAAAAAATAAGTGGTTACCATAATAATAAGTTATACTAATAATAACTTATTAGCAACTAAAAATATATGTGCTTACAAGTTTGTAAAGGTAACCCTTATTCTTATCAGTTATTAAAAAATAAGTAGTTGACACAAAAAAAAGACATTATATTTGTAATTAAATAAGTAGTCGCGGGTAAGCTTGACTGCTTATACAAACGACTTTGTCAACCAAAAGTAACTAGTGCTGACGCCGAATTATATTGTGTTGCGATTTTTACTTTCATTATATAACCACTTACGTAGTAATTACAGCTTTTGCTGGTTTTGTGTAGATCTTTTACTCTCTTTTCGAAATTAAATTGAAAATAGTGTCTTTAAATTTCTAAAAATTCTTGATAATAATATATAAAAAAAGACAGTTTTTTTAATAATCTAATAATATATTATTGGAAATGGTGTTGTCCAGCTCTTTACTTAGCTTTCGAAATACAATTGTCAGTTTTATACCACGGAAGGCAGGCAATACCGCTCAAATGACGTCATCGATTCAAACCCCCTTTCAGCTGACTTAAACCTAAAATACCGTTGCCGATATAATTTAAATACCATTATCAGTAAAATACCATTACCGATATAACTGAAATACCAATAGCCCTTAAATAACGTTACCGAAATATCTAAAATACCGTTATCGCTAAAATATCGTTACCGAAATAATTAAAATAGCGTTATCCTTAAAATACCGTTACCTAAATAATCTGACAAGATCTGAAAAAAAATCACTGTAAATAGATATATTTAACCAAAGTTTGATCATAAACTAGCCAGTCATTAGAACTCGGGCATAATGGGTCTAAAAATATCGGTGACTTGTTACAGTTTTAGTTTCCTTGCTTTTTCCTAAATTTTGCAATTTGTCACAATTGTAGAGAAGGCATATATATATTTTTTTTTAATTTTTATAAAGATCGCTTTCAAAGATATATTTAGCCTCCCGACTTATAAGTCAAAAAAGTGACCTTTGACCGTTTCAAATACAAAATCATGTTGCATATCAAATCAAAGGTAATTAAATAACCATTTAAATACGACCTTGATGAATTGCGTACCTATAACACTTTCCAAGCAAATGACAATTAAGTAAGTACATTTTTGTATATATTTATAGTTTTTCCGATTTTCATGTCCTCATATTTCCTGTTTCCAGATGCGCCAGTTTCCTCAAACTTTGCATTTGCCTTAGGTCTCTGATAGTCTCTGATATACTTTATACCTAACAATTTTGGAAACAGTGATGTCAAAACAGCAATATTTTAAGTAAAATTGAGATGGTTCAGCCCTTATAAAGAAATTCTTAATTGAATTTACGAAAAAAGTCTATGAAATTGTTACATTAATTTCATGAACGATAATTCTTTCAGTGTACCTTTGTTTTAACTGTCATTCTCATTTCAATTCTAACAACAAACTTTTTTGAGTGTAGTAAGCTTTTCAATAGCAACAACAGATTTTTCTGTCACTTTTAAGACTTTTATTGAAAAAAAGAACTTTCAGAATGTAGAAAAGTTTAAAAAATCTAAAAATTTTTGTTGGAAAATTTTTTCATTCAATTTTTTTTTTCTCAGAATTTATTAAATTTGGTAAATTGCCTCCGAATCTGAAAAAATGTGTAGAAAAAAAAAACTTATCTATAGAAAACAGAGTATTATAATGAAGTAATTTTAATTTTAATTATTTAAAAAAAAATTGAGTATTATAATTAATTTATTTACTACAATACTCGATTTAACAAATTTCCGATCTAATATGATTACACTCTATTCCGCTATCGTTTTTTTTCGAAACAAAATTAGATTTTTGGTACTTGGTAGACCGAGACTTAATAGTAGTATATAATATTTTTTTTATCACATCAACCCATCTTATTTTCAGTTTTATCTAATACCAACCATCAGAGGTCAATATTCATGAGTATCGATTTCAATTGTAATTAAAATCTAACTTTTGTGTACTTGAACTTGTACATGTAAAATAAGTTAATTTTCTAACAATTACACACAAAATATTGTTTGGATTATCTAGATTTTACTTGGACAACACCTTTAACAATGGGGCCCAAAAAGGAACAAACTAAAAATAAAGTTGCGTGTTCAATTCAAAAAAAAAAAACGTAATGGAATTTATTGCCTCTTAGACAATCGTATTTTTACTGTACGTTTGGAACAAAAATAGAAGAAATAAATTAAAAAAGTGAAAAATTATGATAAAATGCGTGTTGAGCATTAAAAACTTATGAGAAGTCATGACGCCATACAGACTAAGGGATAACAAATACAAATACAAAAAAAAAAAAATTAAAATTGTATAGAGAAAATGGGAAGATTTTATAGCCATATATTTCTTAAACAAACTACAAATCATTTAAAATCAATAGTATAAATTTCACTAATCAACGGCCAAAAAACCCTGGTTTTTTAATAGACCAATGAACGCTGAATCCAAATCTAGGGAAACAAATTTTCTCAATTGCAGTTTCTGAAATATTGTGGTTGTTATATTTACATCATTCACCCAATTTTTCGTATATTTTGCTTAATTTTTCGAAGTACTTTACCTTTAGCCTAAACCCAATTTATATGTTTTTTTTTCTATTTCAACCTTGAATATTTTCTATTTTCAAATCTAAATATTTGTCTAAAAATAGATTTGTATGTACAACAGAAATTCGGTTGCTAATCTTAATGTTTTATTAGAGTTACCAAAACTATAAAAAAGTTGTATATTATTTTAAAGTTATTTTATTAATAAAAAATTCTTATCCGCGAACTGGGCTTGAACCGGCTACCTGCTGCTTGTCAGGCAATTACTTTACCTCTATAGCCTAAACCCAATTTGATTTTGTATTTTCCAATTTCGACCTTGAATGTTTTTTGTTTCAAATTTAAATATGTATGTCTAAAAATAGATTTGTATAAGGTGGCGCAAAAATAACCTTCCGATGTTTTTTTTTTTTATTATGTATAGCATTTTCTGATAGGATTATTACTTTTGCGCCACCTTATATATACAACAGAAATTCGGTTGCTGATCTCAATATTTTATTAGAGTTACCAAAACTATAAGAAAATATATTATTTAAAAAATATTTTATTAAAAAAAAATTCTTATTCCGCGAACTGAAGTCGAACCGGTGACCTTCTGCTTGTCAGACAATTACTTTACCTCTAACCCAAATACAATTTGAATTTGTATTTTCAAATTTCTACCTAGAATATTTTTTTCCTTTCAAGTTTAAATATTAATGTCTAAAAATTGATTTGTATGTACAACACAACTTTGGTTGCTAATCTTAATATTTTATTAGAGTTACCAAAACTATTAAAAAACTTTATATTATTTTAAAATGGGTAACGAAAGCTAATATTTTAGATAGAGTTTTTTTTTTTTTGGAGGCGAAACTTATATTCGATTTTAACTGCAAATATTTTATTCAAGGCCTAAAATCTCCAAAAAGTGGTTGGTTGTTGGTATTAAAGGTAATGTAGAAAATAACATTTTTTCAATATTGATTCGGAAAAGGAATATTTTGAATGATGTGACTGTGTTTTGGTTAATTTTGTATATTTATTGTTTACAATAAAGTTTAATTATTCTAATGAAGAATTTTAAGTACTTACAATTAAAATTATTGAATAATGATTAAATTTGGTTGGTTACAATGGAATTCGAACCAATTTATTCCTTGTGAGCAGAAAATTATTTTTAATTTGAGCATGTCGGTGTTTGTATCAGGATATCGCTCGCACTGGTACTATAAGGAAGTTAAACAATTTCACTTTTTTAGTTTTATCCTTATTATATTTTTGTATGTTAAATTTTTTTTAATTTTATTATTGTGCATACACTAGACATTTCAATGAATGAATTTTTGTATACAAATTGCAAATCCATTTAAAATGTCCAGAAACATTTAGAAAAGAACTTAAAATTTTAACTAATTTTCCACATGCTTCAAATACCAAAGTAAACACCAGTCTCTACATATAAAAACATATTACAGTGGAATAGTCCCAACGAATTTACTACCATATTTCATACAAAATAATACGGTTATACGAACATCGTTTATAGCGAACTGTTTATATAACGAACTAATTTTTTGGAGCCTTTTACGAATTTTCATACAAATTTTTAATCTTATAACGAACACTTTAAAAAAACGAGATTTTTAAATGCGCTGGAAATTTTAAGAACTTCAGATTTTGACTTGGAACTTCACTGAAAAGAATTTAAATTTGTATGAAACGTAATTTGATGGATTTGACAAAGAAATTTGATGGATTTGACAAAGAAAAATTTAAAACTACACTCATAAAAATTGTTAGTAAAATGTCTTGAAAATCAAGAATGCTATTTTTGAGCAAATTTTTTGATAAAATTATGTTTTCAGCTAAAATATTAGTATTCAGCACTTAACTGTTTTGAACTATTCTTTCACTAATGTTTTACTTATTTATTTTGCTAAAAAAAATTATGTTGATAAGCACATTAATAGTGTGGACGATAACCAGATTGAAAGATATACGCAGAATGAAATAGATGTCTCAACATGTCAAGATGTAGTACACCCAAAAAAAAAAAGTTAGTAAAGTCAGCAAAAAATTTTGCTGAGTCAGCAAAATTTTAGTCAGGAGGGTGCTTGCAAAAAAAATGCTAATGTCAGCAAAATCTTTTGCTGAAAATCAGCTATCTGATTTTTAGCGACAAAATTAGTAGATTCAGCAAAAGTTTTGCTAAAAGTGGATTAGAAATTAAAAAACACTTGCTAAAAACTAATAAAATTTTTTGTTAGAAAGTGTTTTGCAACCGTCAGATAATGACAATCGTAATTAATTTTTTTTATATTAATTACTGTAGAATATTTCTTTAGTTAGTCTCTTTACAGGAAGAAGAAGAAGAAAACATTTTTATTGAAAAATTTTACGGACACAAGGGATACACCAGACTGCCGCAGTTTCGTCCCCCTCCTGGGACTCGTCAGTGGTTAATTTATGTGTCAATTGAACAAAGTATTTTATATTGTTAATTTTGCTCTATATGAAAAACTTTTTATTGAGAAATGAATTGTGCATTGGTATTAGCTAATTCTGTCTCTTCTGATCGAAACAATACTTGTGTGTATGTAGTGTGACCAAACTCCAATTTAGTCGCAGTCAACGCTGTGTCGACCGTGGCTCAACTCGTTAAGAGGCGAGATTACGATGCATAGCTTGTTGCTAAGACCGTGAGTTCAAATCACAGTACAACACCAAAAAATAAAAAGTTTTTCATATAGAGCAAAATTAACAATATACAATACTTTGTTCAATTGACACATAAATTAACCACTGACGAGTCCCAGGAGGGGGACGAAACTGCGGCAGTCTGGTGTATCCCTTGTGTCCGTAAAATTTTTCAATAAAAATGTTTAATTCTTCTTCTTCCTGTAAAGAGACTAACTAAATAAAATTTTTGCTGAATATTAGTAGACTGAAAAAAACTCAAAAAATTTGTAGAAAAATTATACTTAAGTTAATTTATTTGCTGAAAATCATAAAACATATTTTTGTGATTCTTTTAAAAATAATTTAAAATACGTTACAAAATATAAAAATGTTCATACTCAAAAATTGACGACATGAATTAATGTATTATCTAAAAAAATAGAAATAATTATATAAAATAAAACAAAATTATCTTTTAAATGATGCTATCTTTTAAAGGAACGCAAATGCCGCAGATAATTATAGACCCGAAAAAAATAACAAAATATAACATATACAATCCTTTTTTGCAATAAGAAAAAGGAAACATAAAAATCTACCTAAGATGTGTGTCTTTGACTTTCGCTTTAGTCTGTCTACCTGTCTATATATTTGTTTGTAATTTGACTACACTAGACCGAGTATTCGGCTTCGGAGTTCGGCCAAGTTCGGTGTTCGGCCAAATTTGGCCGAACTACCGAACTTTTTATGATTATTTAATAAAAAGCAAAAATATATAACAACTGTGGCTATATTTACTTTTCAGAATTTACAAAAAAACTACATAAAAAATACAACGTTGAATATGATAGAATACCAAAAAAAACAACGATATTTAAATGTCAATGTATGTGTGTGTGAAAAAATTTCAAAAAGACAAAAGAGTTAAAAAAAAATTCCGGAAATATACCTACAAGACTTATAAGCAAATAATCAAATTTAATGCGATATAATTTAAATAAACGTATAATTTTTTATTTTGCAATTAATCGTTAAAAAATGGACATGATGCAGAACCAGACTTAGAAGTAGCAACCAAAAGAAAATTTTATTGAAAAAGAAATTAAAATGTTTATTACGGAGAATTTAAGTCCCAGAAATATAAATATATTTTAGTATTGGAATTCAAGTCCATTTACAAATTTAAAAGCTGCAGCAATAAAATATTTATCAGCCCCATCAACTAGTGTAGCTAGCGAACAGCTTTTTAGCGCTGCCGGACAGCTGTATTCTGATAGACGAAGCAATTCACATGGTGTGAATGCGGAAAAATTGCTTTTCTATCATTACAATAGCAAACTTTTTAATTTTAAAAATTAAAGTTTAAGTTTTTTTTCTATATCAACTTAAAAATTGATCAACTATTTTATTCTTTTTTTACTTAAAATAGTACAACTATTTTCCAAATATGATTTTTTTAAAAAAATATACCTATGAATTTTTATTTTTGTTTATGTTTAATAACTTTTTGGTTTAAATTTATTGATCTAAAAAAACAATTTAAATTTTTTTTATTAAAACAAAAAGTTCGGCTTCTGCTTCGGCCGAACATTGGTGTTATGGCCGAAGTTCGGCATCGGCTTCGGCCGAAAAAAATGAGTTCGGTCGGACACTAATTATTAATCTCTATAAACATTTAGTTTACAAATACACATTTAATTTTTATTAAATTTAAATATTTTATTTTGTCTTTTATTAAATTAATAGACAATTACTTTCGCAAGCCGGTGGTAACGCAACATTTAAATTGTTTAAATCTACAATTTTGTTTTATGTAAGAAAAACAGATACAAAAATCTTCCATGGTTGATTTTTTTTACATGTCTTACTAGAGTTGTACTTTTTAGTATCATTTTCCTTGTCTCTACACTAAAAAAATTATTTTTGTCTAAGCACACCGGTATTTGGATTGGATTTTTTTTGTTGTTTTGTAATAAAAGCCTATTTTTTTTTGAATGAATAATATTTAACTGAATATACATGTTATTTGAAACATAGTTAAAAGTTGTTAAACAAGAATTTCAGTTGATCTTTAAGAAAAGAAAATGGTTAACTTTAATTTTTTTAAAATTTTTAGTATTCAGAACTCTGTATTTCATCAGTTGTTCTGAATTTTATAAATCTGAAAACAGACTTAAAAACAACAACTAAAACTTCAATAGCATGCCAAATTTTATGAATATTGGATAAGAATTTAATATAAAACAAAGTCACTTTCCAAAAACAGTTAACGATTCCATTGTACTCAAAAAGTATAACTCGACTCAATCCAATTTAATCAAGTGATGAATGTCTTTTAATAATATGTCGTTTGATACCTAAATCGGTATTATTTTCGAGGGACCAAATATGGTTATCAGTTTCGGTACCTCTTTTGCTTTGACAATTTCAGAATATGCGTTTTTTCCAAAAGTAGTTTTATTACGGAGGGGCCTTTAAAGAGCATCAGTGTTATTAGACCAACATGGAACTCAAGTGAGTCCAATATTTCCCTTAACATAATACCAACAATAACAGAAGTGTCAAATCAATTAGCATTAACATGTACACTAGAAAAAAGTTAGTTGAACATTTTGTTAAACTTCTATTTAAAATACTTTACTAACTTTGAGCAAATTTTTTGCTAACATCAAATTTTCAGCAAAAGTTTTAGTTAAACGCTTTAACAAAAAACTAATTTTGAACCAACATGGAACTCAAGTGATTTTAATATTCCCTTTAACACAATACCAACAGTAACATAACTAATAAATCTTTTAACATTAACATGTACACTCAAAAGAAAAGTTAGTTCAACATTTTGTTAAACGCCTATTTAAAATATTTAACTAACTTTCAGCAAATTTTTTGCTGACATTGCATTTTCAGCAAAAATTTTAGTTAAACGCATTTACCAAAAAACTAATTTTTGTTGCTACCAAAATTGTGCTTATATACACATTCATAGAGCGGCGAACCTATATTTGAAAGTTTTTAATTTTTATCAATCTACTAAGATCCAGTAAACAATTTAGTTGATTTCTACAAGTCGATTGTCATTTGCATTTAACTAAATATAAGCAATACGATTTGAATCCTCCCTGTAAAAATTTTGCTGACTTAACTAACTTTTTTTTGCAAATTTGACGGTCTTTTTTTTAGTGTATAATATTGTAGTGTGATGATTATAAACAACAACTAATTCCAGTTTTTAGTTTTTTTTTCGGTGGATAAAGCTAATTTACATGAAATTCTAATTTTGGGTAGGTATGAGGCGGAGTGTGAAAATAGAAAAAATAGTTATTAAACAAAACAATTGGTCATTAACATGAGCTCATCATTAAAGTATTAAAAAATTATAAGAAAAAAACTACTTAAAGTTTTACACAAACAATTAAAATAAATGTGTTTTTCTAACTTTTCGCTAAACCAGACAAAATAAACCAATAAAATTAAGGCGCCCTATATTCTAACCCCCTAACAAAATTGCAACCAATTGAGGTTACTATAATACTGTTCTGATACACTGCGTTGCATAACTATAATTACATATGACTTTTGCTATTTTTTTTGTAATATTACAAACATATTTTTTTAAACTTATAACTGTTTTTAAGAATATGATAACTAATCTCTTATTGTGCAAAATTTAAGAGATTGCTTAATTGATAGAAAGAGAAAAATTGTGTAATAATATTTTCTTAGGCCGAGTTTTTGGGATGTTAGTTAAACTTGGATTAGTTAAAATGGTAACGAATTTTGTCTGACATTTAAAAGTTTATTAACACAAATTAACCGGAACTACTTCATCTTGTTTAGAATGTTGGTCTTTATCATAATAAAACAAAATAAAAAACAAGTTTGTTATAATTTTTATTAAAAATAAAAATTATGTTTTTTTCGACCTTTAATTGTGCAATAAAAATGAAAATTATTCAAGTTCGAGGCCATACTCTATATTTCTTCATTAGGATATTGTCCTAACAAATAATCTATAAACTTGTATAAAAGGCAAAGTACCGCCTAGTTTACTTCCCCTGTTTTGTTTACAAACTAAACAAAATATAAAATGGAGAGAAAAACAAAAAACGTGTATTGAATATCCACCAGAGGTGGACCTTGCAAATCAAACAAGTTTTCAATTTATTTGTTGATCAATGGTTATAATCTTTAACTTCAAACTCATATGTATATTAGTTCTCATGTAGTGAGTAAACTAGTTCATATGAATGTTTGATGGGATTGTCACTTCTTTCAAAAGGTGCTCTGATGATGGGGAAATAGAAAATTCCCGAAAGATCTAACAAAACATTCCTGAAAGTGGTCAATTAATAAATTTGAAAACAAACTCTATAGATTATTTGTTAGGACAATATCCTAATGAAGAAATATAGAGTATGGCCTCGAACTTGAATAATTTTCAAAATAAAAAACTTTAGCCAAGTTTTTTCGATTTAAAAACTTGGTTAAACTAAGTTTAAAGATAATCTACATCCTAAAAACTCGGCCTTAGTGTTTCATAACTATAAGTACATTAACGGTAAACAAAGAAGTATAGCAAATAAAGAACAATTAAATAATTATTTTCGTTTTTTATTCAATTTTAATAAATTTGTCGAGCCCTAACGGCTAAAAAGACGTGAGCGCCACGATTTTCAGTTTTTTAAAAAATCTTTGTGTTTCGATCATTTGCATCATTCCTCAAAATTTCATAACTCTAGGAAGTACCGTTACTAACAGAGCTTTGAAGAATTCATTCTCTAATTAAAATTTTTGAAATGAATTTTAATTTTAGGAATGAGATCACTGATCAACTTTAAGGAATTAAAGGAATCCATTCCCATTTTTTGAAATTCCATAATGAAAATTATCGAATTCATTCAGAAGGGAATTTATTAAAATCTAGTTAATTCAACTTTTGGTCAGGGAATTCATTCCCTGAATTCCATAGGAAATCATTTCATTTTCGTTTAATTCCCTAAGGTAGTTAACTTCTTGGTTTAAGTCCCTAGGAACTTAATGTTTTTGTTCAATTCCCTAAGAACTTAACTTTTAGCTTTCTGGTTTAAGTCCCTAGGGACTTGTTTAATTCCCTATGAACTTGTTTAATTCCCTTTGAACTTAACTTTTTGGTTTAGTTCATAAGGAACTGCATGCAGGGCCTAATAATATAAAAAAAAAATAAGTGACGAAAACGCAGTTTTTTAATTAAATACAATAAAACCGAATCTGTATTTTAATATTTTTTAGTTAATGTTTTCAAAACAACGGCTGATATTGTTTTGTAACGAAAAAACTCAAAAACAAATGCATAAATAATAATACATTTTAAAACCTACACCCGATTTTTTATACAAAAAGCATTTTTGTATTTAAGGGTTATGTAGTTCTTTTAAGGACAATTTCTATTTTCCCTAATTTAACCAGGAATATTTTGTTTTTCCTTTTATAGTCTCACGTGAATAATTATTTTTTGGGTATTAGGTTAAAAGCTTATTTTAGGGAATTAAACGGAAAAGTTAAGTCCCTTAGGGAATTAAACAAACAAGTTAAGTCCCTAGGGAGTTAAACTACAAATTTAACTCCTTAGGGAATGAAACAAAAAAAGTTAACTCCCTAAGGGAATTAAACAAAAATGGAATGAGTTTCCTGACCAAAAGTTGAATTAACTGAATTCCCTGTTAAAAATCGACATATATGTATACATACATGCACATTTGTTCATAAACCATTCCTATATGTGTTCACAAACCATACTTATACGTTCATATGAGAATATATGTGTGCATTAACGAAAATTTAGGTAATATATTCATTATAATCATACATTTATATACATTTCCATACATGTTCATATGTGTGCATTAACGAAAATTGAGGTAATATTTATTTATATGATCACATATGAACTCTTATGAGCATATATGAATCTTATATGGTGTTATATGGAAATGTATGACCTCGAATCACTTTATATATGAGCATGAATGAGTTCAGTAATGTTCATAAGTGTATACATATATGTAGATTTTTTTTATGAATTCTTGTTGAATGAAGTCTTTAATTTTAATGCTTACTATTGCAGTCATGGAATTCATTCTCTAAACTTGAATTCTTTGAATTAATTCTCACCCCGTAAAAAATGTTCGTGTTTTTAGTAAGCACTTACATCGTGCGCTGATGTAAGTGCTTACTATTATATAATATTGAGAAGCAGCAAAGGAAACGAATAATTTTCGTATAAAAATAAACAAACAAAAATTTTGAGCTTCCTGTTTCCCTAACAAGGATGTAGGTTGTAAGCAGCTTACTCTAAGCGCTGAAATCCGCGCTTATTTTGTCCAAAAGTAATGCTTCCAAGTGGGAATTCGCCATATAAAAATTGTAAGGGATTCTTTTTAGCTTACTCCCTTACAAACCTGCTTGCATGTAAGCAGCGTTTTTTACTGGGTACAGTCATAGAAATAAACATAGAAATAACGGTTGTAAATTTTGTAAATCAAGTACTGGCAAAGCACTTTTTGCAAATGTTGGGAAAGCGTTCTAAGTCATTACTGTGCCAGTGCTTTTTTATTTTTACGGTTGTAAATTTTGTAAATCAAGTACTGGCAAAGCACTTTTTACGAAAGTTGGCAGAGCGTTCTAATCCAGAGCTGTGCCAGTGCTTTTATTATTTTTACTGTTGTAAATTTTGTTAATTAAGCACTGGCAAAGCACTTTTTACTAACGTTGGCAGAGCGTTGTAAATCGGTGCTTTGCCAGCACTTTATTTGATGGATCATTGGCAAATAGTGCTCTGCCAGTGCTTGATTTTTCAGACCATTGGCAATTTCTGGCTGGGTGTTTTGTATTAAGTTAACGGTTGTAAATTTTGTAAATCAAGTACTGGCAATGCACTTTTTACGAACGTTGGCAGAGCGTTCTAAGCCAGAGCTGTGCCAGTGCTTTTATTATTTTTACTGTTGTAAATTTTTTAATTAAACACTGGCAAAGCACTTTTTACGAACGTTGGCAGAGCGTTGTAAATCAGTGCTTTGCCAGCACTTTATTTGTTGGATCATTGGCAAATAGTGCTCTGCCAGTGCTTGATTTTTCAGACCATTGGCAATTTCTGGCTGGGTGGTGTTTTAAAATGTTTTTCTTAAATTTTTTTAAATTTTGATGTATAATTTTAAGTGAATTAATAGATATGAAACACTAGTTGAGAGTGTCCGGCCGAACAGTTCGGCCAGAAAATGCATTTTGTCTGTATTCGGTATTTTGAAGCATTATGGACAAATGGCGGATGGAAAAATGTTTATTGGACTGATTAGATGCTATTTTGAGTGTCAAATTTGAAGAAAAGTCTGTAGTTAAGCAATGAATTCACTATTCGGCCTCAGAAAGTTCGGCCAAATCGAAAATAGTTCGGCGGCCGAACTTTTAACTTTATAGCTAAACTTTGGCTTTTCTCCTAAATTTTATACACAAAATCGAATTTAATCGGCTCAACAAACATGTTTCCAATACCAAAATTTGTCATCATTGCCTCTAGATATTAAAAAAACCGACAAAATATAGGTTTTTGGCCGAACTGTTCGGTCGGACATGATTTTTTTATTCCTTTTCAATTAGTAAAATAAAAAAAAAATGCATTTTTTTGTTAAATATTATATATTTTCCAGTGGTTTTACATTTATGCCGGTTAAACTTTTCTACTATTTTTTATCTTACGAAATTTTGTGAAATTAATGTGTTATTATAGTCTTGAAACGCAGTGTAAAAATCATAAAAAACTATGTTTTGACCGGAACACTCAGGCAAACGTGCATCAAAATCAAACATTTTTAGGGAGAATCTGTTAATATTTACGATGCAAAATATTTGATATAAAACTTTGTATTAAGTTTTGACTCAAAATAAACAAATAAGAGTTTGAGTGAAAAATTCTAGTTATTCATACCCACCCTTTGGGTTTAGATTCTAAAACTTTAGAACACAAAAAGCTTTGGTTTGAGTTTTTTTCTAAGCTCTTTTCAAATTTGTTTTGAAAAATGATGTTTGATATATTATCGTTTTACTTTGTATATAAACAAAAATTTGTTTGGGAACTGTTTATTTTTATTTTTTTTTTGTTTTCGTTTGGAGGGAAGTTATGAAGTCATCGTTACCAAAATATATATTAAAATTTTGTTTAGTTAGTTGTTGTGGTGGTGATACTATATGACTTTCAGCAAATAATAATATTTTACTAATGATATACCATTTGAATTTTAGTAACAGTCCATTAAATGCTTCCTATTGTTAAGAAATAAGTTAAATGTAGAATTAACGTTATTGTATTCAACGACGTAAATTGGCCAGTCTGCAGGGGATAAGCAGCACCTGAAATAATTTAGCCCCCCCAGAAAATTTTCGTCTTCAGTAACTTTAGAAATTTTGCAGTTTTATTAATATCGCAATTTTTTACTAAATGTACTTTTTCAACAATACTCATTTATGACGTAGGTTTAAAAACAATTTTAATCTTTTTAAATTTTTCCTATAAAAGTGGATCGTCTATAAAGCATAAATTGTACTCAGAATATAGTTTTGAAAAAGCATATAAAGAAAACTTTTGCTCATACATATACTGTTTGGATGCCTTGTCATTTAAAAGTCTTATTCATTCAGCGCTCCGATATTGCTTCTAAAAATATTGTTTCAGCTTAAATTTGCAATTGCTATCAAAAAAGTTTTACAGTAGAATCTACTGAAAATGTCAGTTACAACAACTGCTACTACTTCAGTTAAAATGACGACAAAGGAAATAACCGTTAAAATAACTAAAAATGTAGTTTTTTTAACCGTTGAAAAACAATTAACAAATGTAGTAAAACCAACTAACAATGTAGTAAAAACAGCTGACAATTTTTTATACTAAAAAAATTTTGAAACAACTGTAAAAATTAGTAAAAACTACTTTTTTTCAACAGCTATTTTTTAGGTTATTTAAAAAAAAAATATTTTTAATTAAGAAACATCGTTTTTTTTTTCAATTACAATAAAAATTTGTATGATGTAGGAAATCATACTTAAATTGCAAACTCAACATTCCAAACGGTAGTTATGATGTTTTAATGTAGTTATGATGTTTTAATGCATTGGAGATATATGAAAAGTTTCTAATTACTATTTGTAAACTCTGAACATATCAATAAAAGCAAATATAAACTAAATGAGAATTTTTCAAAACTCTTCTATTTTTAAATAACTAACAAAAATCAACTGATTACTGCAAAATTACTGTTTTGGTAGTTGTTTATAAAAATACTATTACAACTGATTTAAACAACTGTGAAAACATACAGTAGTTTTTTAAAATAACTGTCAAAATAGTTGGTTTGTATTATTTCATAGAAAAACAACTATAATTGAAGTAAATAATGATTACTACTGATTACTACACAAACAACTGTCAGGTAGTAACTGTAAACATTTTTTTGAGTGTGTTAGTTTTTTCGAATCTGCCAGTATCTTCTGGATGATATTTTTTAAAGCTTACAGTTGTTAACCTAAAAAAAAAAAAGGTTTAGGAAGCTGAACTCGCCAATTCCTAAATGTGGGGGAAAAAAGGCAAAATTATAGTGAAAATTATGTTTGCTTAAAAAATGTTGAGCATCCAAAACGAATTAGAAGTTGTATATCACGCTTTTATTAGTTAACTAGAAAAAAATTTATTTTAATGGCCATGTGGTGTAATGGTTAGCGCGTTAGACTGTTACACAGATGGTCTCGGGTTCGATTACCGGTGACGACAACATCAATTTAGAAAAATAATATGTATGAGATTTCTATCACTTATATGTATCGCTGCGCCCACCTTCGGTGTTCCCATAGCACTTAACCCCACCGAAGTAACATAATGAATCAGGGCTATGAAACAAAAAAAAAAAAAGCTTCAATAAATTCGCCAACTCTACATCAGGTGGCGAGCAACAACTGTTCTAAGACTTATCATCTCGCGCAATTGCAGTGTTGCCATATTTGAAGCCCTTCATCTTTCACCACCTTTCATCTCTCCACTATCCCCTATCCAAAGAAAGCAACACATTAATTAATAGGAAGATTTTCCTGAGTGTTGCTTCTCTTTTTAAAGAAAAAAAAATACACTGTGGGGGAAATTGGACGTTTTTCAACGAATTCTACTACAGCCCACAGTTTTAAACGAATGTAAAAAAGTTTATTTGAAAAACGTCATTTATTTAAAATTCTTAGTAAATAGTCAAAATCGGCGAAACGCGCCTTTTTTGATGTTTCTGCTTTAAAAGATTTAAAAATTGTGAGATATATCTGAAATGTATCTCAACTCGCGGATTTCAACGATTTATTAATAATATAAAATAAATGACTTTTAAAAATCGGAATGAGGTATCGATCTGGAATTTAGTCAGTTATTTTACCAATTTTTATTTTTTCAAATGCGATCAAAATTGTGGGCTGTAGTTAAGTTTGCTAAATAAAATTTCAGATTTTCCTTATTGTGCCATAGTGCAATACTTCAAAAACCCCAATTTTAATTCTCTAGCTACGCCGGTGATTGTATTGGTGGCAATGTTTTAATACCCAATTGTGTTTGTAAGAGGAAGTAATTTTGAAATTAATAATATCAACAAAAAAGATTTATTTGTATTACAAATACACTCAAAAAAAGTCTGTTAAGTAAGCAAATTTTTTGCTGGGAGGATCTTTGCAGAAAAATTGTAAATATCAGCAAGAAATTAAAAATTTTTTTGCTGAATTTAGCAAATTTTTTGATGATATCAGCAATTTTTCCGCAATGATCCATCCTCCCAGCAAAAATGTTGCAGACTTTACAGACTTTTGATTTGAGTGTGCCCATTTAATAGTCCGTGGGAAATTGTAACAAACTGACTCAGGACCGGTTCCTTTATATGAAAGGGGACCCGCCTTTTTTACAAGGCGTTGGCATACACTCAAAAAAATAAGTTAATAGAACATTTAGTAATACGTCTTGTAAATTAAGTATACTATTTTTCAGCAAATTTTTTGCTGAAATTGAGTTTTCAGCTAAAATTTTAGTTACACTTATTCAGCACTTAACTGTTTTGTACTAATGTTTTACTTATATTTTACTATTGTTTTACTAATTGATTTTGCTACAAAAAAATTTTTTTTTTTTTTTTTTTTTATTTAAAAGAGAGGCAACACTCAGGAAATACTTCCTATATATTTAGTGTGTTGCTTTCTTTGGAAAGGGATAGTGTAGAGATGAAAGGTGGGGAAAGATGAAGGGCTTCAGACATGGCAACACTGTAATTGCGCGAGATGATAAGTCTTAGAACAGTTGTTGCTCGCTACCTGATGGAGAGTTGGCGAACTTATTGAAGCTTTTTGGTTCATAGCCCTGATTCATTATTTTACTTCGGTGGGGTTAATTGCTATGGGAACACCGAAGGTGGACATAGCGATACGTATGAGGGATAGAAAAAACTCATACATATTATTTTTGATGTTGCCGGCACCGGGGATCGAACCCGGGACCTTCTGTGTAAAAGTCCACCGCGCTAACCATTACACCACAACGCCCACAAGATGTCGCGGCATGTCAAGATGTAGTAAAGACGAGGAAAATTATACTAAAAAGTATACAACATATATAAAAATCAACCATGGAAGATTTTTGTATCTGTTTTTCATACATAATAAAACAAAAGGACGTCAACAATGTGTATCGCATACATATAAATTTCGGATTAAGAAACTTAAATTTTGTGTTGTCACCAACTTGTGAAAGTAATTGTCTATTAATTAAATTAAATTAAAAGCAAAATAAAATATCTAAATTTAATACAGATTAAATGTGTATTTGTAAATTAAATGATTATAGTGACTATTAATTAGTGTTTCCAATTCGGTTAACCGATTTCTCGATTAATCGCCTCTATTTCGGTTAATGTCAAAGCAAATAATTTAAAACTAAAATATTTATTCGGCCTGATTAATCGGTTAAAGCAAGCCGTTTTACCGGTTACATTTTTTCCCTAAAACTTCCGAGTTTTCTTAATTTTGGATAAAAATAGAAAGAAAAGCTTATATATAAGAAAGTCTCTCTAAAATATCACTAAATTCTTTAAAAATCGAGTGAAAGAAATCCTTAAGCCTTTAGATAACTTTTGTAAGCAACTCGGAGCAAGAATATAGAAAAATAAATATTTAAATATGTTATTTAATATACACTCAGGGAACTTCTGCTTTAAAAATATGTAGTTGTTTGGGTTGTAATACAGTTTCATTGTTTTAAATGTAAATGTAAGTCATTTGTAGAACAAATAAAATTTTTAACTAACCTTTTAGTTCATTTAAAAAAACAACTCACATCAAATGACTGTTTTATGATTTTACACTCATTTTTTACAGTTGTTTTTTGTCTTTTTTAAAATGAAATTTCATTTGTTTTTGACTACAATTGCTGTCGTCTTTACCATCATAATTTCCTAAGTGTAATATTAGTCTTTCTTATATCTCGCTAGAGTATTTTTTATATTCTATTCCCAAACATAATGGAACTCGAACCCGTACTCAAAAATATTTCACAGTTACTTCATGACAGTTGTTTGTGTAGTACTCAGTAGTTGTTGGTTTTAACCGCGATTGCATTTGGTTTTATATGAAATAATAAAAAACAACAGTTATTAAAAAAAAAAATAAAAAATAACTGAAGAAAATAAGGTACTGTATGTTTGTAGTAGTCCTTTGAAGTCTTTTTGCAGTAAACAGATAATTTTTGTAAGTTATTTAATAATAAAAATTTCGTTTAATTTTTAAAAATTCTTGTTTAACCAATTAAAAAATTTTTTATGTTAAGCCTCATTTTCACTATGTTCCGTTAGCTAATATCCCGGGGACTTTAACTGACATATTTGTTGTTGTTTCCCTCATACATTTTCAATTTAACTGTTAAATTTTAACTGAACATTTAATAATCGGGCCTATATGTCTCAATTTATAAACTTATATAGTCATATAAACATTAGAGCGACTCAAGTTGTATGGAAGAGAAATTCGTGCAAGGTTAACCCCCCTTAAAATGAGCATTGGTATTTTTTATGATGACATCTAAAAAATTTCGGCTCTAGCTTTGACCTCACGTGAGCTGGACCATTTTGAAAAAGGGTCCATTTTTGCATGTTTTGTTAACTTAAGAATCTGTTTCCTTACCAACATATACAATATGGGTATCATAAGAAAAGTTTTTTTAAGGCGCGTCCCACTGTATATACAATTTGTAAAAGGCCGATCATCCATGTCCTTTTTTTAAGGAAATTCTGTAAAAAAAAAAACGGTTTTTGAATTTTTTGTTCGGGGTTGTTTGTAATAAAAATGCCAAGTTATCATATTTGATTCATGGACATGGATGATCGTCCTTGGACAAATTGTATATACAGTTGGACGCGCCTCAAAAAAACCTTTCTTATGATACAGATTCTCAAATTAACAAAACATGCAAAAATAGACCCATTTTCAAAATGGTCCAGCTCACGAGAGGTCAAAGCTAGAGCCGGGACATTAAATTATATCTAATTATATATAAATAGATCTGATTTTATATAGTTTTAGACGATAATAGGTATGCTTTTTGTGACTTGAAGTTATGCTTAAAAGTATTTAAGTTGAAAATTTAAATTTCTAGAAATCAAAAGTTTTTAAGTGCCAAACTTTTTCAAATGAAGCATAACTAAATGTTAAAAAAATAACAAGAAAAAATTTTGTGTTTCAAAAAATATATAATTAAGTGGATTTGTCTTATAAAATTTACCAATTTTTTATTTCAAATTATAAAAAAGAACTCACTTGAAAATGATTTCGTTATCAAATTAATATGGTATATGTGAAGCCATATGTAATAAAGTCTTAACTTTCAAATACCTTAATTTGGTATTGAACTTTACCAAAATATGAATGGTACTATATATCTAGGTATATAATATTATAAGGAAAATATTTTCAGTATGAAGTCACATATAGTTTAATAAGACTTAGAATGGAACCTTATCAATCATTACATATATTTGGATTATTGTTATATGGCTTATGTAGGTATTTATGCAGCAAGATTTGGACACATAATTATATCAAGAGCCATATAAAAAAAAATATCAGATGTATTTGTATATAATAATATAAGCCGTAATGTGACTAAATTCAAAGCCAGATATGAGTTGATCATATTATATATGTCTAGATATAACTATTTTTACCCGGGTGGTTTTAGAGGTTTTTTTAATGCATATTTTTTACAAAACTTATGCAGAGAATACAATAAACAACACAAGTTAAAAAAAGCGTAAATTCATTCAAAACTTTCGAAAACAAGGAAATCAAATGATCGCAAATGCCTTAGCATTTGAAAAAAAGGCCGAAACGCATGGAAGAAAACGTAAAACATCCAGTGTAGATGACCGCCGCATAGTACGATATATCAAATGTAATCCGGCGGCGTTGTCAAAAAAGATTCAAAAGGATCTTAATCTCGACATTAGTACTGTTATTGTTCGTAGGCGCTTATTGGAGAACAATTTATTCGCAACAAGCCAACGAAAGGTGCCATTACTGACCAAGAAGCAGGCAGTTGCACGCTTAAAGTTCGTCAAAGAACACATCAACTGGCCGGAAAAAAAATGGAGAAACATTTTGTGGACAGACGAAAGCAAAATCGTTTTATTTGGTGGAACTGGTTCTAGACAGTATGTCCGAAGTCCACCTAACACAGAACAGACTTGGGCGATGTCAATTACATTTCAAAATCGTTCACTTATGAAATTTTTCTATATCATTAATAATATCAGACCTACACTCACACTTGTGAGCTTAATCGCTTCCTTGGAAAATTTGTAAAATCTTTAATACCAAACATGGGGATTAGTAACAACATCTGGGTATTTAATTACAGGGCAATTACTCAATTACACCCAATTACATGCAATTGAACATAAAAAAGTAATATTAGAATTATGTCCCATGTCTGGTATTGACAAAATTGAAAATTTCCCAAGGAAGCGTTTAAGCCCACAAGTGTGAGCGTAGGTCTGAAATTATTAATGATATAGAAAAATTTTACAAGTGAATGATTTTGAAATGTAATTGGCGTCGCCCAAGTCTGACACAGAATATGAAGCACAGTATACAATAAAAACCTTTAAACATGGTGGTGCAAAAGCCATGATATGGGGATGCTTCTCATACAAAGGAGGTGGTCCAATTCATCTAATAGGAGAAATTGTGGATAAGAACGTGTATGTTGGAATAATGGAAGAATTGATGCTATCATACACAGAAAAAAAAGTCATTCACAGAATGAATTTATTTATATACTGTATGAATCGAAAATGATTTTTTTTTTCCCAAAACTTTTTCATTTATAGTATGAACTTGTTCATACATAATATGAAACCGAACCTGAATTAGTTTCCAAAAAACTATTCATTCGAGTTATGAATGTGTTTATACATATTACGAAACATGTTTATAATATGTATGTACTAAATGTATCTATATTATGTAATTTTCATAATAAAAAATATTTTTTATCTATTTTCCCATTAAAGTATAAGTTTTTTTTTAGATTTTATATGCATAATAACTGCATTTTTATTATTATTGTTTTAAAATACAAAAAATTGGGAATAAATAAGTTAAATAATGTACATAAATTACAAATTTGTTAAATAGAACAATACCACTATATCCCAGGAGAAAATACTCATACTTAGATGAGTTTTGTGAAACGCTTTACTGAAATGCTGCCTCGAGGATGAGATATCGTAATAACGAATTAATATATTTTTTTTTGATTTAGAAGCATTAAAGAGAGGTTCTAAGTAGGACATCGTGAACAAAAATCATGGATTATATCAGCAATAAAGCTAGCGCTTCCACAAAATTTCCATTTTCCATGAGTACAATAAAATTCACCAATGGTTTTCGATTTATGCACACTTTTTAAGTGTACTATTAAATTATTCGCTGTTGTGCAAATTTCTTTGCACATAAAATACTTCATTTTTTTTTTATCTTTTTAAATTACCTAATTGTTAACAGCTTTATTTCACAGAAAAAAAAATAAATGAAAATTAAAACAATTTTCTTCTGTCTTTCTAAGTTTTTAAAATTAAAAATAAAAAAGTTCATACGTAGCATGAACTTGTTCATACATATTAAGAATTTAAATCAATGAAAGCAATTCGTTCTATTTATGAACAAAATTTTTTCTGTGTAGGCAGAGTGGAAAATGCCACTGAAATGAGTGTACCAACTAGACAATGACCCGAAACACACCAGTAAATTGGCAAAGGACTGGTTACTGGTCAATGGGGTTGAGGTCATGTCGTGGCCTGCTCAGTCTCCTGACCTCAACCCTATAGAACATCAATGGAGAGACGTTCAGAAAAGTGTGGCAGAGAAGAGACCGTCAAATGCTGAAGAGTTATGGAATACAGTGCCAGATTCGTGGCAGCAAATACCGTTGAAAAGATGGCGGGATCTTATAGACTCCATGCCTCACAGATGTGCTGCTGTCATCAAAAATAAAGTTTATCCCACTAAATACTACATTTTTTTTAACTTTTTGTAAGATAATTATAAATTTGTATGTATGTTAATTTATAAAAATTAAGCCTTGGGCAAATACTCTTATTATTTTGAACAGTGAATTTTGAAATCATTTTGTTTAAATATTTTTTTTTTTAATTTTAAGTCTTTAATTCAATTCAAAATATGTCTAAAAATTAAAAAATAAATCAATCATTTTAATTGAAAAACTGAATAAAATTCAACTTCAAAAATTTAAATTTTGTTTTTTTTATTAAGGTCACTCCTATTTTTATGAACACAACTGTATATATTATCTTTTTTCAATAAAACTTTTTTTGTCCAGTTTTTTCTCTTATCGTGAGTAACTTTTCTGTAAATAACCAGAGTTTAACTTTAACCACAGACCATATAAATTTAACAATCATTACTATGGTTAAGCCCTAAATTTTTATGTGAGATATAACTTATAAGTTAGCAGGTCTTAAGCAGCTGTTTAATACGCATCATTTAAGGGCTACGACCAGTGTTGCCAGGTTTGTTGAGAATAAAATCGTTCAATTTTCCAATAAAAATCATCAAAATCGTCCATATATTTTCAAAAATCGTCAAAAAATTGTCAAAAACAAAAAAAAATTGTTTCAAGTGCGATAAAGTTTTAATAAAAAAAAAGAATAATAATGTAATTAACATTTCAAGTGCTCATGTAAAGGGTCCGCCATCTAACGTTTTTTTTTTCAACTAGTGCTTATTTCGTGAATGGTAACACTTAGCTCATGTCTGATTTGAGAGATAATTAGTTTTATCCTTCCGCTGAACGAATATGGTCCGTATGTTCGTTATCTTGTGAAAAAAGTGAAAGAAACTGGCATCCTCATCGATAAACCAAAGCGTGAAAAGCCAAAAACAATGCGTACACCCGAGAATATTGCTGCTGTGGCAGAAAGTGTGCGTGAAGCGCCATCAACATCAATTCACCGTCGTTCTCAACAATTGAACATTTCGGAGACATCATTGAGACGAATTTTGCATAAAGACCTTGGTATGACGCCATACAAAGTCCAATTGGTTCAGGAGTTCAAAAAAAAAAGTTATTTGGCGGACCCTTTACCATCGGTGTAATACAATACGATTTTCTACACTTTTCTGTAATTTAAACTTCGAAAATCATGATATTTTATAACGATTGCACTTTACCACTTTAACTGTTAATTACTTCTGCATAATTCTGTAAACACCACTTCAGTAGCACAATTTTTAAATCTTAAATTCTTTTACATAGTTTAGAAATTCTTTAACAATGTTATTTTCTTTAATTATTAAATTTGGACTTCCATTAACGAATTAAAGTTTCAAATTGCATATATGCCATATTTTAATACAATAAATTGTGCAATTTTTGATTATTTCATATTTTTCATTTTGGGTCGGTTTTTAATATTGCTAGAAATTATTTATTATTTTATTTATTATTTATATTATTATTTATTATTATTTAAATATTGTTTAATACTGCATGTTTTTCCATTTTTAAATATAAATTGTGAATATCTGAAGTTTCACTTTGGAACACTTTATTTAGATTATTATTAGGCCTGTTTTTTAAGCACCGGATTTTTTATTTTGGATTTATAAATCAGAATAATCGAACTCGATGTTTGTTTCGCAAAAACTTGGATTTTTTTATAAATATTGAAAAAAGCAGGGTTGGCATTCAATAACTTTTCATAATAACAATTGGCTATCACAGTAACACTAATAGCGGAATGGAAATTAAAAAAAAGCGATTCCATTAAAGACATGTTTCTTCTTATGTTAACGGTTTTAGTTTTCTATTTAACCTGTTTGATTTTGAAATATCTTGAACTAGTTAAAGCCAAAATAACGCTAAAATACTGAAACGACGATTTATAGCGTTATTTTGTTGATGTAACAAAATTTAATGGGTTGTATTGTGAAATACACCCTGTAAAGACACATGCCACTATTGGAATCGTAGCTTTAAAACGTTCATAACGGCATTGGTGTGGCCGTGGCAGCAACGGCCATTGTAATGAAAAGGTAGTGTTTGCCAACCATGAAAAAAGTAAGCACATACTCAGGGCACTTATGCTGTAAATATTTGTCGTTGTTTCAGTTGTAATACAGTATCTTTATTTTTAAGTAAAAAAAACAGTCATTTGTAGAAGAAATTTCATTTTTGACTACAATTGTAGTTCATTTAAAAAACAAACCACATTAAATTACAGTATTATGATTTTACATTCATTTTAAACAGTATTTTTTTTTTGTATTTAAAAAAATAAAACAAATTAATGTTTGTTTATTTTTTACTGCACTAACTGAACCACTCATTAATAATACAATTGTAGTTAATTTCTTGAACAATAAAAAACAAATGACTATGTTAGTTGAATTTACTAAAATGTAAGTCGTTCTTTTTTCAAGTGAAATTGCATTTGTTTTTAGCTACATTTGCAGTGGTCTTTACCTTTATTAAATACAGAAAATAAATTAAAATAAACCATGAATCCATAAAATAACTTTTTTGCTAAACTTTCAATAAAAAGTAAAGGGTCCGCCAAATAACTTTTTTTTTTGAAAATGCTATAAAAAAACTACTGAATATTTTCTCAAATTTCTTTTTTTATTTGAAAGTACAATCCTTCCGGTTAATAATGGAAAATAATTTCATTCAAATGGCTGCCTCGGCTGGCCATGCAGTAGCCTACACGATCGGTCCAATTTTTAAGCACATTATCGATTGTGTGCAGCTGTATTTCACCAATGGCTTCCTTTAAAGCGTCAATTGTCTCTGGCTTGTTGGTGTAACACTTATCTTTGACGGCACCCCACAAATAATAGTCCAACGGTGTCAAATCGCAGCTCCGAGGTGGCATCATCTCTGCGGCTGATAATGCGATCTTCAAAAACAGGGCGCAAAACATCGAGTGTAGCTTCGGCTGTGTGGCACGTAGCGCCGTCCTGTTGAAACCAAATGTTGCCAATATCCTCCTCTTCAATTTTTGTGAAGAAAAATTCGTTCAACATGGCCACTCCTGCAACATTACCATGATTTTCAAAGTAATGTCGCAATATTTCCCAGCGTCGTTCAGCGAAAGGATAAAACAAATTATCTGTCAAATCAGACATGAGCTAAGAGTTACCATTCACGAAACAAGCACTAGTTGAAAAAAAAAGTTAGATGGCGGACCCTTTAGTTTTTAATTTTAACGAAATAATAAAAATCCAAAAATACATCCGGTGATTTTTTAATAATAGCAAATAACCATGTTTTGCTGACATATTAAACGTTTGTCAAAAAATCGTCATTTTGGAAGCAAAAATCGTCCAATTGTCATTTAGTAATTTAGGTACTAAAAATCGTCAAAATGACGATAAATCGTCAAACCTGGCAACATTGGCTACAACTACAAATATATTTGTATTTTAAAATGTACACATTTGTATTATTTAATTAGATATTAATATTTTTTTGTTGTCTGTTTTCTAAAATATGTATTTTGTAGTATAAATTATAAATTTTATATTTATATTAAAAAAAATTTTACTCAAAACAAAAATTTAAAAAAAGTCACATACACCATAAAAATTCTTAAAGGTCCCACCACCACCATCACCAAAAAAAAACAACACTCACTCATTTCAACCCAATCAAAACCACTCATTCTAATATTTTGTATGAACTTTAGAAAGCTTTTTGCGTCTTTCAACAATTTAGTTGTGTATCAACAATATTTCCGTAAAGTAATAAAAAACTAAAAAACGGTCAACAAAAATTTAAACAAATACTAACAGAAAAAGACATAAATTTAAAAAAATATTAATAAATATTTAAGCAGTTGCTAAAAAAACAAATAAAAAAATGTGAGTTTTTTTGGTGACATAAAAAAATATATTTTACAAAAAAAAAAAAAAATTTAGAAAATTATGTATAAAATTTAAAAAGATTCCTGACCTAAATTAACATTTTAATTTCAAAAGAAAAACTGAAGAATATGTATCGCTGGCTAAAGTAAAAAGGTCGTAATTTGATTGAAAAATTAACTTTAATCAAAAAGAGCTTTTAAACAAATTAGTGAATTTTTCAAATGAGTTTCAGAAAAATTCCATTGTATTTATGCACAGTATCATAAATAAAAATTTTTAAAAATTCAGAACTTTTTCTGAAATTTTAGTTTAATAGAAAACTCAGTTTGTCTAAAATCGGCCAACATTTGTTATATTTTTTTTTATTTATAAAAAGAAGGTTATATGGTACTATATCGATCCAGACATATTCATCGCTTAACTCGGATTAGTTTTGGCGAAAATATTTGTTGAAATTTTTTCTTCTTTAACACTACAATATTTGTATATTAAAACTAAGTTGCGTATGAGAAAGCAATAATACATATAATAAAATTACTCATACCCCATGTGGTTTTAACATGCAAATATTGGTCTTTTTAAGAAGGACAATATTCAACCAATATTTGCTCCAAAGCTAGCTGAACATTTATGGTTCGATTGCAAAACATTAACCTTTATTGTAGAAAAAAAAAAAAATATAAAAAAAAACAAATTTGCCGAGAACTAGTTCTGATTTTTTTTTAAATTTTATTTTTTCAAGTCTCTATAAATAGATATGAGATATTTTAAAAATGTTCGACACCTGTTAAAAATGACCCTATATTCAACTTATTTCTAAAGGTTTTTTAAAATTAAGGAAAACGATGGACATGATTAGGTCGCCTATACTTGAAAACTAGGACATGTAAAGTTTCAGGTTTAAAAGTCTAAAAAAAAAGTTAAAAAATGTATGGCCACTTAAAAGTCGAAAAATTAAAACAAAATATTTGAAACTTGTATTCATAGTATTTTTCGATCCTAGTTTTTTACTTTCAAAACCAAACCAATACAAAATAGAGTCACTAGACTTGGGAGATACATTTACTTAGATAGTAATTACTAAAATATCAATATCGCTGCTTGGTGAAAAGTTACAAGTAAAATGAAAATTTTCAGATTTTTAAACTTTCGCAGTTTTTTGCATATGGTTTTTGATCCGTTTAATATAATTGAGTTTTGAGAGCAGTATTTTAAAAATGATGCAATTTTATACGGTTTGAGGTATAATAAGTTGATGCCAGCGCACCAATAACATACGAACATTAGAAACTTATAAGAAATTGTAAATTTTAGAAAATTTATGTTTTTTTGCGTCTGACATTCACAATTATATTTGAAATTGGTTAGCGTATTGCGTGAACTGTGTTTCTTAGTAAACAGCATTTCCGAGTTAAAAAGGTATTTTCAAATTTTTAAACGCAAAAGTTGTATAAACTTTCTAAACATTTTCCAAAATCTATTTTTATTTTTTTTCACATTTTTTTTTTATAAAAAACGTGGTTTGAGAACTTAGTTAGGTATCTAGAAGTAAATCTTCACGACGGACTAAATTGATAAGTCGCAAAACAATTAAATTTTTTTTCATTCCTAGCGGGTATATCGGCAGTTTCTTACAAACACATTACACTTTGTGACGACTAAAGCGCTGCATTAATTCCGCCACAACGTATATAAAATAAAAGATTTTAATGAGCTGAACCCATTTTTTTATCAAGCATACATTCCGACAGAATTTTTTGACAAAACTTGGTAGGAAGATATTAATCGAATTAAAAAGAATTAATATTTATTACTAATACATAAACATTTATAAAAAACAACGACATACATAAATATTACAAAAAACAACATCAATATATTTTGGGCGATAATATAAAAATATGTCAAGCAAGTTCCGAATTTGAGCAAATATTTAATTTATTCAATTAATTTTTAATCGACAGCTTTTCAACAAATTTTAAACAAATCGATTTAATTGAAATATTTATATATATGTATTTTTTTGTGTACATAAAATTTCTGCCCTAGAAGATGGGAAAAGTCACAAAGGCTGTGCGTTTGGCATTATACATCAATCATATTTTGTTACAATATTACAGTTTTGTTGGATCGTGCTTTGGCTTGAATTTTATCTGGGCACTTTTTGCACTTTGTATGTTTTAAAGCGTTCGCATTTTTTAACTTTTCTGACCAAAAACAGTTGGCTTTTACAGCTAATTTTCTATTTGACAGGCTAGAAGTTTTCTGCGAAGCCACTATTTTCTTAGCCTTATCCCAGCTAAAAAACACATCTTGCTTAGAAGCAGTTTCGGCAGGAAAAGTGAACAGCTTAGCGCTTGCAATATTGTTGATTTGATTTTTGTTTGTTACGCGAGTTGTAAAAGCTTGAAATAAAGGCATGAATTCACTGATTTTAACAACTAAATTTTGTTATCATAAACATTCTTTCGTGCTTTCGCGAAGCGATAAAGTATGGTAAACAAACCGATATTGCTTCTTTTGACGCACTACTGCAAGCTATTAATCTTAGGAAGCAGTAAATTAAGCAGTAAAGAATCAAAACAGTAACGTTTATCAATTTTACCGCTTCCGAATTTCTGCTGGGATTTGGATAAGAAATACAGTTTGTTATATCTTTTCGCGGACTTCTATTAATAGTATGAAAGTCATTATATTTTTTAACAACGCTAGAACCGTATTCCTCGGCTTATTATTGGTTTTGACGTACCTACCATTTTTAAAAAATTGAGTTAGGAATGAATTATATATAATGAAAATATCTCCTTTCTGATTCCGAAACCCGTTTCGTGTTATCTCGTATCATGTCAGAGATATCAGTAACAAAATTGACCCACCTGCCGATTTTGCATGCAACATTTTAAAATATGTGTACCTTCTTTATCGTTTTTCTCAATAACGACTTTTTGGCGTATGCGTCAAACCAATAATAAAGTACGAATTGCTGTAAGAGTACAATTTGTTTTTTTTTTCTTTATAAATTTCAATCATTTTTTTCTCTAATTTTTTTTTGATTTTTCATTTCTGGACCAACTGATTAATAATTTTGATTGCTACTTTTTACACACAATTTAAGTACATTTTCAAATCTCACTTATAAAATCCATGCACTAGTTTGACAGATCTCACTCCTTAGTAACAAAAACCTGAACATCATACAACGTTATTCCATTTCAATTGTTATTATTATTATTAATATCATTATTAATGGTTTCATCTTAAATTTAGCATCCTTTTTATCTTCAAGTTGAGGCGCAAAAAGACTTCTTGTTCTATTTTAATAAAAAAAAATATATATATTTTTTTTATGTACATCATATAATATGATGCCGAACATCATTATCATTCATCATGATGTTTGGATGAAACATGCGCACTTTATATTCTGCATTTTGGTATGATGTCATCTGTAAATTGTAGGCAACCTCCCCACTTGAGTGAAAATTGAACCCCACTTGTTAGGAAATGAAGTTATGATACACTCAAAGGAAAAGCTTCATAATAATTATCAAAATCTGCATCGTACAATGAAACTGTTTCATAAATATTTATGAAAGTGTTTCATAAAAGTAGTTTCAAGCTGATGCGTGTCGGAATTCCATCCGTAGCTGGCTCAATTTCGGTATCGAAATGTGTAATTACTCCACTAGACAAACTAATTTCTCGTTTTGCCCCATCTCCTTCGGTTTTTGAGATTTGGGCCATTTTCATAAACAAAAAAATATTGATAATGAAAAATAATGATGAAGAAACTTTTCATAAATATTTATGAAAAGTTTCATCATATTTATGAAAAGTTTCATTATATTTATGAAAACTTTCATCATATTTATGAAAAGTTTCATCACATCAATGAAATCCTTTTAAATATAAAAATTCTTTATAGATTTCATAAATATGATAAAGCTTTTTCCCCTAAGTGTAGGAGTTCTCTGTTATTGTTGTTCAATTGAGAACTTTTAAGTGAAAGTGTGACTGTATTATGTTTTACTGTTAAAACTCTTTAGAAGATTTATAGGTTTTTGAACTTTCAATTTTATTTTCCCATTTGAAGAAAGTACTCCAAAACAATAAAAAGTAAAAGTGGTTGGAGCTAGGGGGTAGACATGTTCTGCTTTGATAGTTTTTCAAGCACATTTAAAAAACATTCTTGTATACTTTTCTAAGGGTAGTTAAAGTAAAAGCCTGTTAAATTTGGTTTAAGTTTCAAAAATAGTTTAATACATTAATCTTAAAGAGATGGTATGTCACTGATTAAAAAAAAAAAACATAGTAATTTATTTTAAAAATTTGCATAAAAATGGAAATATTACGTGAAAATTCGACATGACTCATGTGTTAATCCAAAACTGCATGAGCACTATCGTTTTATGTGCAGACATTAGGGAATGAGTTACTAAATCGGCCCGTAAAAATATCATGACTCAACATAATTTGAATGAAATATTGGAGTAGATGGTGAAAATCTTAAATTTTAATAAAAATTTAGATATGCGATAGATCGAAACCTACACTAATAGAAAAAAATTAGTAAACATTTTTTCTCAAATTATAATTTTTCTTAAATAATAATATTTCTTTGCCCTCAACAACAAATACAAGTTACATAAAAATTTGCGGATTCACCACTGTGTACTTACCTTATACACACAGAGAAATAATGTGACAATCGAATTGAAAAGTATATATTTATGATAACAACTTATAAATTCAGTTAATACAACGATATTTACATTCGATTTCTGAATAATTTGGGTGTTGCAACTAAAATTCAGTTAAATTAACCGAAGTTTGCTGTGAAAACTGCTGTTCAGTTGTACCAACCGACTGGAATTCGCAATAACCGAAATTGAGTCGTAGTAACAGAATTTAAGTTGGCAAATAGCTAAATTTTTCTCTGTGTGTAAGAATAAAAAATGGAGAAACATTTTAGGGATACACTTAGGGGAATTCGGAGTAGTGTGGTAATAGGGATGAAGTAGTAAATTATATATTTTCTAATATTAATGCCCCGTTGCTAAAAATAAAATTACTACTTTATATTATTTATGAATAGCAAGGGGAGTCTTCTGATGGGTTCTCTCCGATCTTAAAGAAATTTGGATATTTGATAAAGAAAAAAATAAGCGGCCCAATCTCATGTTTAGGGGGGGGGGGGGGGGGTTTAGAAGTGTCAAAAATGTTTTAGAGTAATTTTAGACAAATGAGGTACCAAATGAAAGAATTTTTGGAGACTCATTATCTGGTATACGAAACATGTCCGATAACTTTCAAATACATTTGTTATACAAAAAAATGTGTTTTAACAAGGTTGGCCACCAAAACATATAACTGTATCGGTTTTGGTATCGATTTTTTAAATTATTAAAAAAAACTTAAATTTATTAATTTTTATATAAATTACTTATAGTTTCCGTTAAACATAAATTTAAAGAAAAATATTTAAGTTTTAATTTTGAAACCCCAACCAGAAAAATTTATATATTTTTTTGAGCGTTCCTATTCTATGACCCAGCAAAACTTTGGTAATGGGTGCGATAAAGTAATGCATTACCTTGTAATGTGTACTCCTTACCTGTATCATTATTTTCCAACAAGAAATAATGAGTTACCGATAATTGAACACTAATGGCTTACCTTGTAATGATACCTCATTACATTTTACATTACTTCAAAATATAAAATAATGACTTACCGATCATCAATTACATAATGAATGAATTATAAACGCAAAGTAATTATTAATATATATTTTTGAAAATCTATTTATAGACACATGACTTTGGGATTTTTTGTAAGCATGAGGGTAAGGTGTATATTTTTGATATCACGAACGAAAACACGAAGCACAACAACTCATTTAAATTTTAAGCAATAAAATATTATATGTATCGAATGCGTGAAGCCCTATGGCGATACATTACTTTACCCATGATTTGGTAATGAGTGGTTTTGCTGGGGAGGCAAACATGAATCAAATAAAACCCATATTTTTGAAGTTAAAAAATGTTTTTGTCATAAAATAGGTACTCATTTTTGAACGAAAATATTTGCCATCTAAAAAGATTTATAAAAGACACAAAAACCAGAAGAAAATTATTGGAACCAAAAAATGGTTCAGTATTGAATCATAAATGTAATTGAGTTTTAATATTTGGTTATCAATTCAAATAAGGCTCCACAAATATATTAATTTTTTGAGTATATAGAATTTTTTTAAACATCTTTTTGAATCAAAAAAGAAGGCTCTATTGAACGAACCACTTTAATACAAAAATTTGAATTTTAATTATATGTTTTAAGATCATTTCTAATTCATTCGCGATCGAGTGAAATCGTTCGAAAATGGGGTTTTCAATGAGAAACTACAACTATACTAATTATGAAAACACACCGTTTTATATTTATTTCCAATCATAGACCGAAAAAAATTTCGTTTTAATGTTTCATTTTCAGAAATAGAAATTTAATTTCGATAAAAAAAAATTACGATCACGAATGTCGTAATTTTGAAAATCAAGAAATGTTTAGATTTTATATTTATAGATTTAAATATAATTTTTATTTTTAATAAAAATTATAACAAACTTGTTTATAGATTTAATATTTTAAAACTTAAGACTATATTGAAATGAAAAAAATAGTGTTTTTAGGCCCATTGTGCATAATATGTTAATGAAATAAATTCTTTAATTATTTTTATTTTGTTACAAACATAATTAATTTTGTCTCGCATTTCTGGCACTTTAATAGAATATTAATCCATAGATTAACGTCAGAAACTTTCCAAATAAGGAGGTTTTAAAAAAAAAAATATGAAAATTAATGCATACAAAGTTTAGATAAAATATTAAAATAAGATAAAATAGTATAGGTTTTAAAAGTTATACCCAGGGGCGTACCCAGGGTATTAAATTTGTTAAAAATTAATTTTTAGAAGAAACTGCTAAAACTAACAAGTTAAGAACATTAAAAATAAAAAGGTCAAATATACAAATTTTTGGTTATATTCAAGTTGAATTTTAGTTAATTGAAAATTAGAGTGAGGTAAGTTTCTAAAAATAGAACTGTTGTGTTTTTGGAGTTGTACTTCTGAGATTATGTATGCAAGAACAAAAAACACCGTGTATTGAATAACACCTGGTTTCTACAACACGTTCGCCTCTACACGAACGGGTGACTACATGTATTTTGTTTTTGCATTGCATGTATTTTGTTATTGTTTTTAGACGAACGTGAAGCAAAACGTGTTCTAGAAACAGGGCGTAAAACTAGTTTTAATCACAACAAAAACTCGACCTGACGATAGATCAGTGAGCTAAAGCGCTCTGTCTAACGTGTAGTGCGAGTGCATGTGGCATTAGAAATCAGTTTATCTATACCACGGTCAGTGATTGCACAGAAAATTTTATATAGACGCAATCGAACAAATAAAAACATAACAAATATAACATTATTAAAAAAAAAAAAAAAAACAGGGTCACTGACGAAGGTTCAATACCAGAAACAGCGCAGTCTGATTCAGAAAAATTTTAAATTTACAATGTAGTTATGATTTTTAGAAAATACACTCATTCTTCTCTACCACGCCTTCAAGAAAATATTTACTTTGCTAAAATCAGCAACACTTTGGATAAATATTTGTATATTATTTACAGACAGTAAATAAAAACTATAATATCAACAAATTGTTTGCTATATTCACGTTTAATTTGAATTCAAATAACAGTATATTTTTCTAAAATCAACAGAAATATTTGCTAAAATATTGTACACTGCTGATTTTAAAAGGGCTAACTTTTGTTCGCATATAAACAAACTTTGAAAATTTTAATTTTTTCAATTTTTATTGTCTATAATATTTAGCAAATTTTCTGCTGATTTTAGCAAATTAATTTGCTTTTTTCAATTAACTTAAGTTAATCTCTGTTATAATTACATTTTTGCAGATTATACAGATTGATTTTTGCTGTAACTATCAAAAAACTACTTATTTTGCAGTTTTTTATGCATTTTTTTTTTTTTTTGTTAAATAAACTAAAGTAAAAATGTTAAATATACAAAGCTTTAGTTAAATTCGAGTTAAATTTTAGTTAATTGAAAATAACAATTTGCTATGCAAAAAACACCACAAACTTTCGCGGAAACTTTCGCAAACAAAAACTTTAATATCAACAAAACTATTGCTATATTTAACTCAAAATATATCCTGCTAAATTCAACAAATTATTTGATAAAAATTGTAGACTGCTGATTCATACCGTCAGATTTTTATTCTCATAAAAAAATATAAAAATTTTAAATTTTTTTGTGAGATTTTTGCAAATTTTTTGCAGATTAGTTTGTAATTTTTATTTAACTAAATTTTAGCTAAAATAGACCAGAATTTTGTAAATTTAACAGATTTATTTGTGCTATTCTTATCTAATTGATATTTAAAAAAATCTACCAAGTTTATATGTTAAACCTATTTATGTTCATAGACGTATGAGCAATAAATATAACATATAGTAAAATTCCTTACACGTCATGTATGTAGATTTAACATAGTTTTCTAAAAAACTAATCCGGGCTTCACGACGAAACTTTCTGTATCCATAGAAAAACATTTAACATTTTTTAAAAATATAGAAATATAAAAAAAAAACTGATAAACTGAGTTTTGTATTACACTAAAATTTCGGAACTAGTTCTGAATTACAAAAAAATATTGTTTTCAAATTCTCCATAAAAAAGTCTACACAGAAAGAGTTTTATTTTATGAGTTTTAATAAAATTTTCACTAATCTAATGAAGTTTTCTTCAAAAAGTGAATGAAACATTTCTTAAAATTTATGAAAACCAATCATAATATTTATGAAATTATTTTAAATTAAACTTTTTCATTAGGCATATAACATAAATCTACCCACATTTTATACGTATACGACCTCAAAAAAACCGATTTATAAACGCAAATAAAAAGGACGTAACTGTAATTTCAATAACTTTTTAACCAAAAAGTCGTGTAACTTTTTAACCAAAAAGTCGTGTAACAAGTGCATTTTTTTCTCCTTTCTTGTTTAAATAATTATTTTTTTTTTTTAAGTAATAATCATATAATTACAAATTACATACTGTTACCCTAACCGAGCACTAGCTACTATGGCCTTCGGTGCGTTGCAGCGAAAACAGACCAGTGCGTCTGTTGAGAATCGAACCTACGACCCCCGCACAGAAAAGCCATCACGCTACCAACTAGCCTACCGGGGCGCACTAATTTATTTTTTTTACATATTCTGGAATCAAATAAGTTATGTTTTTATTAATTAATAATCATATAATAATAAATTACCCTAACCGAGCACTAGCTACTATGGCTTTCGGCTCGTTCTAGCGAAAACAGACCAATGCCTCTGATGGGAATCGAACTCACGATCCCCACACTCATAAGCTAGCACGCTACCAACTAGCCTACCGGGACGCATAACCAAATAAGTTATTTTTCTCCAAAGGTATAATATAGTTTCTTTTAAAAATACTTACAATAAAAATACATTTGTTGACTTAAAACTTTTTAAATTATTGCCAACAATCAGTAATTTTTATTTAAAATTTTTGTTTTGTTTTATGCATACATTTTTGTATTATCCCTGCAGGAAATGTCAATAGTGGAAAAGTATTGATTCACTATTGACTGTGTCACCAGTACTACTAACCAAATATTCCCCAGGCAATGTAATTTGCTATAGACATTTAACATGTACGTGTCATTGAAAATCACTAGTGACATTAGAACTATTGACTAGGTAGTGAATAGGTAGTTCTTATGGGACCATATGTAGACATTGGAACCAAAGATTCACTAGTGACTAGGTAGTTCTTATGGCACCATATGTAGACATTAGAAACATATATTCACTAGTGACTAGGTAGTTCTTATGGGACCACATGTAGACATAAGAACTATAGATTCACTAGTGACTAATTAGTTCTAATGGGACCATATGTAGACATTGGAACCAAAAATTTACTAGTGAGTTAATAAAGTAAGAAGTGTAGACGCTTAGTTGACAATGTCAACAAAATAGTAGACAAAAGTGGAGACTTGGAGACACTTGACCCCAAGCTTCCTGCAGGGATATATAGTTACAACATTTTGGATTCAGAAAAATCGATTTCAAAGACCGTTATTAACATTACTTAAAAACAACTACTTTTTCCTGATTTTTTTCAGAAACAAATCGGTCTTAATTTTATAAGCTTGATTCAAAAATTTTGGATACTAAACTTTAAGTAGTTTTTAATTCAGAATGTTTTTTGTCTTTCCCGTAAACAAAATAAAAAGTGTAGATACGGGGTTTGTAGAGAATGAATGACGATATATAGAGAATGTTATTTTTCGATATTTTAAAATATCTGAAATTTTTATACAAATTATATAATAAGCCCCCCCCCCAACCCTACCGAAACAAAATCCTAGGTACGCCACTGGTTATATGTACCTCAATCCAAATATGGACAATGTCCAATTATAAAGAAAATAAAATCACCTAAATAAGGTACATGCTTATCAGCAAATAGCTTAAAAATTATTTTTGGCCATAAACAATAAGATTTTTTGTTTATTTGTTCGTTTGTATGTTTGTTTAATTCATAGATTACATATATTTCAAACTCTTCTTCTACTTCTTTTAACAAGAAACTAATTTTTTCATACACATTCAAATATTTTTTTGGTATAGGTATACCAAGTATGTATGTCCAACACTTCCTCATGAGTTACGTGCACTGACAGCTTATTTCAGAGAGTTTGAGATCTATGTAATCTATGGTTAAATTTTAAAATCATTAAAAGTAATTGACAAACGTATGACGTAAAGTTCATAACATGATAATTGAAACTAATATGGAACAAAAAAAAAAAAAAAATTAAATTAATAAATTTAAAAAATGATCATTAAGAGTAGAGGAGTATTATTAAATAATTTTATAAGAAGATTAAATTAGTCACAATAGCATCAGTAAAAGTTTGATAAAATATAATTATGAATTTATCCCATACTTTCCAATGTATTTTTTAATTTAGTCCTTGTAACCCATTTTAATCCTGTGTTACTACATGAACACTTCCAATTGTAAAATAATGATGTCAAATAGTACAGCCAATGACATAATTTTTGATGTTGTTAGTATGAGTATAATGTTCTTTTGTGAAAATTGTAGATGTTCTGAAACAAAAAAAAAAATACTTTTTTCAATTGTTGATGTCAGCGGGTATACAATATACAGCGGAGGTCATTAAAATAGTAATGCTTTAAACATTCTTCTTTGATATTGTGCCATATATCCATCTTATGTCCCTTTTAGATCATTTGATATTATTTTGTCAAAAATACTCCATTCTCCATTTTGAGAGTGTATTTTAGTAAATACACCCTACGATGCTATACATCACATCGTTTTTATCTTCACTTCATTAAATGTACACTCAGGGAACTTCTGCTTTAAAAATATGTAGTTATTTAGGTTGTAGTACAGTTTCTTTATTTTTAATGTAAATGTCAGTCATTTGTAGAAAAAATTAAATTTTTTACTAACCCTGTTGTTCATATAAAAAAACAAACCACATCAAATGACTGTTTTATGATTTTACATTAATTTTTTACAGAAGAATGTTCTTAGTTAAAATATAAAAGTTTGTTTACCTTTTACTTCCACGTGGTTTATTTTACTAAAATTGCTAGTAATTTTTTTAAAATATAAAAAAGAAATCACAATGTTAGTTGAATTTAATGACTAGTTCACTTTCTTAAAGTGAAATTTCATTTGTTTTTAACTACATTTGCAGTGGTCTTTGCCTACATAGTACTCTAAGTGTAATTGACCATAAAAATATTAGCATAATTTTTGGAAAAATTAAAAAAAAAAGTGTGTAATTTTATATTAAAGGTGTAAATACTAATAACACAGTGCAACACATAAATTGGTTCCTCTTTCGTACCCGGTTTTTTTTGAAGTGTATATCGAAACTAAAAAAAATCCGCAAAGGACTTGGCCAGATTACATCGAAATTTTTTTTTTGGACACCCTAAGTTTTTGCACCCAAACATGATTTTTTTAAAAAGGAAAATTTTTATGGAATCCATATATCATAAACCGTTCGGAATTTTGTTTTTATGTCTTTGGCAAAGTTGTAGATCCAAACCAAAGCAAAAAAATTCTCATATGGACCGACCCAAAAAAATTGCATCCACTGCATCAAAATTGCAAAAAATTGGGAAAAAATGCTATTTTTTATGATAATATGGAAATAGCCAAACTTTAAAATCATAAATTGGTTCCTCTTTCGTACCCGGTTTTTTTTGAAGTGTATATCGAAACTAAAAAAAATCCGCAAAGGACTTGGCCAGATTACATCGAAATTTTTTTTTTTTGACACCCTAAGTTTTTGCACCCAAACATGATTTTTTTAAAAAAGGAAAATTTTTATGGAATCTATATATCATAAACCGTTCGGAATTTTGTTTTTATGTCTTTGGCAAAGTTGTAGATCCAAACCAAAGCAAAAAAATTCTCATATGGACCGACCCAAAAAAATTGCATCCACTGCATCAAAATTGCAAAAAATTGGGAAAAAATGCTATTTTTTATGATAATATGGAAATAGCCAAACTTTAAAATCATAAATTGGTTCCTCTTTCGTACCCGGTTTTTTTTGAAGTGTATATCGAAGCTAAAAAAAATCCGCAAAGGACTTGGCCAGATTACATCGAAATTTTTTTTTTTGGACACCCTAAGTTTTTGCACCCAAACATGATTTTTTTAAAAAAGGAAAATTTTTATGGAATCCATATATCATAAACCGTTCGGAATTTTGTTTTTATGTCTTTGGCAAAGTTGTAGATCCAAACCAAAGCAAAAAAATTCTCATATGGACCGACCCAAAAAAATTGCATCCACTGCATCAAAATTGCAAAAAATTGGGAAAAAATGCTATTTTTTTATGATAATATGGAAATAGCCAAACTTTAAAATCCAATTTTAAAATCCTGTTTAGGAAGATGAGGTGTTGTAAAAACCCAGTTCCACATAAAAACCGCAACACGAAGATAAAACACACATGATAATCACACCCACTCAGAAACATTTTTTAAGAAATTTTTAAAAAGGGTGTTGTAAAAACCCAGTTCTACCTGCAAAGTGCAACACGAAGATTAAATACACTTGACAATTACACCCATTCAGAAACATTTTTTAAGAAGTTTTTAAAAAAGGGTGTTGTAAAAACCCAGTTCTACCTGCAAAGTGCAACACGAAGATAAAACACACTTGACAATCAGACTAGCACGCAGTATAAATAACAGTTCAAGTATCGTTTCATTGTCATTCAACAAGTGTATTCGAAAGTGAAAAGTCTAATTATATCCGTGTTTGTGCAAAATTTTACAATTCAACTATTGCGCAATATGGAAAATAGCCGGTGTCCAAACATTGATTATTTTTGTTTAGTTTGTGGTCATATGGTGCCTACAAGTGTGCAAAGGAAAAGGTCTACTCCGGAATTTAAGCTAGCCTATGCATCTTATTTCGATGAGTTTGATCCCAGCGGTGAAGATTACACTCCAAATACAGTGTGTGGCACTTGTTACTTCCGCCTTTTGGATTGGTATCATCGACGAGGTAGAAATTTAAGTTTCATGAAGCCAATGGTGTGGATAAAAGACCCAAATTCACACGACAAATCCCGGTGTTACTCATGTATCAATTACTCCCCTAAGTTAAATAAACAATAAAATGTTTAAATAGTAAATTTGAAAACAAGTAACAACAAAAACGGCATTAACCTATATAGTCTTTCTTTGTCGAAACGACAAACATTGGCTATGCAAAATAAGTGTGGGCAAAAAGATGTGCTTTCTAGGGTTAAGGAATGTTCGTATTAAGATGACATGTACTAGAGAGTGGTTTATATTGTTGTTAGATATAATTTAGCTGAAGAAAAATTTCTTAAATTCCCAGTATTTAAGCCATTTCAGGACAAAATCATGAAAAAATCATAAAAAAAATAGCATTTTTTCCCAATTTTTTGCAATTTTGATGCAGTGGATGCAATTTTTTTGGGTCGGTCCATATGAGAACTTTTTTGCTTTGGTTTGGATCTACAACTTTGCCAAAGACATAAAAACAAAATTCCGAACGGTTTATGATATATGGATTCCATAAAAATTTTCCTTTTTTAAAAAAATCATGTTTGGGTGCAAAAACTTAGGGTGTCCAAAAAAAAAAATTTCGATGTAATCTGGCCAAGTCCTTTGCGGATTTTTTTTAGTTTCGATATACACTTCAAAAAAAAACGGGTATGAAGGAGGAACCAAACGATGACCTTAAAAATGCTGCACTGTGTAATATATACATTTTCAATGTTATTACTAGAAATTAGTTATTTGGACCCAATCCTTGAACAAAACTGCAAAGAGCCTATTTCTTAAATTTTCCATGTTTTGACATTTCTTTTTAAATAATTTAGTCCCTTCCCTGCATTCGCGGTGTGATGGCTTACGAGTTAGGCTCTGCCGACAACATTCTTTATGTTATGACATAAATTTTAAATAACATTGAGTTTGGATGGCGGAATTGCCGATTAATTAAATTGACCCCATTACCAGCAAGTATTTGTTTTTTTTTTTTTTACAAATTAGCAGACATGTATCGAGTATTTGCCCTTTTGGAATTCCAAAAATTGCCAGACTTGGGCGACGTCAATTACATTTAAAAATCGTTCTCTTGTTAAATGTTTCTATATCATTAATAATTTCAGACTACGCTCACACTTGTGGGCTTAAACGCTTCCTTGGGAAATTTTAAATTTTGTCAATACCAGACATGGGACATAATTCCAATATCTGTGTATTTAATTACAGGCCAATTACTTTTTTGTGTTCAATTACATGTAATTGGGTGTAATTGAGTAATTGCCCTGTAATTAAATACCCAGATTGTTCCTTTGTCTTTTTACCACTGGCAACGATGCCATACCAAATATATTTAGATATAACCACCCGCACTTCTCAAATTTCAAAATCATCGTATGCAAACAAGGGAATTCCCCGTTTTCATATTTATTATATTCAGCTACAGTGACGTGCTTCTGTGCTTGTTTGTATGTGTGGTGCTTTTCAATCCAACTAACTAAAAAAATTCTGCCATCACGGATAATAGAGGTAATCACGGTTAATCGAAGCAAACAATTTGAAAACAATGCAAACAAAAAACAATAGACTGATCTTTGGCCATCACGGTTAATCGGGGTTACCGGTTAACCGGATCACGGATAATCGTGGCCCGACTGTATTTTCGAAAAAAGTGATGACAGCGACATTTTGCGAATAAAAATAAAATGCCATTTCCTATTTTCTTTGTAGTTAGTAATACAAAAGAAAAATCCTACGATTTTATTTTAAATTATTTGCCTTCAAGATACCCACACACTAGCAATATTATTTCGCAATTTCTCGATTTTGTTCTTTAATCTATTTCCACATATGGTAATAGAATAAAGAACAAAAACGGAAAGTTTTGCAATAATATTGCAAGTATAGTCGGTGCTTTATACATATTTTTTTAAAAGATTGTTAGAATTACTACTATTTTAATAAGCTTTTTTTATGACAGAAAAGTAGTGGGTCGATTGAAAAATAATTTGCATTGCAAATAAATACCAAATTACTCTATTCGCGGATATAACATTTGTTTTGATACTACAATAATTCGGGTTGATTTTTCAGCTTTTCTAAATTTCATAATGGGCACTACTATTTTTGTGACCGCAACTGTACATAAGAGTTTGTTTATTTACAATGTATTTTTGTGGGTGGTTTTTGGGTGGCACACTACGTATTTTTGAATTTTTGTACGGAAGTGCTTTAATAAACAATTTTTAAGGTTGATTTGACTAACCTTGACCTACCCAGAAAGAAAGATGCGATATGGAACTGTTTTTTTAATATTAGGATTATAACCTTAAATTTATGATTTTTTAAATTGTATTTGGTTATTTTAACTGAATTTATTTTCAAAGTATTCAAAGCACTCAGGAAATTTTCTAGGTAAAGTAAATTGCAAATAATAGTTAAAATAACTGCATTTGCAGTTGAAAAGGTGCATACTACATTTTCAATAAAATAAACTACAGTATGTAAAGAGTCCGCCTAATAACTTTTTTTTTTTGAACTCCTGAACCAATTGGACTTTGTATGGCGTCATACCAAGGTCTTTATGCTTTTCACGCTTTGGTTTATCGATGAGGATGCCAGTTTCTTTCACTTTTTTCACAAGATAACGAACATACGGACCATATTCGTTCAGCGGAAGGATAAAACTAATTATCTGTCAAATCAGACATGAGCTGAGTGTTACCATTCACGAAATAAGCACTGGTTGAAAAAAAAACGTTAGATGGCGGACCCTTTAGTTATTTTTAACTGTCAAGAATGAACTGTCGAATGTAGTAAAACAATTGCAAAAGCAGTTAAACAACCATTATCAAACTAAGAAAATGATGACGGTAGAATCGACTGAAATGGCAGTTATAATAACTACATTTGCAGTTGAAAAGGCATACACTACAATTGCATTTAAATCAACTGCAATGTGTAGTCATTTTAACTGTTAAAAATTAACTGTCGAATGTAGTAACACCAACTATAAATGCAGTTTAAACAACATTATCAGCATTTAAAAAAATATTAATAAAAAAAAACTTTTTTGGAAATATTTTTAATCAGACTTTATTATTGAATAAACAAACTATTGTAAAACAATATTTACAAAAGATATAACTTTTAAATATTCACGTTCCACGCTATTTTTCTAAATCATTTCTGCCACCTGTCTGTCTTATCTCTATATTTTATTTGTTTAATAAAATTTACAGCGTTTTCATTTTATATGTCAATCTTCTCTAGCATCCTATTTTACACTAGAGATAAAAGAGAAGCCGCTTGTTGCAGACGCCATGTTGGTTTTCTGTTTTTGTATCTTGTGATACACACACACAATTTGTCAAAATGTCGAAACAACTGCATAAAATAACTGTTACCGAAATGCGTTAGTTTTGGTAGGTTGTTTAAAAAAATCAACCCTCAAAAACATTAAAAAATATTTTTTCTAATAACTGTCATGTAGTAACTGTAGAACATTTCTGAGTGCAGAATTAAAAACAAAAATATTTATAAAATAATCAATTTTTGTAAACATTCTTAACTTGAATTTATTTTTTAATAAAGTAGGGGAATGTTTGCTAATGCTAGCCCAAAGCTGGTTTTTAAACTATATAAAAACAAAGTTAAATATTTCAAATTCAGAAGCTTAAAGGCTGACTATTTGAAAATGCTTTGCCTACAGATCATTTTCTTGTGGCAACTAATATAAAACAGTTATATAACGGTTTTTAAAACAATTCAAAAGGATCACTTTATCGAACTCACTTGCTAAAGTGAGCCAGTGATAAAAACATTCTTAAAGGGTTTAAAATAGTAGGAAAATGATGTGAAAACAAAAAAAAAATTATTTAAATTAAAATTTATTTAAAATAAAATTTATTTAAATTTTGTTTGCTAAAATTTTATTAACACGCTGTACAGCCCTGTCCACTCATATCTACTATTTCCCAGTATTGATGATATTTCTGGCTGTTATAATTTGGTAAAACAAGTTGACAGGTCTGTCAATAATAAATTAGAAATCGTTGAACGCCGTTTGAACATTAATGAGAGAAGGCTTAATAGAAGCAATATTATTGTTAATGGATTACCTGAGTCCATTAAGCACCTACGGGCACCTGTTATAAAAATCGCAGCATTGTGTGGTGTTAATATAAACGAATCTGATATTATGCATTGTACATACTTTGCTGGTCGCAAATCGGTTTTATGTTTTTGTATCTTATGATACAAACACAAAATTTGTCAAAATGTCGAAACAACTGCATATAATAACTGTTACCGAAATGCGTTAATTTTGGTAGGTTGTTCAAAAAATCAAATCAGCATATGGTAAAATAAAATATAACTGAAAAGAAAATTTGTTTTACCCATATTGCCTATGATTTCTTTCGAAATCTGAAATATTACAAATATAGGTTAAAATAGTGCTTTGGGAAAGGTTAGCTAAAACCCGGAGTTGCACGAATATTGAAAAATCCGAAGCACCTTCTGTCACCGTCACTGTTCTTGCTGGGATATTTGGTTTTGTTTCTCACCTGAGCGAACTATAAATCTATTAATTGATTTTCAATAATAATTACTTTAACTGTCAATTTAAAATATAAATCGCTTTTGAAAAATTACCCTCCAAAAAAAACACTGTAAATTATATTTATAAAAATTTTATTATGATTAACAAAATAATTTCAATTGAAGTCATAAAACGACGGGGACCACTCTATATGATATTTAATATGTATGGGATGTACCTTGATCAATATAAACAATAAGGGTTTTCACAGGGTGTACTAAATGTTGTATTGTAAAAATAGAGATGGTAAAATTTTATTTTCAATTTGATAAAGATTTTGGGTTGGGTTTTCACTCTGCTAGCACACTTGAATATAAGGAGTGAGATCGAATAAATCCTAACACAGATCGAATAAATCCTTTAACTTTTTTTATGTTTAAAAGTGAACTTTTTTTGGATCAAGTTATCTTTTAAAAAGTTGCCAGATAATGTGTATAAATCGCATCATTACTTTGTTTAAAAATGGACTTTGAACAAAAAGTGAAAACAAAAAGAGTAGCATTTTTACAAAAAAAAAACTTAAATTTCGTAGAAAAAAAATATGCTTAATTGTTCAGAACTCAGAAAAATTAAATTATATTAAGATTCTTTTTTAATTATTTATAAAGGCTACAAAGCAAGTTTCCAATACTGTCACTTTTTTGGAAATGGTCTGCTCCTATCAATTAGGGCACTGAAAATGGCAAAAAAAAAGCTCCTTTACTCACATTTTGTTCAGCTTTCATTTGTAAACAAAGTAATCATCCGATTTCGCTAATAATTTATACACATCATCTGGCGACTTTTTAAAAGATAACTTGATTCAAAAAAAAGTTTACTTTTAAATATAAAAAAAGTTATAAGTGATAATCTGTGTTAGGATTTATTTGATCTCACTCCTTACTACACTTAATATAGGTACAAATGTTGTATCGTACTATCATCTATTGTTGTATATTTTAAAATAAAATAGTACCATCTCTATTTTCGATACGACTATACAACGCATACAACATTTAGTACACCCCTTGTGAACACCTTTATTTATAATTTACATCGAACAATTGTGCCAAAATCATTAATTTTACGCTTGTTTATATTAAATTAAAAATTGTTTTCCGTTTTAGTCTGACGCTTTTCACAGTTCAACCCATAAACTTTTTGTGTTGATGATGTTTTTAGCTTTTGGTGTACATCGTATTATATGACCGTAGGTTATATGTGCTGTAGTAGAAATACCTTCAAAATGAAATCATATTACTAGGGTGATCGAGTTGGTTTTTCAAAACCGGTTTCAACTGGTTTCTTCTGTGTTGTCAATTTCGGTTTTTCTAAAAAGTTAAAATTTTCGAATATCGAATAAACAGGTACAAAGTTCATTGTTAAAAACGGAATACTCCGAAAAATTTACTTAAAAATCAATTTTTTATTAAAGTGGCGGATGAAGGAGAGTTCATTTTTATTTAAAAAATATTCATATAAAGACTTTAGAAACTTCCTTATCCTCAAAAATTATTATTTTTATGTGTCATTTTTGCATTGTTATTATTAGCGAAACCAAAAAACAGCTCTAAAACAAAGTTTAAAGCGCTTAATAAAAGTTCAAAAATCAGTAAAATAAGCTGTTTAAATATAAAAATAAGCCGTTAAATTTAAAAAATAAACCGGTTCATTTCATAACTTTTTCTTAAAATCGTTACTAAAAATAAAACTTGTGTAATATTTGTTCCTTCGAACTCCATCAGTCAAACAAAAGTGCAATAGGGTTTCTTAGGTTCCAAAGTTCAAATTTGTTTATCAAAATATTTTTTGATAAACCACAAACACGTAACATTATATTTTTAGCTCTCAATTAAAATCAAATGCTTTTAAATACCTGTTGCTGAAAAATAGCAACAAAAACAAAGCTGTATTTCAAAATAAATCAGCTAAAATAAGCTTAATTTTTAAGGAAAAAAGTCAAAAAATAGCCAAATATCAAAATAAGCAAATACAAGGTGGCGCAAAAATAACGTTCCGATGTTTTTTGGCTGTAATTTAAAAAAAAAAATGAAAAACTTTGATTCTTCTTGTGGATTATTTTTATTTGGTATTTTAATTTTTTTTTACATCAAGTCGAGAATATGATGTCATGTAAATGGCCTAAGCCACAGTTGATTGTCATTTGAGCCCTTTTTATGGCATTTTCCATCACTTTGGCCAAAACTGCTGGCGATAGGTCCTCACATTCTTGACGGATATTGTCTTTAAGAGCTGCAAGAGTCTGAGGCTTGTTGACATAAACCCGCGACTTCAAAAAGCCCCACAAAAAGAAGTCTGGAGCGGTCAAATCAGGCGATTTTATGGCATTTTCCATCACTTTGGCCAAAACTGCTGGCGATAGGTCCTCACATTCTTGACGGATATTGTCTTTAAGAGCTGCAAGAGTCTGAGGCTTGTTGACATAAATCCGCGACTTCAAAAAGCCCCACAAAAAGAAGTCTGGAGCGGTCAAATCAGGCGATCTTGCTGGCCAGTGCAAATCGCCAAAACGGGAGATTAGGCGCCCGGGAAATGCATCCTTCAGCATATCGGTTGTGGCACGTGCAGTGTGTGCCGTTGCACCGTCCTGTTGGAACCACATGTTTTGCAATCCCAATTCATCAAGTTGCGGCAAAAAGAACTCGTTGATCATTGCTCTGTAGCGCTCACCATTTACAGTAACCGTTTGGCCCGCGACGTCTTCGAAGAAAAAAGGTCCGATGACTCCTCCAGCGAAAACAGCACACCATACAGTGACTTTGAGCGGTTGTAATGGCTCTTCGTGGGTTACACGCGGATTTTCAGTGCCCCAGAAGCGTAAATTTTGCTTATTTACGTACCCGCTAAGATGGAAATGGGCCTCATCACTCATGATTATTTTTGATGAAAAATCCTCTTCCTCTTGGTGGTGAAATATTCCGCGTTCTGGAGCAGTGTAGCGTAACATTGTTTATTAACGTGTATTTCGCATGTGTTTACTACACAAATGGCAAAACAGAACTGACATTTGGGGCCAATCGCAAAATTTATAGCATTTTCTGATAGGAGGATTACTTTTGCGCCACCTTGTATAAGCTAAAAAAGCTCTAAAAAGTATAGCTTAAAATTTTCATGAGCATAACTTGTATTTAGTGTAAACAGTTCTATCCTTTCAATTAAAAAACAAGCTCTAACTTATTTTTGTTGATCTAGTTATAATATTTGTCTATATTAACAAATACTTACAAAAACGATATAAAATTTTTTATACATTAAAAGCACATAATATCTATTCTTTTGCTACAAATGTTAAAACAATTTTTATTTATTTAAATTTGTTCTTTAAAATATATTTATTTTTTTTTATTTTATTAATTAAGAATCATATAATTACAAATTATATACTATTACCCTATTAAAGCACTAGCTACTATGACATTCGGCGCGTTGTAGCGAAAACAGACCAGTGCCTCTGGTGGGAATCGAAACCACGACCCCGCACAGATAAGCGAGCACGCTACCAACTAGCCTACCGGGGCGCACTAAAAAAATATATTTTATTTGAGTCGTTTTCAATAATAAACTGCTCTTACTAAATTGTTTTGAATGTAAAAGGTATATGGGCAACTTCAGAAATTTACGGCACCTAGACATTTTTTTTTTAAGTTTTTTTTTTTTGTCTGACACCAATGTCGATTTGAATGTGTATAAACCGATATTTGAGCATGTGAAATCCGTTCGCGTTAATCATTTTTATTAAACGGCGCAAGTTTTACGGCGGTTTAAAGTTAAAAATTAAAAAAAATATATTAAAATAACAGTTTTTGTTAAAATTGAAAAAGGATAACGCGTGTGGATAATACCCATTAAGGGCTTTCTTAGCACACTAAAAAATTTGTAAAAGCTTCAATACTTTTTAAAATACACTGAAAAAAAAAATAAAAAAAAAATTTTTTGATCGTGTATGCATATAAAAATTTATTTTAAATTTTTAAACATTTTACAAAATTACGGCTAGTATAAGACATAATTTGCAATATTTTGGGAAAAACTATTTGACTATCGCTAATGGTTTAAGAGATATAACCATTTAAACTTTACCACTCATCATTTTTTTACTGTTTCAATTGTTTTGTTGAAATTTGTTAAGGTGGCCCTCGTGAATATTGTTTAAAAAATATAGTCTCACTTTCTAGGGCTTCAAAAAAAAAACGCGTTTTTTTTGCAAATATTAATATTGGACCGATTATAAAATACTTGTTGGGATTCTGGGTTACTTATGAACCCAAATTCAAAAATAATTCTTTTAAATTTTCAAAATCCAATATTTCACACAAGGATGCTGTTTGAGGTTAGAAACATTTTGTTTCCTCCATAAAATTTTAAATCTTTAAAATTTTTTGGTGCGTTTTCGATTTTAGTATCAAACTCAGTAAAGTCTTAAATTCGATGTACGTTTGAGCGGAATTGATACAGCGCTTTAGTTGTCACAAAGCGAAATGTGTTTGGAAAAAAACTGCCAGTGATTGAAAACAATTAATTTTTTTGCACTTTATCAGTTTAGTCCGTCGCGAAGAATCTATTTAGATACCTTAACATGTTCCCATGCCATGTTTTGATATAAAAAAAACTACAAAAAAATTGTTTTTGTGCAAAAATTTTCAAAAGTTCATAAAATTTTTGCGTTTCAAAATTTTAAAGTGCGTTTTCGCCTCGGAGGTGCACTTTACGAAGTTACTCACATCACGCAATACACTAGCCAACTTAAAAGACAATTCAGATTGTCAGACGCAAAAAAGATACATATTCAAAAAATTTACGCTAATTTCTTTTAAGTTTGTGATGTCCGTGATACGTTATTGGTACGCTGACACCAACTTGATATACCTCAAACTTTATAAAATTACGCCTTTTTTTAATTCTGCGCTTAAACTCATTTTTATTAAACGGCGCAAAAACCCTATTTAAAATCTTCAAAAAGTTCAAAATTCGGAAAATTTTGGTTTCACTTGTAAACCACCATTCAACTTTTCACCCAGCAGCGGAAATATCCTCCAAGTCTAGTGACTATATTTTGTATTGGTTTGGATCTGAAAGCTAAAAACTATTACAAAGAAAACGGAATGAATGAAAAAACTTTTGCAAGTTTCAAGTCGTTTTTTTATTTTTCGAATTTTAGATGACCACCAATTCTTAAGGTGAAGACTTTTCAATGTAAAACTTTGCACGTCATATCCTTCAAGTATAGTCATCCAAACCCTGTACAACGTTTTGTTCAATTCATAAAATTTAACGAAATAAGAGCCATAGAATGTCGGTTTCAGCAGGTGCTCAAAAAATTTGAAATAGCCAATATGTCATAACACAAAAATTTAAATGATTTATAAAAATTATTATTTTTTTTTTTTTGAAAACCATCAAAAATTTTTCTCTAGCGCATTTAAAATGAATAATATTATTTGAAGTAAAAACTAAAATTATTTAAATATAAAAAAAATTTTTTTTAGAGTATATTTGTATAACATTTAAAAACCGATTAACCGTTTTTTTTTTGTAAATTCCAAAAACCGAAACCGGTTTTCCTAAAATTTCAACTATTCGGAAAAACCGAAAATCTGTTTTCGAAAAATGTAGAATAATCGATCACCCTACATATTATACTATCTTGATAATTTAGTTTTGATTTATATATTTTGTACGCGTATGATCACCATAACTGATCATGATGGGTGATAATAATGATTACAATGTCATTTGTTTAATGGAAATGTTTTTTTTTTTTTTTTGAAAAGCAAAATTTTAAATCGCTATAAAAAATAAAGTAACCGCAAAATTGATACTAAAAAATATCGAAAATGATTAATTTTAATGTTACATAGAGGGGCATTCTGGGAAAAACGTGATAAAAAGTGATAAGCGTAAATATAAGACTTCTAAATTACTGAACAGAGCGATATAAAATGTTTGGAGCGATTAGGTATATGAGGAATTTCAAAAATTGTCGACACATTGAGGCAACATATTTTCCAAAAAATATTTTAGATAATCTTTTGTGTATAAGTTGGCGATGTTTAGCCGTCAATGCTATGAAATTTATACCACCTGTTCGCCACGAAAAATAAACAATATTTTAATAATAAAAATTTTTTGCGTTGCATATTTTAGGCGATATTCCTCTTACCAACATATAACTACAGTCCAAAAATTACACTTTTTGTGCTTAAGAAGATATGGCCATTTTCGTTTTTCGAAAAACGCCAAGTTGAGCGAAAACGCACATAATCTTCAATATATATCGCACACCCAGTTCAAAAGTGACAACTCAAAATTTTTCAAATTTCAGAAATCTAAAAAATATATTTGCAACCATATACCAATTGAAACATAAAGAAAGACATAACTGTTTTTTAGCAACAGTAAACAACAACAAAATACACTGAAATTTTTTTTATAGATAAACAAGTGTATTGTGCGTAGTTTAAACATATAAACCCGAAAAACTAAAATTTTGAGTTAAGTCACTTTTGAACTAAATTTAAAGGCTTTACTAATACTACTAAATATAATATTTCTGATAAATTTCATAAGAATCTGTTCACAGATTTTCAAGTTCATACAATGTGGTATCCTATTAGAATCTTGTAAATAAAAACTTTTTTAAATAAGAGCTTTTTTAAATAAGCTTCAATCTTGCTTTAGGTCTAGTATCAACGGTTTCTAGTCAACATAAATCTGCTTTTCAAAAATTTTGAAAAATAAGTAAATTTTAAAATATTTTTTTTTGAAATTATAACACTTTTTTGCTTCCAAACCGTTTCTTGCACACAAAGAATTTCTTCACACAAAAATTTTGCAAATTTTGTTTTCTATTGAAATAGCTTAATTTATTATTATAAGACACTCATTTGGCGCATTTATGGAGAATTTAAAATACCACGCCTGGTGGCGGACTTGCCGGTTAGAGCATTAAGCATGCTAAATCCAACCGCGTTAATCATTTATCTTTAACGGCTCAAAAACTATGGCGGTTTTAAGTTCAAAGCTAATTAAAAATAATAAAATTGCATTTTTTGCTTGGATATAATTCAAGTTACATCAAAATTATAGACCCATTGTATTTATCACATTTCAAAATATATATTACACCACCAAAAAATATAAAAATTCACTCAAAAAATGTTTGTGTCATATATTAGAACCTAAAAAGAAAACCGCGACTGTTTTGAAAAACGCGCATTTTTTGTCGGTTTTATGATATTTAATTCTGGGTGGGGTTACTTATTTGCAGGAAATCACATTAAATACTTTTCAATTCGCAAAATTAAAAATTTTATATAAGAATGCTTTTTGTGGTTATAAAAATGTTGTTTGCTTCATAAAATTTAAAGTTCTTAAAATATTTTGCTGCCTTTTTGATTTTAATATAAAGCTTATTTAAATATTTGATTTGATGTACGTTTTTCCTACATTAATGCAGCGCTTTAGTTGTCATATCACATAAAAAAAATAAAAACCCATTTTAATCACGAAAAACACCGATTCCATAACTTTAATTGCTAAAATTCCGCCAACAACGAAAATTGCAAAACTCAATTAGAAATTGATAGCTCTTTAATTGAATTATTTGTCATTTGATTAAAAAGTGATAAATATTGTATACCTTTTCAAAAAGCAAAAAAGAAAACAATTGCATAAAATGATGTTGCTATACCCAATGCTTTTTGTATCTTGAATTTTATAACATTGAATTTAAACCGGCATGTAATTCTTATTTAGTTAGCATATTTATTTATACTTATGTAAACAAATTCACACAGAAATAAGACTTTTTCTTTCTATTGAAATGTAGGGAGTATGGGAATTTTTTTTTTATTGGATTTTTTTTTTTTTGCAAAAATTAAAACCAGAGTATATTTTTTTTATAATTTCTTATTTATTTTTTTAGCATTTTTTGTTTAAAAATGTTTTCATTTTTATTAAAAACAATTTAACTTCAAAAATTACATTATAATATTTAATTGATTCAATTAATTTTTAATTGACAGCTATCAAAATTTTCAACAAATATATATGTATGCGCATACTTTAGGGACACGGCCAAAATTGTCCCCGAAATATGAGGTGTATCGAACCAACTGTCCTCATCGTATACGCTAGATGTATGAAAAGACGCGAAAACTTTGCGGACAGTCCCCAAAGTAAGCAAATGTCCCTAAACTATGCGGGGGAACGAATAAATGTCCCTAGAGTATGCGCTGTGCATACATATATTTATATATATTTCAACAGATTGAAAAAAGTATGGAAAAACAAAAGTTATTTTCTGACTTTTATTTTTTTTTTAACAAAAAGAAAAGTAATTTCTTGATTTTTATTTTTTTGAACAAACATAAAAATTATTTTTTGATTTTTATTTTTTGGACAAAAATAAAAGTATTTTTATTATTTTAAGCAACTTTTTTTTCTTCTTGTTTTTAAATTTTTTATTATTTTTATCGGGATTATTCACATTTTGATGCGTTTGTTATGAGCTTTTCAAAAATAAAAATTTTAATTCATTTTTGAAAAAAAATAAATAAATGCAAGTTTTGCTCGAAAAAATAAAAGACAAAAAATAACAAGTTTGATATAATTTTTATTAAAAATAAAAATTATGTTTTTTTTCGACCTATCAATACATTCCTGAAAGGGTCAAATAAAAAATTTGAAAACAAAAAAACTATAGATTATTTTTAGGACAATATCCTAATAAAGAAATATAGAGTATGGCCTCGAACTTGAATAATTTTAATTTTCGTCAAAAAATAACTTTTATTTTTCCTCAAAAAATAAAAGTCAAAAAAAAAAAAATATATTTTTGCTCAAAAAAAAAACAAGTCAAAAAATAGTCAAAAAATAATTTTAATGTTTGCTCAAAAAAATAAAAGTCAAAAAAATAACTTTTAGTTTTGCTCGAAAAAATAAAAAATAATTTTTATTTTTGCTCAAAAAAATAAAAGTCAAAATATTTATTAAATAATTGAGCTCTAGCCTAGAGCCTCTAGGTCACGTTTTTATTTATAAAATATTATTTTATATATACGCAATATTTCACCATTATTTGAATGACATATCATCAGGGCGTATGCACAACAACAAACAATATTAAACACAAAAATTCCTTTCGCTGCCTTTTCCACTGTGGTCAAAAAAAAAATAAAAAATAAAATAACTTTTATTTTTGCTCGAATACATAAAAGTTAAAAAATAGCTTTTACTTTTGCTCGAAAAATAATTTTTTTTTTGTTTAAATAAATAAAAATCAAAAAATAACTTTTATCTTTTATCCAAATTTTAAAAAGCAGAGCATTTTATGAAAGACTCCTTTACAAGGATCAATATGGTATACTTGAATTAGTTGTCCGACATTTGCCTTTATAAACTTTTTGTGTTTAAAACTTTTAAAATAGCTGTTAGTTTCGGAACCTGGTTTTTATGACATTGTTAACTTTTATTTTTGCTCGAATAAATAAAAGTCTAAAAATAATTTTTATCTTTGCTTGAAAAAATAAAAACCCAAATTTTAAAAAGCAGATAATTTTATGAAAGACTTCTCCACAAGGATCAATATGGTATACTTATAAACGGATCAGCATCAGCATACATTTGACGATAGAATGGAGTATATAATGGAGTATAATTACGTGTTGATCTTGGAGGAACGAAAAGTACAAAATTTTCTAACAGGAAATCGGAGCATATATCACCATTAATCAAATTTAATAAAAATGTAACGTTTAGCATTGTCCTTCTACTTTTCAGAGTGGGAGGCTTAACGAGGTTTAGTCTGGTCGTATATGAAGGTAGATTATTAATGGTATTAGGGTAGGTGCTTCGTAAGCAGAACAGCAAAAATTGTTTTTGCACTGATTCAATTTTTCCAATTTGAACAATGGATAATGGATCCCAAATCACAGATCCATATTCCAAAATTGGTCTCACGAGCGATGTATATAATTTTTTTGTTACATTGGAATCTGTAAATTCCTTAGCCCATCGTTTTATAAAAGCTAAGGTGCCACGAGCTTTATTAATCGTCAATAAAATATGACGTTTAAAATCCAATTTTGGGTCAAAGAGAATACCCAAATCTAGAATATTATCTACTAATTCCAACTGAAAACCACCCAAAGAGTAAAGACCAAAAGATTCTGTCCTTCTAGAGAAGCGCATATGTTTACATTTTTTCAAATTTAGTTCCAGAAAATTAGAGCAGCACCATTCGTAAAAACTATTTAAATCCTGCTGTAGATAAATCTGATCGGAATTTTTGTTAAAGCCACGAAAAATTTTAACGTCATCAGCATACATAAGAACGTTTGAAAACTTTATTACCGATGGTAAATCGTTAGAGGTAAATGCCTCTATAAGCTTTTTTTGTTTGAAAAATTTAAAAATAACTGTCTTTTACGACTTTGTTAGTTATTTTTACTACATTTGTTATTTGTTTTTTAACAGTTAAAAACAAGTACATTTTAGCTTTTTTTAACGGTAATTACCTTATCGCCTTTTTAATTGAAATGACAGTTGTTATAACTGTAATTTTCAGTAGATTCTACTATAAAACTTTTTTTAGTGTAAGTTTGAAGTATTTTTTTTTTTAACTTTAAAACGGCCATCAATTTTTTAGGTGAAGACTTTTCAACGTAAAACTTTGCATGTCATAGTTTTTAAGTACAGTCTACCTAGCACTGTCCATCGTTTCGCTTAATTCAAAAAAACCTTGAGAAAAAGAGGAATCTAAAGTCAGTTTTAACAGGTGACGAACATTTTTTAAAATAGGTCATATGGAAAGATTTATGCTTTCTGAATAATTTATTTAGACCTCCATAATTGCAATACAGGGGGAGCTACATAATGCAAACTTTGATTATTTAAAAGTTACACTTATATCTGAAAAATCATCAGCAGATCTGTACACGTGTAATAATTCCTGCATAAAAATACGAAAATAATGTCAAATCAACGAAATCTTTTGTGAAATTAACAAATTTTTGTTGATTTTACGCATTTGTTTTTTTTCTTATTTTTAAGTATAGATAATTATCAGTGTATTCAAAATTTACTATTATTTTAATTCAAAACCCTGTATTTTCATAAAACTGATAAGAATTCTTTTATTTTTTGAGGTAAACGCAATGTTTGGTTAATTTTCTTTGTTAAAAGTGAAATAACAACAAAATAAAATTATTAACATACCAGTGCGATATACCGGTACCTATTATACGTATATTTTTTATATATAATTTTGTTTTCTATTTTGCTATGATATCATCCGAGTGAATAAATATTTGAACATCAAAACGGAAAAAAGCACACAAAAATAGCGAATTAAAAAAAAGCAATCAAAATTGTATTCCCAGCAGAAATAAGAATAAAAATTCATCATTTAGTTGAATATTTACCGGATAAGAAAGAAGAAACATTAGAAAGTTTGAGAAAAAAAAAAACTCCACTGAATAATATAAATAATTAAAAATTCAAGAATATATAACATAAAATATAAATTGCACATTTTAATCTCATTGAAATAACAAATTGATAGCGGTAACGGGCGTTCCATAACTATAAAGTCGATTTTGTTTTCTAATTATTTCTTAAACTATTAAACCGATAGCTTAGGTGTCTTCGGAAGATTTACTCAGATGTGTATTATTTTTCGATTGATGCAATATAAAAAGTTGTTGTTTTTAAGTGTCGTTGAATATTAGTGTCCGACCGAACAGTTCGGCCAAAAACCTATATTTTGTCAGTTTTTTGATATCTAGAGGCAATGATGACAAATTTTGGTATTGGAAACATGTTTGTTGAGCCGATTTAACTCGATTTTGTGTATACAATTTAAGAGAAAAGCGGAAGTTTAGCTATAAAGTTAAAAGTTTGGCCGCCGAACTTTTTCAATTTGGCCGTACTTTCTGAGGCCGACCAGTGAATTCATTGCTTAACTTCAGACTTTTCTGCAAATTTGACACTCAAAATAGCATCTAATCAGACCAATAAACATTTTTCCATCCTCCAAATTTGGCCATAATGCCTTAAAATACCGAATACAGACCAAGTGCATTTTCTGGCCGAACTGTTCGGTCGGACACTATTGAATATGTAAAATTATGTAGTTGTCTAGTGTTTCATAATTATAACGTCATTTTAAGAAAATTTTAAAAATAAGCGGTAAGTGATAAAAGCATTGGGTAACAATTAATCTGCATTAACCCTCAAACCGTCCTAAGCCATTTTGCAATGCAATTTATACCACTTGTTTGGCACGACAAATAAACAATATGTGCTTTTACCAAATTTTTTTTCATTGCATATTTTAGGCAATGCCTGTAAGTCCTTGGACCAAAATTACAGCTTTTTTTGAAAAATTTAAGCTTTAATCTTACTTTGTTTTAAGTATCAACGGTTTTTAGTCAACATAAATATGTTTTGAAGATTTTTGAAAATTGTGTTTACTTCAAAATATTTTTTTTTAAAGTTTAAGATCCCTATGGGGAATGAGGAGTCAATTGTCCTAAAAGTGACTGGTTAAAGAAGGACTTATCACAGGACTGGTATAATTTAATACTGAAGTGGGTTAAGCAGTGACAATTGTAATAAAATTAACAATCCTGTGACTGGTAAAGGGAGGACATACCACTTAACCAGAATGCTTATTAACAAGAAAAAGCCAGTTGGCCAGAATTTTACCCATTGGAAGCTGTTTAGTTTTCGTTTATTTTATACGACATGTGCCTTTTGCGACAGTCTTGTGGTATGCCAATCTTTGGTTAGTCCTGTGGCATGCCGCTATGTGGTTTAAAGCAGGACAAATGACCCCCCCCCCCCCCTATGACAAGCCAATGTTAAAGTTCCCAGTTGTTTACATAGGATAGGGTTTAGCAGAGGACCGGTCTCTGGCACGAAGGGACCGATCCTGTGGCACACGCAGAACCGGTCCCATTCCCCATGGCGCTATTCTAATTTTACGCTCCCAAAAAGTGCCATGAAAACAAAAAATTGCTCCAAAAAATATTTAGCAAATTTGGTTTTCTATCGTAATAGCTTAATTTCTTGTTATAAAATACTTATTTGAAGCATTTGTGGCCAATTTAAATTACCCCGCCAGTAGGCGTTCTTGCCGGTTAGAAGGTTAAGGAAATTTTTGTTTATTTCATTTTATTTATACTTAGTTCAGTTTGTGAACACAAAAACATGGATTTTCGGTGTATTTATTCCAAAATCAGTATTTATAAAAAAAAATGTTCAAAAATTCAACAAAATTAAGGTCGGGACTTTATTTTTTCTCAATAATCCTACTTGTTAAATTTAAGACAAAAAATTTTATAGACAAAAGTTAGTTCGCCTTGACATATATATATGTATATATATATAGGATTTTTTCAAATCCGATTCCGCAATCAGGTCAGTTTGGAACGTGTTCATGTAATGTTTCTTAACACTGTCTTTATTTCGTTGTTATCACCGCAAAGTGGCTTTGGCTGTAGAAGTTTACACCTTAAATAAACCCAGAAATAGGATTGGTTGAAATTCTGTTGAAACTATTAAAATTTATTTGATAGGACGTTATTTTATTTGGAACTACCAATAATCGATTAATAAAGCAAAAATACTGTACTGGAAATTAAAGCGAGAAAAGTAACTAAAAAGCAATCCATTTATTCAATTATTGGTATTTCCAATCAACTTTTCAAATAAATTTCGTTTAGTAATTGTGTACGGTAGAAGCAACCATTTATTTTGTGATAATACAAGAGAATTGGTAGCATCTATTAAATTTCTTAAAAGCTTGTCGATAATCAAAAGTGGTTACTGCAAATACGGTATTCGCAATCAAATATGCCTTTAAATTAGCGGTTCAGTTGTACCAACCGAATTGTGGATTGCATTGTTTATAGATGCAACTAATGATCGGCATTGGTAAACGAATTTGAGATAATATTTGTTTTCGTAACTAAATATTTAAATTCAAATTTAACACTCAACATTTATAAGTGTTTGTCCACATTTATTAGTTTTCCGAGTTCAAATCTCGGAAAAGACAAACACAAAAAGTTTTTTTTAATTAAAATAAAATATTCAAATGTTTAAATAGCAAATAAGACAATGAAAATTAAAAGTGATTGTGGTGCAATCAATAGGACATAGGACTATTAATCAGAAGGCCACGGTTCAATACCAGAAAAATCAAAAAAAAAAAAATTTTAAATTTCAATAAAATTTTGTGGAACGTAATAATATTTATTTGGAATGTAATATTGGGTTAGGCAGCTGAATATTAGCTTTCACGACTAAAAATATAATTTAACATTACGAAAGTTGTCGTAACCGCCACAATTCGATTGGCAACAAATTCGATGGCCACAACTGAGACTGTTTTCTGGGTGTAGGTATCCTAAAATTATTGGTTTTTTAAATGAGGAATTGTATTTTCTGGACTTTTCAAAAACCTTAATTTTTTCAAATATTGTCTGTATATTCTATATAATATCGACAAAAAATATAGTTTTTGTTGCAATTCATCGATGTAAATTAGGAATGCCAATCGGGATTGATATATAAAAATCCCGGGATTCGGAATGGTTTGAAATCCCGGAGTTTTCGGAATTCTAGTATTTGTATATGTTAACAATAAAATTCGGTAACCACAACAAAGCCATTCAATTGGAAACAAATTCGATTGTCAGCACCAATGTACTTTCTCTGTGCACATTTCGCAGGGGAATTTCGGTAATTTTGATGGTAAAAATGTTCTGAAAACAATACTAGTTCTGTTCGGTAATCTAACATATAAATATGTGTTCACCAATTTTTGAATAACGATTGTTTGTGTTTAAATTGCACATTTTTGAACTTCTGATCAGGGTTGAGATTCAATAAATTTTCATAATAACGGTAGTTGGCTATCACAGTTACATTAAGACCAAAATGAAAATTTTAGAAAAGCGATTCCATTAAATTCATGTTTGTTCTTGTATAACCGGGCTTATATCGCTATTTTACCGGTTTGATTTTGAAATATCTTGAACTAAAGTTAAATACAGATTCACTAAAATACAGATTCGCCGATTTATAACGGAATAAAATTATGATATCAACGCTGTAATATTAGAAGAAACATGCCATTATTGAAATCGTAGTTTTAAAATTTCCATATCAGTATTGAGCTGAGCGTGGTAGGCAACTAACTTTATAATGAAAAGCTATTGTTTGCCAATCATGCTTCTGATACAACTTTTCGCTAGTCACCAAATTTACTTAAGATTTGTAAATTCACCAAACCTTCGACATAGTTTTGCCTGCCCCAGGCTAATCATCAGCTAATCTCGAACGGATATTACTTGTGATACGAAAACGATAGTTTTTGTTTTGGTTAATTAATTTCTTCATAAAATTATTATATCGTTTTCGCAATCGCCGTAGTCTAGTCTGGTATCGACATCGAAAATTATATCGCTAATGATATAATAATAGCCTAAAAATAACGAAACACTAAATATTTTGCTATATCGTGTATTTCTTTAAAATTTCATATAAAAAATACAAAGTTTTAATAATTTTACAATGTCCACGTGACGCTGAGGCACAATCTATTTTAATGACCCTTTTTTATAAATAAAAACTTAAACGAAAAAAAAAAAAAAAAACCATGTTGGGATTATTACGTGTGTAATCGTAAAAAAATGAGTGCTGTTCAGAATCGTAAACATCCAAAAAATATTAGAAAATTTAAGAAAAAACGTAATTTATCTTAAATTTGAGCAAAAAAACGAAATCCTAAAAAAACTGTGATTTAAAAAAGAATATCCCGGGATTTACTTAATCCCGAAAGTTCCAGAATTTCCCGTTTGGTACCGCGAATGTAAATACACTTACACTATTTATAATTATAGTCGTAAACGCTTCCAGTAAGTATGATATTTTTCCCTCTGAAAGTGAAGCTCGGCCGACAAATTTCAGTGCGATAACTCAGAAAATTTAGTTTTTTTTTTTAACTTATTGGCATGTTATTGTTCTAAAAATATATATGTTACACTAGAGTGGTCCTTCGTTGTATGCGTTAAAAATAAAAATGATATTTTGACTGTACCCGCACCCCCCCCCCCCCCCCCCCCCACCCCTTAAAATATTTGTTAGGTCGTCAAAATAAGCCACGCAAAAAATTAGAGTTCTAGCATAACGGGAAGATGTCCCGCAACGACCTTGAAAATCGGGCCCCTTGGAAAAATGGTCATAATTTAAACAAAAATTCAATTTTTTTTTCTTCAAAATTAAAAAAAAATAAAATAATTTTTGTGTTGGGTTTAATCATAACTACTCAGATAAAAAATATTACTTTCCCAGAAAATCGCTAACTTACCCTCACTTTGTGTCAAAAAAATTAATAAACATTTTGGGTGTACCTCAAAGTGACTTTTTTGCATTTTTGAAAATTTTATTCAACAAAAATCAAAAACCTAGTGTTTGCTGTCAAGTAGTTTATTAAACACATCTCAAGTATTAAATAAGCCAAGTACTGTGGATATCCATTGGCAAATTTTTTTTTTAGAGCATTTTGATTCTCGGGGATTTCAAGGTTTTTTTTATTTTTATACATTTTTACTTAAAAACAAGGATTTAATAATATTTCATCAATATTATTGTATATGCTCTTTTATATGATTGTAATAACTTTATTATAAAATACTATTTTTTCTGTTGATAGTTAACCCATGTTAACCTGGGGTCAAATATGACCCACGTAAGAAAAATGCAGCTTTGTGGCAAAATTTATAAATAAAATAAAAAAAGGAATAATTCAATTTATATGTATTCTAAAAAATTTTCGTTAACCGTTTCTAGTCTTTGAGTAGGTCAATTTAGTAAAAATTAGAACTTAAAACTTTTCCATAATAATAATTTTGAGGGAACAAAAATTACACTATTAAATTAAAAATACGATTTTCGAAAATACTCCTGAAGATGTACAAAAAAATCAATTTTAATATGAATACAAATGTCTGAATTTATACTAAATAATTAATTTTATTTAGTTTTAAAATGTAAATAATAAAATTTTCAAAAATGTAAAAAAGTAACTTTTAGGTACACCCCAAATATATGTGCATTTTTTTGACTCCAATTTAGAATAAGTTAGCGATTTTCTGGGTTAGTAATATTTTTTATCTAAGTTGTTGTTATTGAGCCCAACACTGATATTCAAGGGCGATGCGGGACACATTCCCGTTATACTAGCAGTCTAATTTTTTGCATGGTGAATTTTTGTATCCAACCAAATATTTTAAGAGGGGGCAGCCCCAAAAATCGCAAGTTGAAAAATAAGGACCACCCTAATGTTACACACTTTTTTGTAGCAGTTTCATTTATAAAGGCCTTTAGCTCAAAGGACTGCATTGGATTTGAAAGAAAACACCATAATGTGCAATATTTGTCGCGACGAATTAACGTTTATTTTTATCAAAATTGTTTGTCTTTCAACTAGCAAGGAGGTTTATTGAGAAAAAAATAGGTCTTGAGTTTAATTTTGTTGAATTTATGAACGTTTTTCTATAAATACATATTTTTGAATAAAAAACGTCGGAAATTCATGTTTTTTGGAACAAACTGTACCAAAACTACAATCAAATTAAATATACAAACATTTTCTTTAATGCAGATTAATTTTTAGCCAAAGTTGTTATCATTTACCGCTTATTTTTAAAATTTTCTTAAAATCACGTTATAATTGTTAAACGCTAGACAACTACATAATTTAACATATTCAACGACACTTAACAACAACAACTTTCTATGTTACATCCATCGAAAAATAAGACACAAGTGAGTAAATCTTCCGAAGACACCTAAGCAATCGGTTCAGTAGTTTACGAAATAATTAGAAAACAAAATCGACTTTATAGCTATGGAACGCACTGTATAACAGATAAACAATTCAATTTTACTAGTTTAGAAATTGTAGAACAATTAAAAGTACACTCAAAGGAAAATCTTCATCATATTTATGAAAAACTTCATAAATATAATGGAAAACTAATTAAATAAAATAAAAACGCTCGAACTCGAGGCCAGTTGTAGTTAATATAAAAATTAATTTAAGTTTCAATATTTCGACATTCGTCGAATGTTATCCTCAGGAGAAGTATATATTGCAATATCAGATGGTGACAAAAAACAAACAACGATAGTTCTAAGCTGTGTTTTTATGTAAACATTAAATATACTTCTCCTGAGGATGGCATTCGACGAATGCCGAAATATTGAGAAATAAATTAATTTTTATATTAACTACAACTGGACTAGAGCTCGAGCATTTTTATTTTGTTTAATTAAGGTCGAATAAATACAACTATTAATTATTATGGAAAACTTTATTGATTTTCGTCTAATGTAACACTTCATACACATGATGAGGCTGTTAAAAAAAGTTAAAGATTAACTTCATCATGTTTATGAAAAGTTTCATAAATATGAAGAAGTTTAATAGCTTTTCATGAAATTGTTTCATAAATGTTATAAGACGATTTATTAATATCGATTTATTAATATCATAAATTTTAAAGAAATGAAAAAATTTCTTTGATATGACGAAAATTTATTTTTAATACATTATTTTTAAAAACCCAATATTTTGTAATTCGGAATATATCAATTAAAACTCAGAATATAAAATCTATTTTCAGAAAATAACAATTGATAACACAGGCCAACACTCAATTTGCTTCTTTGAATTTATCAACTGATTCTAGTTAATTTGGGTGCGCTGAATTCAAATCTGTAATCAGTTTGTCTCTATCAGCTCTAATTTTCATGATATAGCTTTTTTTTTTAAATATTTAAAAAGTAAAACTTTTCCATAGGAATTGCCGTATTTTGTAAAAGTAACAATGTGTGGGATGGACATATCTCAGGAAGAAGGAGGAGCTTATCCAAGATTATGGTATTAATCTCTTTTTTGGAAGATTCTATAGTAGATTAATGCATCAATCATATTTGTGGGTGGGGTTTAAGGGGTTAATTTTTAATTTCAAAATAGTGCTATTTTTGCCGTATTTTGTAAAAGTAACAATGTGTGGGATGGACATATCTCAGGAAGTAGGAGGAGCTTATTCAAGATTATGGTATTAATCTCTTCTTTGGAAGATTCTATAGCAGATTAATGCATCAATCATATTTGTGGGTGGGGTTTAAGGGGTTAATTTTTAATTTCAAAATAGTGCTATTTTTGCCGTATTTTGTAAAAGTAACAACGTGTGGGATGGACATATCTCAGGAAGTAGGAGGAGCTTATCCAAGATTATGGTATTAATCTCTTCTTTGGAAGATTCTATAGCAGATTAATGCATCAATCATATTTGTGGGTGGGGTTTAAGGGGTTAATTTTTAATTTCAAAATAGTGCTATTTTTGCCGTATTTTGTAAAAGTAACAACGTGTGGGATGGACATATCTCAGGAAGTAGGAGGAGCTTATCCAAGATTATGGTATTAATCTCTTCTTTGGAAGATTCTATAGCAGATTAATGCATCAATCATATTTGTGGGTGGGGTTTTAGGGGTTAATTTTTATAAAAAAAATAGCAAAATAGAACTATTTTGAAATTAAGAATTTTCATTTCAAATTTTAAAAAAATTATTTGATGTTAAGAATTTCCGTTTCCACTGAAGTTTATAAAAATTTAATTTATATTCACAAAATTCCATGCAAAATTTAGAACACATCAACCGATTAAAAATTCTGACTTTCAACTGTTATGATAGTTTCTCAATTTTAAATAGAAAACCAAAATTACAAATTACACTTTCTTGATTTCAAAGGAAAATTCTTTATTTTTATTGATGATTTTTAAATTTCAAATGAAAGTTCTGAATTTCAATTAATTGGAAAACACAAAAATATGTTCACACGGTTTATGAAACATTTTTGTGAAATGAAGAAGATTTATGAAACATTTGAAATAGTTTTCATATCTATGTAAACTTCATAAATCTGATGAAATATTGATGACAAACAATTTATGAAACAGGTTTATCGATATAATGAAACTTCTTTCTCTGAGTGTAGTGAGTGTTAAACACTTGTTTTCATTATTATTTTGAGTTCAACTATTTATGACATCACTCAACAAATTGTTCTGCACTTATTTTTTATTTTTTAATAATGATAAGAAAATTTAAGATTAGTTTCTTTTCATATTTAAAAGATAATAAATGTCATTAGACAAAGTACTTGAGTTAAACAATACAAAAAAAGTGCACTCAATTTACTTTTTTTGTTTAAATAATTTAGTTTAATAATAAAAAAGAAATAAAAAATATTAAACAATTTTAATACTTGAGCTTTATAGTCGTAACATCACGACCTAGAGCAAAATTTTGAATGTTTTGTTAAAAGGTTCTCGAAAAAGTTATTATTGTTTTTTTTTTAATAAAATCTTTTTAACAATAAATCCGAACTAAAAGAGTGAGATACAGTGAGAAAACATTTTGATTAACCAAATTTTGGAGTTAAAAGCAATATTTAAGATATAGTATATGTACATAAATTGTGAACAAATTATGGTAAAACAATACTAGAAAAATACAGGGTGTTTCATAACTATAACTTAATTTTTATTCCAATAATTTCTTAAACAACTAAGTCGAACGCATAGGTGTCTTAAGAATATATCATAGACCCGCTGGACATTTTTAAACCAAACTTTTCAGATACATAAAACCATACTGCATAAAACAAATTTTGTTTGCCTTAAAGCGCCCTCTAGTGAAAATATTGCCAACCAAAGTTGAAACTTTGACAGGATATAAATCATAGACGATTTAAAAAAAAAAACTTAAATTTTGTGAACAAATCTTTATTCAAAAATATATAAAAAGTTATTTTTTAAGGGGTTTACTAGCTTTAGATTTTTTTTTTGTTTCATATTTCAATAGTCTGAACTTTTTTTTATGCTATGAAAAATCGCAGTAATAAAAAGTTACAGCGTGTTAAAAAACTCCTTGACCTATATTTTACATGAGCTACAGTGTCGGACAAAACTAAGCACGGAATATTGCTTACTACTATGTATTTCAATAAAATTGGAAAACTTGGTTGAATTTAATTATTTTTTATTATTTTATAAAGATTATAAACTAAGTTTACTAAAATAAAACAAAACATAATAATATTCTTTATTTTTAACAAAAAAAATCATATTAAACTGAAAATAGTCGTTATCCTTGCGCGACAAAACTAAAGCACATATTCAATATATTCCATAAAAATTGTAATTTATCTAATAGTTGGTTGCGTATCCCTTATTTTTCAGAACTGCTGCACATCTACGTGGCATACACTCAATTAGATTGGACAAGACATCCCCAGAAATGCTTTCCCATGCGATATCTGCTTGATGGAAAAGGTCGTCCTTAGTTTTGCAAGTTTCACGTAATATTTTACGATCTACAATTTCCCATAGGTTTTCTATGGGATTGAGATCTGGCGATTGGGCTGGCCACTTTAAAACATCGATCTTATTATTTACAAACCACTCTTTCACACATTTTGCAGTGTGTTTGGGGTCGTTATCCTGCTGATATTTTCACTTTAGTGGCATTTCCTCCTCTGCATGTGGTAGCATGACTTCTTGTAAAATATCTTTGTACATAAAACCAGGAGTGCCCAAAAGTTCCTTATGGAAGAGCAAACACCAATACATTTAAAGAAAAACTAATTTTTATTCAACATTTTTTGTTGTAAAAACCAATACATACAAAGAAAAAAGAAAAAAATATTTCAATGTTTACCAGCAAAGCATACGAAAGTGTTGTTGCTTTGCGCTTGCGTGTATACAGTGAAGAACGACAAAAAAACTAATAAGACAAAGTTGTTTGTGTATTTCGTATTGCTAGTGCTGAGCGCTCTATATGTGTATTAAAACACACAGCCTATAGCTAAGTGTTTTTACAAAAACAAATGAGTACCAAGCGCATAGGCCGTGGGCACCCCTGCATAAAACGATCCATTATACCGCTTTTCTTATTAATACAAATTAAATAAGAGTTTTTATTTGAACTTTATTGTATTATTTTGGGAACAAGCAGAAGTCCGTGCTTTAGTTTTGTCCGACAATGTATATATACTTTAAATGCTTTTTTTTCTCACAACAAGATATTTAAAATCGGGTGCCACTGTGCAGCCTTAACGGGTGGACCGATTTTCAATCGTTTTTTGTTTTGTAGAGGACTAAAAAATTAAGTCCATAACGAAGAGACTTCTTTAAATTTTTGCCTAGTATTTTTTTGAAAAATAAAAAACAACGATTTTTTGCGTTTTTTTTTTTTTTTAATTTTTGAGTTTAACCTCGTACCATTTTAATGCAAATAAAAAATTTTAAGATCCGGCTACGTTAGGGACCAAGAAATTTATTCGCTTGCGAAAAAAATGTTTTTTCTCAGTTGAGTAACTAGGACATATATTTTTTATAAAAAATTTCAAATAGTTTAAAATATCGAAATGTAACATTTTCTGCATTTTTGAAACTTGTTTGTTGGGCAATTCCTCCAAATTTCTTTGAAAATTGGATATAAAACAAAAAGGAACAAAAGTAAAAAAAAAAAAAAAAATTGGTAAGAAACATAACGGCCCAATCGCATATTTAATGGGTAAAAATGGATTTCAAAGTTGCTCGAGAATTTTTCGTTTTAAAACTTTTCAATATTTTCTAGTACTCCAATGGAAAGGTTGAGACCAAATGTGCATAATGTTTCTTTGAAAGAAGCATAAAAACACGCAAATCACAAAAAATTCGGTTATTTTTCCTACATTTCAACCACTAAACGTGAATCTGGCCGCTAAAAAGATGCCCCTTCTGAATAATTTTGCCAGCTCTATTAGTATTTTTTTTTTTTGTTGCCATTTTAACTCATATTTGCTTATTTTGATTTTTAATTTGTTGGCTTTAAACCAGCTTTTTCTTACGATTGTTGAGCTTTAAATTGCCTTTTTTAATAATCTTCGCTTGAATTGCCCTTTTTCTCAAAATGTTCAGCTTTTTCTGTTAAAAAGTCTAATTTTTTTACCTTTCTTGTAATTTTGCCAGTTTTTGACTTTTTCCAATATTTTTTTGCAATAGACTCCACAGATTTTGTCTTCTCTGGTTTTTTGGTTTTTTTTTTAATAAATAAACTTATCTCTTTTATTTAACTGTATTTAGAGTGTCCAAAACAGTAGCCGGTTAATCGTCTTTTTATTTTCAAAACCAAAACAGCGGTTTCGGGTTTTTTTTTTATTTTCAAATATTCAAGAAACCGTTTTGGGTTTTTGGTTAACTGGTTTTTTTCTACAAGATATTTTACTTGAAAAACTATCAAAACCTTTAAAATGCGCTACTTTCATATTAAAAATTTGGCAATTTTTTTTCTTCAATTTTTCGCTATTTTACACAATTTTTTTTTTTAATAAAAACCGTATTCGGAAGCAATTTCTTAAAAATCTGATTTTTCGAATAAACTGATAACTGGTTTTCTAAATTCGTGGCCTTTTTGTACACTCTAACTATATTCTTTTGATTTTTGTCACATTAATTACCCAGCAAAACTAATGCGAAGTAGTTCCAAATAAACAACATTTTCATTACACACAAAGAAGCTACTACTACTGATTTTTCTGATCTTTTAGAGCAGTTCCTAAACTTAGCATATAATGCCATCATATACAAGGCTAACTAGTAGAAATGACACGAATGTTACAATTTGGTATTTGACATACTCGAATGGAATCGGGAGTTTGTGTATTTTAACAACTATTTTCTTTAATCTAGATGTCGCTTTGAATTTGTGTTTTCTGACCTTTAAATTTGAAAAACAATGATTACAAAATATCAAAATATCGAAAAACTATTATTTCGCTTTGTTTTTTTTTTTTTAAATTATACTATTTAAAGCACTCCTACAGAAACATATTATCCCTCAGTAAAAAAGATGTGACTTTACATCACACCTGAATCACTAATTAAAAATAACAAATTAAGTTCTATGAAAAAGAACACCCAAAAATACAATTTTTCATAACCTCACACATAGTACTTTTAATACAGTGAAGTTTGAGGAATTTGCATTATCTCCGTCCTATGACAACCCCATGCTAAAATCATGCGTGTTTCACCTCAATTTGCACTACATCTGAATCCTTATATGTGATGATTTTACTACATCTTTTTCCACTATTTTTTCGCAGGATTAATATTATTTCCCAAAAATAATTTTCTAGCAACTAAACTCGTCAGAAATTAAAATTTATAGTAAAAACTACACACAGAAAATAAAAAGTCTAGAGAAGACGTGTGCAAAATTAAATAACACCCGTTAAGATTTTCGACGATCTATCATGGGATGGACGTTACTGAAAATGTCTTCATTATCGGATTTAAGCCACACCTAAACATTAGGGTACTCACCATGGTTATGTACACACAAAACAGGTACAACGTAAATTGAAGCGAATACGGATGAATAATCTGTACACATAGCAAATAATTTTCAAATGCCAACCTCACCCACAGTCCACCTTGGATATGGTGTCCCCTGTTATGCTGACTAGGCTCTGACGACCGAGTATAGGCAGTATAACCCAGTTCTCACGGCAATCAGACTATGTGCCAGAACGACTCGGAATTATTCGAGCAAAGACTGCTACTCCGGCTTTAAGGACAATTTCAAATTCTTTAAAGTCGTCACAACAACAGCAACTCACCATGCAAATATGCACAGTTTGCATTGTCAATACTGATCAAGCCTGTGAGAGTGCAAATAACCGTCTGTGCACATTTGCATCGATTGCAAATGACCATCGTGAATACCCTCATTTTAACGTCTGTTTATTATTTTGGCAGATCCGCACTATTGGTTCCCTAATAACATTGCTTAGCGTCGCTGACCCAGCTGTTTGTATGTATATAGGACATAGTAGATATTTCTATAAAATTCCAGAACCTTTTCTCTATCCCATCAGGCTCTATTTGTATTTCAGTAGGCAGACAGACTGAAAAATGGGCCGACAGACGTGCATAGCTACCTTATTTAAAGGTTATCATAATTTGCTTTGAGCTCTGCCTTTCAATAGGCTTTAGCTCTTCTAAAACTTACGGTTCGGATGGCATATTTTACGGCTTGTAATACTGGTACCAATCTAGCCAAATCTTTCAAATTAGTTTTCGCTTATTGTTCTTATACGAAGGCTCGTTATGAATATAGTGCTTATGCCAAAATTACTACAAAAATATATAAAAAGGTATAATTAATTACAATTAAATAGCTTATTTAATAAAAAATATAGCAGAAACTTACCCTCTGCTCCATTGATGTACGATATCGAAGATTTTGATGCAATTGAGACACACACAGGTTGCCGGCCAACATATTTTCTAGGCCAACACTTATTTCACACACTTGTTCAATAAAAAAAAACAAAATTGAACACTTATTTTTATATAAAGCTTATAAAAGAACTTTAATTAATTTAATTAATAAAATTTATTAAATTAATAATTAAACTTTTTTTGACAAATTCTAAATGAAAACTTCTTTAGACTTGACACTTTTCTTTAGTAGATTAAACTAATTTAGCAAGCATTAACGGCCTTTTACTTATGGAAAACTTATTAAGAACACTTTATTTCACTTTAATTATAGCATTTATTTATTTCCCATTAACTTTTTACCACTTTTTTTTAATAATTTTATAAAATTTTTAATACGACTGGAAAATTTTACTCAGAATTTGACGCGCTAAAAACCCGTTATTAAAATTACTTAAGTCACTCAGTTGTATTTATGCTTATACAAAAAGGTCGTAAAAATGCATTCTCGGTCGTGTAAAAACGGCCAAACAGCTGTTAATGTTTTCTTTTTTATGTTCCAACCAGAAAAAAAAAATTAAAGTGCAAGTACAAAACTAACGTAATCACACGGATTTTTTTCTATTTGATAAAACACATTGAATTAAAACAAAATATGGCTGCTAATGTTGTAAAATATGTAGGACGTAAAACTGACTTTAAAGGTAAATCCTACGCAACCTGTTCCAACGTTATCCGGAACCATGTTATTTGAGAATTTAAAAAGTACAACCAGTTGATCACCAGGTGTTTATAAATTGCTACTTAAAATCGGACAATCTTATAAACCAGTCTTCTGAATGTTTCTTTTTCAACAGAATCCCGATTCAGTCTGCAAAGTTAAGGTTACTGTCGAAAAGACCTGGCGTGGTGTTACTTTACCCAAACCCATTGAAATTTATAGTACCAATTATAAGGCGGATTATGAGCTAATTGATAAGGAAGATGAATCGAAATTTTTACAAAATACAAAAAAAGTTGAAGAAAAAATCTTAGCCAATCAAGTTGAGTTTGCTCTGCTACTACAGATGTTACGGGTCAACAAAATTTCATGATGAAAGTTCATTTTAAAAATAATGAAAATAAGGATGGAGAAACTCCCAATATTGAAATGGTCATGAGTTTGGGTAAACCTTCAGAAGTTGGTCAAAAGTTATATGAGGGTTTACTGTAATCTTAGCATGTTGATTGTTTGTTAAAATAAAGGCTATAAAATAAGTTTAAATAATTGTGCGTTTGTAGTGAAATTTTTGGTTTGGTCAGTGATGCAAATTACGCGTTTTTCGACACTTGGTTCGCCAATATTTAAGCAATCTAAATCCATTCCCGTTTGAACAAGGTCATAAAATCAAAAAACCAGAGTTCAGGGAAAAGGTAAAAATTGAGTTTTGCTAATTTTTGTTTCGCTATTCTGCAGATATAGGCAACATGTTCCAAAGTACAAAATTTAATTTAAAAAAAAAAAATGATAAACAGAAAAAGCAAAAACTTGCACTTGAAATTTTTCTTTATACTACCCAAGAAACAACTTTACGGACTGTCCGTTACAAACGGATTCATGAATCCGGCATTGACGTTACGAAAACGGACCGGAATTGACGTATTCGTCGAAGCTTGTACGAAAACGGACCATTAACGTACAGTAAAATAGGATTACTCAAATTTTCGAAAATTATCCGTTTTAACTCGGTTTTGCTGTATCCGTTTCGGTGCCGTTTAACCGGACTACACCGATTTTCATCAGTTAAAACTCCGTTACAACCGTTATCGTTTTTCTTCCGGTATTACCGGAGTGTGTTTTGTTTAAAAAAAATCAAACAGTTTTATCTATGTATATAAAAAGAAGTGTACATTTTGATTGTCACTCCATAACTCGAAAACGGCTGCATAAGATAAAAAATGGCTGAATACGTTTTGTAGCACATGCAATGAGGATGGTTTTTAAAAAAAAATTGTTTAAAAATATTTTCGTCTGGTCGAGATGTGGTGATTTTTCTGTACATTCGTCATTTTCTTATAAATTGTGTGAATATCAAAAATTTTTGCTTTGTTACACAGCATTGCTTGGATACGGGTACAAAAATAAAAAATGGCTGAATACGTGTAGCACATGCAATGAGGATGGTTTTTAATCCAACCTTATACACAAACAAAATTTGAAGGCAAAACAACGTTTGCCGGGTCAGCTAGTTTATTAATAAAATTAAATATTTATAAAATAATATAATAAAATAGAAATAACCACGGAATAATAAATTATATATAATATAATTTAATTTTTTTCTTATTTTTAGTTCATACATATCTTGTTTTTCTAGTTTATTTTTAATGTAATTGTTAATCCATTTTTGTTAATAAATTTATAAATGAAAAAATTTAAAAATAAAACCAAACTTTTGTTTAAAATTAAAAAAGGAGAAATTATTTAGATAAAATAAATAAGAAAAAAAATAAAAATGGACCATTAAAAAAAAAAAACGTCCACTCCGTTTTTAACGTACACTTAATTCGTACACTCGGTTTTATATACAGCATGACGGTACGAAAACGGTCCGTTTTAGCGTGCTTTATACTGTTTCGAATCCGTATTCGATGTTCCTTTTATTCCGTTTTCCGGTCCGTATACTGATTCGGAAAACGGACTTCGGATCCGTATATGCTGTACCGAAAACGGAACATAAACGGACCGGATTGTTTGCTGGGTATGTTTCCACTGAAAGTGTTTTGTAAATTTGTTTACCAAAACACATGTTTTGCTCATTAGTGGAATAAAAAAAGCTTTGCCAAATAATTAGGAGCATTTCAACCTATAAAGTTTATTTACAAAAGTTATGCGAAAACTAGTAACATATTCACAAGTTTTTACATGGTCTACTTAATTATTGTATAATTTATGCGAAAAAAAATTATAAGTTGAAATGCTCCTAGTTACTTGGCAACTATTTTTTTGTGTATAGTATTTTATGTTTGAAATTTATTACAAAAAAAAACAAAAAATTTTATTTTTTAATCAATGTAGAAATTTTATTAATTTAAACCAATTGGTATTTACAACTGAAAATATAAATTTTCTTCTTTCAATTATGACAAGACTGAGACTGTTTTCTGGGTGTTAATAAAAATCTGCAAAAAAAAAAAATCTGTTAATTTTATCAGTTTTTTCTGCTACTAATTTTTAGTAGCTTTTTCTGCTATTTTTAAAGGTTTATTTCTATGACTGTAACAATATGCAATTTTGATTATGCACACGGAAAAATAAAATGCCAGCCAAATTTAAAAATGTATTTTGGTAGCTACACTCTAAAAAATAAATTAGTAAAGTCAGCAAAAAAAATTAGCTGAGTCAGCCAGCAAAATCTTTGGCTGAAAATCAGCGAGCATTAATTTTAAATTAATAGATTCAGCAAAAACTTTTCTATCACTTAGTTAATTAAAAATTTAAAAATCCTTAATAAAAGTTACTAAAATTTTTGCTGAATATTAGTAGACTGAAAAAACCTCAAAAAATTTGTAGAAAAATTATATTTTAGTTAATTTATTTGCTGAAAATCGTAAACATTATTTGTGATTCTTTGAAAATAATTTACAATACGTTACAAAATATAAAAATGTTCATACTCCCACATTGACACCATTTAATATCTGAAAATAGATGTATGAAAATAATTATATATAACATAAAACAAATTATCTTTAACTGCTTACATTAATGGTGGCCTAAATATACAACCATTTTTTTTTTTGCAATAAAAAAAGGAAACAGAAAAAATTACCTAAGATGTGTGTCCATGTCTTTCGCTATAGTCTGTCTACCTGAACATATATTTGTTTGCAATTTGACCACACTACATTAATAATCACTTTAAAGATTTAGTTTACAAATACACATTAAATGTTTTCTAATTTTAAATATATTATTTTATCTCGAATTTAATTAATATACAATTACTTTGACAAGCCAGTGGACAACACAAAATTTAAGTTTTTTAATCCACATATCGCACTTGATCAACAAGAGGGTATTAACTCAAAATTTTAAAATTTTCGGTAGAGTCAAAAAACTGTTTATGGCCACATTTTAACAGAATTTAAAAATTCAAACACATCATAATAAGCAAATTCCATTTGAAAATATATATACATTGTTTTTGTTTTAAATTTTTCCACTCATTGCAAAAAAAAACAATTTTTTGAGTTAATACCATTTTTTTGAAATTTTATCGATTTAAATTTATAGAATAAAACAAATTTTATCAACAAAACAGTATCAACTCAAAATACAACCAAATATAAATAAAATAGTTTGATTATTTTTAACATAAATAAAGGCTCAAATCAAAATAATACATTTTTTATGAAAATATACGATTCATTTCTATTTAAACTTTTGTATTAACCCGAAATAATACCTTTTTGTTGAAATAAAGGTAATCACTACATTATCATGAAAATGGTCTCAAAAGTGGTTTTCGAGATGAAAGAGTAATCGGAATACGTTGAAATTTTTACAATAGATATTGATGTTGTTAGCTGATTTCTTGAAAAAAGTGATATTTTAAAAATTTTGAGTTAGTACCCTCTTGTTGATCAAGTGCGATATGTATTATTATTGTTAGCATCCTTTTGTATGAAAACAGATACAAAAATCTTTCATGGTTGAACTTTTTATGTCTTAGAAGAGTCGCACTTTTTGGCATCATTTTTCTCTTCTCTACTACATTTTGACATGCTTGATTCTGCGTATATCTTTCAATCTGGCTGTCGTCCACACTATTAATGTGATTATCAGCACAATTTTTTTTAGCAAAATAAATTAGTAAAACATTAATAAAATATTAGTAAAACATTAGATCCAAACAGTTAAGTGCTGGATAAGTATAACTGAAATTTTAGCTGAAAACACAATTTCAGCAAAAAATTTGCTGAGAAATAGTATACTTGATTTACAAGACGTTTTACTAACTTTTCAACTAACTTGTTTTTTTTTTTTTTTTTTGAGTGTACAACCAACTAATTTGGTTAGTATAACCAAATTTAAATGTGATTTACGAATACTTTTGGTGTTGCAACAAAAATTCAGTTAATCGAATTTCGTAGTGAAAACCAATAACACAAGGGAACAATGGTTCTGTTGATTAAGAACTGAATATTGTTTTTAAGGTTATTTGGGACGCTGAATCCAAATCTGCACTTGGTTTTTTTCTATCAGCTCGACTTTTCGAGATATACCGTTATATTCAAAATTAAGGCACTTCCGCTACATATATTGGAATAACTTGAAAACGGTTCACCATATTAAATTAAAAAAAAAAAACCGAAACTCGCAAACAATATTCTCTTTAAGCCGTGCTTACATTGTTTTTAAATTTTCCAAGTAGTTTTAGAGATATCGTTCAAGTTTTGAAAAAAAAATTAAAATTTTTTTAAAAAAAAAAAATTTTTTGTTCTTTAAAAATTCCTAAAAAATAAAAATGGGACAAAAATCACAGTTTTGGTCTAGAAACAGTTAGTTAAATATATTTCGAATGAAATGAGCTTTATTTCATTGCAATCGGTGTACAACTTTTGATTTTGTTCACCATTTACTGAATTGATATAAATCGCGATTTCCATACAAAAATAACAACTTTTGATTTTGTTTATTTCTATCAGCTATACTTTTTAATTTAACACAAAAAGAGAATTTTAAAGAAAAATAAAAAATTTTAATACACAAATATTACAATGTAATTACAACTCATCGAAAAATTTTCTTTTATAAGATTTTCTTAAATAATCTTGTTTAGAGGGATTATTTTTAATGCTCCAGCAATAGTCCGCCATCATATGCTCTGTTACGGTAGTATGAAACTGTTGTTCCTTGGGTTAACAGATTTTTTTGCTTTAATCGAGAAGCAAGAATTTCAGATGCTTTTTTAGAGAGTCCAAGGTCTCTCACTAAATCACTAAGCTCCTCCTACTTAAATTGCTCGCGTTCAGAAGAAATGTCTAAATGGAAGTCATCTGATCCACATTCAGAAATTGGTGAAGGAACATTTTGTCGTAAGTCGTGAAAATTGTGTGTAGATGTAGATGGCTGTGATTCTGAATCCTCACTAGAGTACAGGACTGGTTGGGTAATAGACAACACGTTAGGATAAATCCATTTAGACCGGTTTGTTTTATTAATGCCTGTTATGTTGACAGCGCAAAAATAACAGTCATCATAATGATTCGAAGGTTTCCGCCAGATCATTGGTGTTTTATACTTGAACTGGGTCCGTTGCTTGTTTGCCCATAACCTTAAATACTCTACACAGTTTTTACATACAGTATTAGGAATCCAGTACTTGTCACGGGTTTCCAAGGTAAATCCGAAGTAGTCAAAATAAATTTTTTTAATAAAATCTGACACACTTTTTCTACCACATATGTTACAAAAATATGTTACAAAAATATGTTACAAAAATTGTTGGGATTGATTTTACAGGTGTTTCTTGACGTAGTCATAGCCCAATTTTGACATATATTTCAAAGTAACACAGTTTTCAATAAATAAAACAAGGGATAAAAATCAAAAGTTTTTTGTGTTCACTGATGAACTGTTCTAGGTTAAAATTTTTTAATATTTTTTGTCGTTATACTTTTCGCTTTCGTAAACACTTGTTGAATGAAAAAAATTGGTTGAATGAACCCATATAAATACTTCGTAGTTTTTTACTGAAGTACCTAGAAAAAATTATATCCACAATTTTATTGACAGTCACTTATGAATGAACACATGTGTTAAGGGGAATTTCTTTAAAAAAATCATCCGTTACCAACGGTAAACCACACATCAATAAAAACAAGTGCACTTTTCTTTTTTCTCTTTAATTGACTGTGAACTGACTAGGTGTCATAAAGGAACAATACAATTTATAGGCGTTATGAGTTTGCTACCGCAACCATAAAAATGAAATAATCTTTTTTTATTACTTAATTTTTTTAATTCTTAGAATCATAAAAAACTAACTTATTACATACAAACACTTACACATTAGAAAATGTTATTTTTGTATGGAAATCGCGATTTATATCAATTCAGTAAATCGTGAACAAAATCAAAAGTTGTGCACCGATTGCAATGAAATAAAGCTCATTTCATTCGAAATATATTTAACTAACTGTTTCTAGACCAAAACTGTGATTTTTGTCCCATTTTTATTTTTTCGGAATTTTTAAAGAACAAAAAATTTTTTTTTTTTAAAAAAATTTTAATTTTTTTTTCAAAACTTGAACGATATCTCTAAAACTACTTGGAAAATTTAAAAACAATGTAAGCACGGCTTAAAGAGAATATTGTTTGCGAGTTTCGGTTTTTTTTTAATTTAATATGGTGAACCGTTTTCAAGTTATTCCAATATATGTAGCGGAAGTGCCTTAATTTTGAACATAACGGTATATCTCGAAAAGTCGAGCTGATAGAGAAAAACCAAGTGCAGATTTGAAATCAGCGACCTCAAATTAGTAAAAATTTGCTACAAATTTCAAATCAACACAAAAAAAGTTCAATTTTGTTCTCTTGTGTAATTAGTTGTGCCAATCGACTTTATTCGTAGTAACCGAATTTCTTTTAGCAAATGGCTAAATTATTGTCTGTGTGTGGTTAATAAAATTTTTAACAAAAATGCATAAATTCTTAAAAAAAAACAAAATTGTTGTTGAATTGTTATACAAAATCGATTTCTTTTAAAATAAGATCGATTTGATAGGCTTAACAACATATCGCACACTTACATAGTTCAAAAGTGACTTAACTCAAAATTTTAGTTTTTCGGGTTTATATGTTTAAACTATGCACAATACACTTGTTTATCTATAAAAAAAAAAAATATCAGTGTATTTTGTTGTTGTTAGCTGTTTCTAAAAAACAGTTATGTCTTTTTTTATGTTGCAATTGTTATAAAGTTGCAAATATTTATTTTCGATTTCTGAAAAATTAAAAATTTTGAGTTGAGTCACTTTTGAACTAGGTGTGCGATATTTAAGAATTTTTAAATTTGAATATTTATTATTCAAGTTATAAACAATTTTCATCTTACTCGGTTTACTCGATTTGATCACCCTACTTTTTATTATAAAACACTTTTTCTTACACAAAAATTAACCTTTTTGTGTAAAAAGCTCAATTTATTTGTAGTTTTTTTTTTATTAAAATTATCCGATTTGGTGCACTTTTTTTGTTGTTATTTTTGTTTTTAATATATTATTCAATATTAACAGCTTAATAAACTTGAATCATGCACAGTATGATTGCGCGCACAGCTGCTCATAGGTGAGTTTTTGTAAGGGATGCGTAACTTTAAGTGTCTATATTCTATTTTGGGTGTCATAATTTAACTTCGGTATATGAATAAAAAATAAATATCGGCCATTTCACGCAACATCGACCAAACTCTGGCCTGGGGTTTTCCAGATTTCATAAAATTTTGCATTCAAAAACTTTATGGACCCACTTAAAGATTGGCGTTTTAAGTTTTTTAAATTTCGAAAAATTCACGGTTTTATGCGCGATTTAGTGTTTGAGGAATAAAAAATATGCAAAAATTGTGTAAGTCGGTGTATTCATATTTTCTTTAATATTGATCGGATCATCAGCATTTAAATGTCATTGGAATGATACGGTACTCTACTTTTATATTTTTTTCCAGCGTTAAAAAGAATTGCATTTTTTATGCAATTTATTTTTAAAATACATTTTTCTAATGTTTGGTCACTCTTGATTAAAAAAAAAAAAAACAATGCATATTTGCAAAATATGGAATTTTTAGCAAATAGTTGCACATTCACTTTTTTTGGGTCCTTGTACCCAGAAAAAGGATTGGTTGTAATTCGGTAGAAGCCATTAAAACTTATTTGAGAGAAAGTTATTTTATTTGGAACTACCAATAATCGATTAATAAAGCAAAAATACTGTACTGGAAATTAAAAAGAGGGAAAAGAAACTAAAAAAAAATCCACTAATACAATTATTCTCGATAATCAAAAGTGGTTACTGCTAAAACGGTATTCGCAATCAAATATGCCACTAAATTAGGGGTTCAGTAGTACCAACCGAATTGTGGATTGCGTTGTTTATAGAAGCAACTAATGATAAACTTAGGGAACTTCTGCTTGAAGAATATATAGTTGTTTGGGTTGTAATGTAGTTCCCAGCAAAACCACACATTACCAAATCATGGGTAAAGTAATGTATCGCCATAGGGCTTCATGCATTACTTTACACGTTACTTCACTGATGAAGTTTACAGGCGATGAGCCTCAACGTAACTCATTACCTTGTAGTGGGTAAAGTAACTGGTTACTTATATGGTTACATGGTGGGAAAAAGTAATGTGTCTATAAATAGATTTTCATAAAAAAATGGATAAAATTTTTTTTTACAGATATTTTTTTTTAATTAAATAAATAACTTTTTTTTATTAAATAAATAACATGGTCATGCTGGGATTCGAACCTTGGGTCTCTGGTATTTAACAATTAGTTAGGCGAGAACTCTATCAACTGAGCTATCGATACATACAATATTTTATTGCTTAACATGTAGATGAGTTGTTGTGCTTCGTGTTTTCGTTCGTGATATCAAAAATATACACCTTACCATTATGCTTACAAAAAATCACAAAGTAATGTGTGTATAAATAGATTTTCAAAAATATATATTAATAATTACTTTACGTTTATAATTCATGCATTATGTAATTGATGATCGGTAAGTCATTATTTTATGCCTTGAAGTAATGTAAAATGTAATGAGGTCTCATTACAAGGTAATCCATGAGTGTTCAATTATCGGTAACTCATTACTTCTTGTTGGAAAATAATGATACAGGTAAGGAGTACACATTACAAGGTAATGCATTACTTTATCGCACCCATTACCAAAGTTTTGCTGGGTTTCTTTATTTTTAATGTAAATGTCAGTCATTTGTAGAACAAATAAAATTTTTTACTAACCTTGTAGTTCATTTAAAAAAACAAACCACATCAAATGACTCTTTTATGATTTAACATTCATTTTTTACAGTCGTTTTTTGTTATTTAAAAAATAAAAAATAAATGTTTGTTTATTTTTTACTAATATATGTGGTTCATTTTTTGAACATTAAAAACAAATGACAGTGTTAGTTGAACTAACTGAAATAATGTAAGTCGTCCTTTCTTTAAGCGAAATTTCATTTGTTTTTAACTACATTTGCAGTGGTCTTTACCTACATAGTATTCTAAGTGTAGGTATTGGTAAACGAATTTGAGACAATGTTTGTTTTCCTAGCAAAATATTTAAATTCAAATTTAGCACTCAACATTTGTAAGTGTTTGTGGTGTGAGAGTTTGACTTGTACTCCGAACTTCCGAGCTCTAATATAAAAGTTTTTTTTTAAATTAAAATAAAATATTCGAATGTTCAATAAGGCAAAGAAAATTAAAAGTGATTGTGGTGTAATCAGTAGGTTAGAGAACTATTAATTTGAAGGCCACGGTTCAATACCAGAAAAATCATATTTTTTTTTAATTTTAATAAAATTTTGTGGAACGTAATAATATTTATTTGGAATGTAATATTGGGTTAGGCAACTGAATATTAGCTTTCACGACTAAAAATATAATTTAACGTTACGATAGTTGTCGTAACCGCCAAAATTCGATTAGCAACAAATTCTGGGTGTGGGCTTAACGGGTTTTAATAATATTTTGAAAATATGTTTATAGCACTTTTATCTTATATATAAAATTCTCGTGTCACAATGTTCGTTCCCGTACTCCTCCGAAACGGCTTGACCGATTCTCATGAAATTTTGTGAGCATATTGAGTAGGTCTGAGAATCGGCCAACATCTAAAAATGGGCGTGATCGGACCAGTGGGCGTGTCAGCTCCCATACAAAGTAAATATTTAATATCATATATCTACAGTTCTATAATAGCCAGTCTTAGAAATTTGTGCAAGTTGAGTATTTGTTAATGTGAATAGTCATGGGAAAAATGGGAGTGATCGGACCAGTGGGCGTGTCAGCTCCCATACAAAGTAAATATTTAATATCATATATCTATAGTAATATAATAGCCATAGTCGTAGAAATTTGTGCACGTTGATTATTTGTTAATGTGTATAGTCATGGGAAAAATGGGCGTGATCGGACCAGTGGGCGTGTCATTTCCTATACAAAGTAAATATTTAATATCATATATCTACAGTTCTATAATAGCCAGAGTCTTAGAAATTTGTGCACGTTGATTATTTGTTAACGTGAATAGTCATGGGAAAAACGGGCGTGATCGGACCAGTGGGCGTGTCAGCTCCCATACAAAGTAAATATTTAATATCATATATCTACAGTAATATAATAGCCAGAGTCTTAGAAATTTGTGCACGTTGATTATTTGTTAACGTGAATAGTCATGGGAAAAATGGGCGTAATCGGACCAGTGGGCGTGTCAGCTCCCATACAAAGTAAATATTTAATATCATATATCTACAGTATTATAATAGCCATAGTCGTAGATATTTGTGCACGTTGATTATTTGTTAATGTGAATAGTCATGGGAAAATTGGGAGGGATCATACCAGTGGGCGTGGCAGCTCCCATACAAAGTGATTATTTAGCTCATATACAAAATTAATATTAAATATCTAGGGTTCTATATTAGCTATATAGCCTTCAAATTTTGTACGAGTCCATCAATTACAAATATTAGTAGTCGAACTGAAAATGGGCGGAATGGAATAAATGGGCGTGGTACCAAAAGCAAAAAACAAATAAGCATTAAAATAAATCATCACATTCAAGACTTTTTGCAAGGTTATTTAATAATGTTGTTCAAAAATTGTTTTAGCGTTCCTCATAGTCCTAGACTAAAGAAGGACAAAGAAGCGTTGGGCTTCCCATGAAATTACAAATTTTAAAATGATTTACTAATGTGAATTTATTTTTTTAATTATATATTTGCGTACAAAAAATTTTCTTGATTTAAAGAATTAATTACAATTAAAATGTGAAGGCAAAGCAACGTTTGCCGGGTCAGCTAGTATCTCTTTATTTATCAGATTTATTAAGATTAAATTTAAAAATGTATTGTTCAGGATCCCTTTAAAAGTCTCTGTTTTAAAAACTAAACATTTAATTTTGTATATTTTTCTGTAGGTGAAAGATTCAAGAATCTACTGAAACATTCTGTTATAAAAAGGTGAATTTTTAACCATTTCCAGCACACGTTTGCCATGGAATATCTGATTATTTATAGATAGAAACAAAATGTTGAAAGGGTTAAAAATTAAATTTTAAAAACTTAATATTTGAGTAGATTCGTTTATCTTTCATATAGAGAAGAAATCTTAAAAATCAAATGCATAGTTGTTAAAAGAGACATTTAAACGGCGGCTTAGCTCAACGTTTTAAAATATAATCTTTTTAATTTTGAAAAATTAAAAAAAAAATAACAAATTGTTGTTTTTTCTATGGAAACAAGATGTGAGTTTTTTTTCAATAAATCGTTAATAATAGCTAAACCCCGGGACCAAAAAAAAAAAACTAAAGTATTGTTTTTTTAGTAAAAATTTCATATTCTACAAATATACATCTTTTTTCAAATCGAGATTGGCCAAATTTTAAAAAAGTACATTTAAAGAAGAAATGCTGAATGACAACGGCATTCCGCAATAAAAAAAGTAGAGGAGTATACCATTAAAGTGCAATTTAAATGGTAATAATTCGATGAATATTATATAAAATACGAATATTCAAATTTACACTTTATTTGCATTTTTCTCATTTTTCAAACCGTGGATTTTTCGAAATTATAAAACTAAAAGTGCCAACCTTTTGGTGGCTCCATAGAGTGTCTAAATGCAAAATTTAGTTGATATCGGAATACCGAAGGTCAAAAAATGCCATTTTTGGCCGGTCTTCGGTTTAATGACCGATATGTTAAAAAAAAATTAAAAAAACTGCAACACACAAATTGTAAATAAAAATAAACACTTAATAGATTAAGAGCCTTGGTAGTACATACAGTGGACGAAATAATTATAAGTTCACCCATGTAACTGTGATTTTTATCAAAAATATTTGCAATATTTTAAAGTTTTTGCTACCACATACGAATAACAATATTACCAGTCGATACCAAACCCTTTTCGATCCATTTGCTGCAAATAAATACAGGGTGTCCGCCGGGAAGGTATACTACTTCGTTTGTTTATAATTTTTGATTAAACGAAAGAGAATGGATCTTATATTGATAAATGTTTTATTTAATGTCGGCAATTATGTATGGAATACAATATCAGATAAATATCCGCCTCTGTTAGCCTCACAAATGCGAGCCCTTTTGAGCACATTTTTCATTACATTCTCACACATTTCTCGCGGTATTTCATTAAATTCATCGCGAATATTTTGTTTGAGTTGCTCAAGCGTTTCTGGTTTGTTTGCATAGACTTTGCTTTTCAGATATCGCCACAAAAAGAAGTCCGGAGCAGTCAAATCAGGCGACCGTGGAGGCCAATCAATATCACCATTTCTTGAAATAACTTGTTGTGGAAAGAGGTTTAGCAGTAATTCCATTGTAATCCTGGCTATATGCGATGTGGTACCGTCTTGTTGATACCACATGTTAATCATGACCAAAGCATGCAGTTGTGGCGTTAAAAAGTTATCAATCATATCACGATATCGCTCCCCATTCACAGTTACCGTTACGCCGTTTTATTTTCAAAGAAGTAAGGTCCAATGATTCCTCCTGACCAAATTGCACACCAGACTGTCACTTTTAAAGGATGCAAAGGTGACTGATGAATAATTTAAGGGTTTTCCATTGCACAGAACCGACTATTCTCTTTATTCACATATCCATTCAAATGAAAATGTGCTTCGTCACTCATTATGATTTTTTCATGAAAATCGGGGTTGTCATGGGCGAACTGTAACATCCTATTGGCATATGTACGGCGGCGTAAATGGTCTTGTGGAAGAAGCTCTTGTGTCAACTAAATCTTAAATGGAAACAAATGCAAATGTGCAAAATTTTGGCTAAAGTTGTTCTTTGAAGACCAGCTCCTGAGCACGGAGTCGAATTGAGGTTGATGGATTGTTTTGAACACTTTCTTGAGCAGCTGTAATGTGTTCAGCAGATCTTGCAGTACGTTGTGGTCCATGCTTGGACCTATCACCTACAGACCCCCTTTCTTCGAAATCATTGACTACACGATAAATAGTGCGTTTTGTTCGCACGTTGTTCCTCCCGAAAATTTTACAGTAATCGTCACAGTAATCGATGATTGATTTTGATAAAATGTTTTAACGATTGGTTTATCGAATATTTTTCCATAATAAATTTGCCACGTGTCTACTTCACGACTGCCAAATATGAACTGTCAAGACTAATGTTTACCAAAATGGCGGCAAAACAAAGTAGTATACCTTCCCGGCGGACACCCTGTATAAGTTCAGTGATATTAATTAAACTCAGTTTTTTTTTTACTATTTTTTTACTGTCCTATTTTGCAACTTAATTGCATTGATTTTAATTGCAAATTTTAATGCGCAGCGTGCTTTTCTAAACAAATTATGCACTTTAGTCAAAAAAAAAAGTCGTAAAGCAATGATTTTCATACGAAACACAATGAAATTTTTAAAAAATTCAACAATAAAAGTGGCTTTTAAGAGGCCAATTTTTTGAATGCAATTGATCCATTTTAATTTATGTTTAAATGGTGCAAAAAACAATGTGCTTGGGTACAACTTTAAAGCTACTCTTTAGAATTTGACGCTTACTAAACTGTATCGTCTGAATAATAATTTTCTTGTTAAATTTAGGTCCAGTTTAGAGTTCAAGTGTCGTCCAATGCATGTACCAAATTTTACTTGGCTAAGATGAATTTCATTTTAAAGATGGCGTATTATGCAATTAGCTTTCTCCAAGGAGCTTTGTTTTAAAGTCCACAATAGTGGTGATAATTTCGGTTACTTTTGAATACTCGATACTACTCGATATTTTTAATTTGGATACTCGATACTTTTAACGGTTTTAACATTTCAAATTGACTTTAATCTTTTACAAAAAATTTTTGAATATTAAAATTAAAATTTTCAAAAAAAATATTTTTAATTTTTTGTACAAATTACACAGCCCGACAAAATTAAAAAAGATTTTTGCTTCTTTGAATTTATCAACTGATTCTAGTTAATTTGGATGCGCTGAATTCAAATCTGTAATCAGTTTGTCTCTATCATAATTTTTATAAAAAAAATAGCAAAATAGCACTATTTTGAAATTAAAAATTAACCCCTTAAACCCCACCCACAAATATGATTGATGCATTAATCTGCTATAGAATCTTCCAAAGAAGAGAATATTACCATAATCTTGGATAAGCTCCTCCTACTTCCTGAGATATGTCCATCCCACACATTGTTACTTTTACAAAATACGGCAATTCCTTTGGAAAAGTTTTACTTTTTAAATACTTAAAAAAAGCTATATCATGAAAACTAGAGCTGATAGAGACAAACTGATTACAGATTTGAATTCAGCGCACTCAAATTAACTAGAATCAGTTGATAAATTCAAAGAAGCAAATTGAGTGTTGGCCTGTGTTATTCAGTGTTTTTTAAACTTTTTTCTTTTCTTTTTTTAAACGTTTTTCCCCTTTGATTTTTTCTTCTAGCTGAGTTGTATTTTAATTTTAATTATGTGCGCCCGGTAGGCTAGTTGGTAGCGCGCTGGCTTATCAGTGCGAGGGTCGTGGGTTCGATTCCCACCAGAGGCGCTGGTCTGTTTTCGCTGCAACGCTCCGAAAGCCATATTAGCTAGTGCTCGGTTAGGGTAATAGTATATAATTTGTAATTATATGATTATTAATTAATAAAATAAAAAAATAAAATTTTAATTATTTTAGCGGAGTCGTATTTTTGTATTGTTTTTCTGTGCGAAATACAACTCTGAAAATATCGAGTAGTAACTTTTAAGAATCGAGTGCCCATAAAAATACAAATACTTCTAACATTCTGTTTTGGACTAGTCACAAGATTCAAAATTCTACTCCCAATTCAAAAAAAATATAAAGTAATCTCTTTTTCACTTTTCGCAATTAGCATTGTCAATTTTGGTCAACCTAAGACTTTTCAAGCTATTATTCTCCAAATAGAAAAAAATTTAAAATTTTCCTCTATAAAATTCTAACGTATGCATTTTTAAGGCGGTTTGAGATAAATCTGGAATAAAAGTAAGAAAAAAAAAATAATTTGCCAGACGAAACAATTCACATTAGGATCGATTTCAGTCAAAGAGGTAGCGTTAAAGTCTAAAAGTATCAAAACTTTTAGACTTTTTGAATTATTTCCTCATAATTTAAAAGCAAATATTTATTATTTATATAGATCAAATGATAAAAAACACTTTCAGCGCTAAATTTTTCTAAATTTAGTGGTTTTTTGTATTAAAAAACATCAATTTGCGACTTTTTTGAACAGATTGCATTTTTTTTTAGAAAAGAACTATGCGCAATAAAATTGTACTTAAAATTAATGGAATGAAGTTGTAAAATTTGCGAGTGAGGAAAAAGTAAAAAATAAAATTTCAATATTTTGCTGAAAAACTGAACTTATAAAGGGTCCGCCATCTAACGTTTTTTTTTTTCAACTAGTGCTTATTTCGTGAATGGTAACACTTAGCTCATGTCTGATTTGACAGATAATTAGTTTTATCCTTCCGCTGAACGAATATGGTTGTGTATACGCTTGAACAACGCTGGGAAATATTGCGACATTACTTTGAAAATCATGGTAATGTTGCAGGAGTGGCCTTTACAGTCAATGACGATCGTTATCGGGCCATGTTGAACGAATTTTTGTTCACAAAAATTGAAGAGGAGGATAATGGCAACATTTGGTTTCAACAGGACGGCGCTACGTGACACACAGCCGAAGCTACACTCGATGTTTTGCGCCGTTTTTGAAGATCGCATTATTAGCCGCAGAGCTGATGTCGTTTGGCCACCTCGGAGCTGCGATTTGACACCGTTGGACTATTATTTGTGGGGTGTCGTCAAAGATAAGTGTTACGCCAACAAGTCAGAGACAATTGACGCTTTAAAGGACAATATTCGTGAAGTCATTGGTGAAATACAGCTGCACACAATCGATAATGTGCTTAAAAATTGGACCGATCGTGTAGGCTACTGCATGGCCAGCCGAGGCAGCCATTTGAATGAAATTATTTTTCCATTATTAACCGGAAGGATTGTACTTTCAAATAAAAAAAAAAATTTGAGAAAATATTCAGTAGTTTTTTTTTTATAGCATTTTCAAAAAAAAAAAAGTTATTTGGCGGACCCTTTATTTAATTCGCAGGCAAACAATGAATAACTTTAAAAAAGGATTAAAAATCCAGCAAAAAATGGATTGAAAGGACTTTGGTATCTGCAGTTATAATTGTTATTTTTATGTGGTAGCAAAAACGTTTAAACATTGCAAATATTTTGGATTCAATTTCATGGCTGAACTTATAATTATTTCGTCCACTGTATTAACGGTTTTAAATTCCTTTTCTTATTTGTCAAAAATAACTACATTTAAAATGTCATGATACGAATTGATTTTTTCCCCATTTCTCTAATGTAACATTTCATTTATTATCATTTTAGAAACACCATGTCTGACGAAGCTACAAATGGTTCAGCCTCACCCAGTCCAGCACCACCCTCTGCTGAATTAGCCGAGATGGCTTTAGAAGAAAATAAAGTAACATTCCAAGATCAATTTAAAGTGTTCTCTAAATTTGGTGATTGCAAGTCCGATGGTAAAATGATAACTTTGTCACAAAGTGACAAATGGATGAAACAGGCCAAAGTTATCGACAAGAAAATTACAACCACCGATACGGGCATTCATTTTAAGAAATTCAAATCGATGAAAATCTCATTGGGTGATTACAACAAATTTTTAGAAGATTTGGCTAAAACTAAAAAGGTAGAATTATCAGAAATTAAAACTAAAATGGCCTCATGTGGAGCACCCGGAGTATTGCAAGTATCGGTAAGAGAGAAGCATTAATGGAAATCTCGTTGCGAAATATATATTTTTAAACAAAATTTTCAATTTCAGGCTGGTAAAGCTTCTGCTGCTGTGGATCGTTTAACCGATACTAGTAAATATACCGGTTCGCATAAGGAACGTTTCGATGCCACTGGCAAGGGTAAGGGTATAGCTGGTCGTAAAAACTTGGTAGATGATTCTGGTTATGTGGCTGGCTATCAAAATAAGGATACTTATACTGGTGGAAACTAAATTTACTTTTTTTATATAAAATATTGAGAAAAAAAAAACTTTTATATTTATAAATTTTACTAATTTATTAAAAATTAAACATGTACCAATAAAAATATAAATATATTTAAGCTTAAAAGTTTAGTAACATAAGAGAGCGGACAAAAAACTGTCTGTGAAATTCCTCCCCAGATGATATAAGATGCAATAGACCTATTTGCTATTTAAGTTAAATACAACATTTTCAATATAATTTTAAACAATTTTAGTTAATTTTTTTTCTTTCTTTAAATAAATTGTGATATAATTTTGAATAATGGCATTTAAGTATTTTTTAATTTTATTTCTAAAGAACAACATGCCTCCCTTTAAAATAGTTCAACTTTTGTGCATGGATTTTTTGACCTTCCAAAACTTTTTGAAACTTTTTCAAATATGTATTTATTTAAAGTTCAATAAAGTTTATAAACTGTACTCAAAAATGAAGTTAGTTTTCTTTATAATCCTGAAAATAAACTTTTGATACTAATTTTGAATTGGAATAAGTTTTACTTCGAATCTGCATAAAACTGCTCATAAAAATCGTAAGTTCCGAAATTGGTTGTAGGAAATTGGAGTATATGTAATTTGGAATAATTAATATTAAGCATACGTTTTTTATTAAGAGAAGAATTATAATTATTCAGACTTTACAATTAACCGTATAATGCATAAATTTGTTTAATTAATTTACCGGTAACAGTGTGCAACAAATTTCTGGTCATGGCAGACATCCCGGACCGATCCAACGGAAAATGAAAGTAGACGATTAGGAGACTAAAACCCCCAAAAGGTTTTGAAATCTATGCTCTTGTTTTGTTTTTATAGGTCCTTGAAGTTGACTCTTTTTTAGCATATTTTTGGTATTTTTTTACTATGGATGAAAATAAAATGTTGAAATGGGTAAAAATAAAATGCAATAACGACGAAAGCGAGGATGATCATTTTCACATAGACTGTTTGGTAGCTTCTTTAGAAGTTTGGTGTTCAAAATGAGCTAAATCGGTCCAGCGCTTCAAAAGTTTGAAGGAAAATGTAAGGCTGCCTCAAAATTTTTCATACAAATGTGTGAATTTTACTAAATTACTTGACATGTCCATTTTGTAACCAGATATATAGAGGTGAATAGTGTTGAATAGTCACCCAAAGTACTTTTTTAAAAAATTCTTTTTCACCTCGAAGTTTTTTTTTTCACCTCAAACTATTTTCACCTCGAAATTTTTTTTCACCTTCATTTTACAAGAAAAGTTGGACATTTTGTAACCAGAGACATAGAGGTGAATAATATTGAATATTTCACCTCGAATACTTTTTTCACCAAAATTATTCTTCACCTCGATATTTTTTTACATTTACATTGTTTTCACATTTCAAAATGTTTTTAATCTCAGAGATGTTTTGTCACCTCGATAATTTTTTCTCTCATTTATTTTTTTTATAACCATTGGCATAATTCACATTGATTTCCAAATTTGAAACGACAAATTTTAGTTTCTTTTAAAAATTAAGGATGAATAATAATTATTATTAATTTGTAGACGTCTTTAACAAACTCGGTACACGCAATTACGTAATTGTCATTACTCGCGATTACGTACTTGTAGTAGAACTGACCAATTTCCATGACAAATTTTGAGGTAAAAAATCTCAAGGTGTAAAACGTTTTGGTGAAAAAAGTATTCGTTTTGGTGAAAAAAGTATTCAATACTATTCAGCTCTATGTGTCTGGTTACAAAATGTACAACTTTTCTTGTAGTAAACGAAAATTTAGGTGAAAAAAAATTTTGAGGTAAAAAAAGTTTGAGGTGAAAAAAAATTTCGAGGTGAAAAAAGTTTGAGGTGAAAAAAAAATTGTTGAAAAAAGTACTTGAGGTGAATATTCAACACTATTCACCTCTATATGTCTGGTTACAAAATGGACAAGTCACGTAATTTAGTTAAATTCGCACATTTGTATAAAAAGTTTTGAGGCAGCCTTACCTTTTCACTAATAACTTTTGAAGCGCTGGACCGATTTAGCTCATTTTGAACACCACACTTCTAAAGAAGCTACCAAACAGTCTGTGTGAAAGTGAACATCCTCGCTTTCGTCGTTATTGCATTTTATTTTTAAACATTGCAACATTTTTTTTTTTCATCCATAGTAAAAAGAGAGCAAAAATATGCTAAAAAAGAGTCAACTTCAAGGACCTATAAAAACAAAACGAGAGCAAAGATTTAAAAACCCTTTGGGGGTTTTAGTCTACTAATGGTCTACTTTCATTTTCCGTTGGACTGGTACGGGATGTTTTTTCTTGCTGCACAGTGTAATTTGTTTAAGGGGTTTAGCGTCTTCTGATTTTTTTTTTTATTTCACTTTTCGATAGTTTGAAAGGAAATAAAAAAATACAGCTAGTAAAACAAACTTCTTAGGCGATATGTTATAACATTTTATTGCAATATACAGTGGGTGACAAAACATTGTAAACTTTTACAAAATTCAGATTTTGCTGTTTTAGGAGTATTAAAATTTTGAGTTTATGAAATTTGTTATTTGGAAATCACTCTTTACTAGGGTATTCAAATTACTCGGGGTTGGTTTAGTTCGAGTAAACGAGTAAGACACAAATAATAATACAATTTAAATGGAAAATCACTGATGATGCTTGTCCATAAAAAGGCAGAAACTAGTCTAGTCTGTTTTAAATTAATAGTGTTTATAAATTTTTGGAGAAAAACGTTAATCTTCTTCTTAACCTCAACCTTTCTAGAGTAACTCGATTTTGAGGTTTTAAACATAATTAATCGAATATGGTTCTCGAGTAACTCGAACAATTTCAATAGTTTTTTTTTTATAATAATTTTTACTTAAAAATAAATAATCACACACAAACTAAATACAAAATATGGATTTTTAAAAAAATTTTTTTATCACAATTTTGAATATACCTTATTTAATTATTTAAATATTACCAAAATCAAGTTTGATATAATTTTTATTAAAAATAAAAATTATGTTTTTTCGACCTTTAATTGTGCATTGAAAATGAAAATTATTCAAGTTCGAGGATATACTCAATATTTCTTTATTAGGATATTTTCCTAATTTTAATTGACCACTTTCAGGAATGTGTTGATAGATCTATTTCGGGAATTTTCTAGGTTCCCATCATCAGAACACCTTTTGAAAGAAGTGACAATCCCATGCAAACATCAAACATTCATATAACCTAGTTTTTTTTTTTTTTGTTTTTTAAAGAGAAGCAACACTCAGGAAATTCTTCCTATTAATTAATGTGTTGCTTTCTTTGGAAAGGGGATAGTGGAGAGATGAAAGGTGGTGAAAGATGAAGGGCTTCAAACATGGCAACACTGTTATTGCGAGAGTAGATAAGACTTAGAACAGTTGTTGCTCGCCACCTGATGTAGAGTTTTCGAATTTATTGAAGCTTTTTGTTTCATAGCCCTGATTCATTATTTTACTTCGGTGGGGTTAAGTGCTATGGGAAGGTGTGCGCAGCGATACATATAAGTGATAGAAAGCTCATAAATATTATTTTTCTAAATTGATGTTGTCGTCACCGGGAATCGAACCCTGGACCATCTGTGTAACAGTCCAACGCGCTAACCATTACACCACAACGCCCACAATAAATGAGAACTAATATATGAGTTCGAAGTTAAAGATTATCACCATTGATCAAAAATAAATTACAAACTTGTTCGTTATGTGCAAGCTCTACCTTTGGTAGATATACAATATACGCTTTTTGTTTTTATTCTCTTTTTTATTTTTACACTTGTTTTTTTTTTTTTTTAAACAAGATGTAAATGGGAAGTAAACTAAGACCGTACTTTGTCTTTTTTACAAGTTTGATATAATTTTTATTAAAAATAAAAATTATGTTTTTTCAACCTTTAATTGTGGATAATAAAAACAAAAAGCGTGTATTGTATATTTACCAAATGCAGAACTTGCACATATCGAACAAGTTTTTAATTTATTTTTGACCAATGGTGATAATCTTTAACTTCGAGCTCATATATTAGTTCTCATTTAGTGGGATAACTAGGTCACTTCTTTTAAAACGTGTTCTGATGATGGGAACCTAGAAAATTCCCGAATAGGAATATTACAATATCCTAATAAAGATATATAGAGTATGGCCTCGAACTTGAATAATTTTAATTTTCATTACCAAAATCTTTTAAAACAATATACGTTTTACTTTTTTTCTTTCGGTTTTATAAACTTCGACTTTAAGAAAAAATTAGGTATATAACTTTTAGTATTTTGCAAATACAGTAGACGCTCGCAAATTAGAACCGCTCTGTTTTTGAGCCAATTCAATTCTAATTTCTGAAATATTCTAATTTCTGGACATTTTTTTTTCGAATAAAAACTAAAAAATTTTGTAAATTTACTTCCAAAAACTAAAATAAAACTGTGGCATCACTTACAACATATGGGAAAACAGTGCAAACTAAAAACTAAAAAAACTAAAACTAAAAATAAAACTGTTGTGTTGTTGGAGTTGTACTTCTGAGATTATGTATGCAAGAACAAAAACACCGTGTATTGAATAAAACTAGTTTTAATCACAACAAAACTCGACCTGACGATAGATCAGAAGGCTAAAGCGCTCTGTCTAACGTGTAGTGCGAGTGCATGTGGCATTAGAAATCAGTTTATCTATACCACGGTCAGTGATTGCACAGAAAATTTCATATAGACGCAATCAAACAAATAAAAACATAACAAATATTACATTTTTCAAAAAAAAAACAGGGTCACTGACGAAGGTTCAATACCAGAAACTGCGCAGTCTGATTCAGAAAAATTGAAAATTTACAACGTAGTTATGATTTTTAGAAAATACACTCATTCTTCTCTACCACGCCTTTCACAAAACTCTTTTTAATTTTTTTTTTAATTCAATTTTATTTGATAAAAACAAGAAAACAAAACGGTTGACGTGTATCAAATTTCATAAATAAACTAGCCAAAAATTCACATAAATGCGACAAAAAAAACAACAAATAGGGAGAAACATATATACTTTGGTGACTCCCCTTTTTAGTTTTACTATGTTCAAACAGAATAAAAATAAATTGGTGATTGCCTGTGTTCAAATAACCAAAATAAATTAAACGCTTAAAAATTAGAATTTTAAATTCGAATTTCAGAGCGTTTAATGTATTGCAAACACTGATTCTAATTTCTGGACGTTCGAATTACCGAAAGCTCTAATTTGTGAGCGTCTACTGTATCACAAATAATAAGGCATACATAAGCTATAGCTTTAGATTTTTTTATATTGTAATAGTTTAAACATTTTTCTATATATTATTAAAATTTTGGTGAAAAAATCACCGAAATAAAAAAGTTACAGCTTGTTAAACAGGCTTCTTGCACTTTATTTTACATGAGCAATATTTACTTTAAATTCTTTTTTTCTCAAAACAAGATATTGAAGCTCGGGTGCCACTGTGTAGCCTTAACGGTTGTGCAGCCTAATCGAGTTTTTCTTCGTTTCGTAGAGGACTAAAAAATTAAGTTCCTAACGTAGAGACATTTTTAAAAGTTTGCCTAGTATTTTTTTGAAAAATAAAAACAACAATTTTTTGGGTGCTTTTTTTTAATTTTTGAGTTTACCCTCGTACCATTTTAATGGAAATCAAAAATTTACAAATCCGGCTACATTAGGGACTACATTACTTATTTGTGTGTGAAACAAAATTTATTTTTTGTTCTTAGATGAGTACCCAAGGCTACACGATGGCTCCACGATTTTGCCTTTAAAAAAAGGGTTTATAATGAAATGGTTACCAGGGTTGAAATGGCAGTCCGAATTATAAATTATAGTTTTTAGAATAGTATTTAATATTCTGTTTTTCTATCGAAAAAAGAATTTTTTGAATATTTTTTATTTATTTTTTTAAAATTGCTTAATTTATTGATTTCTAAAGCTAGTAAGCCACTTAACCCTCTAATGGGTAAGGCTGCCTCGGAGCAATCTTCATAAAATTTATCACAAATGCGTCAAATGAGCGTTTCATACTTAGAAATTAATAAATTACGATAGAAAACTAAATTTGCTAAATATTTTGAGAAGAAATTTTTTCGTGTGCCGTCCTTGGTTTGGAAGCGAGAAAGCTTCAAAATCAAAATTTCGTAAAATTTCAAAAACTAATTATTTTTATAAATAATATAGTTTTCAAAAATCTAAAAAACCAATTTAAGTTGACTAAAAACTCTTTATAATAAAATATAAGTAAGATTGAAGCTTTATCTTTAATAATAAGTCCTTACTTTAGTCCAAGGACTCATAGGATTTTATTAGGATTCCTCTAAAAAACATCGTCTTAACTTATAAACTAATGGACGGATTTTTTTGAAATTTTGCAGAAAGAAGACATTTAGTATTAATAGCAAAGCGTTAAAGTTTGAACAATATAAATTGAACAGAGTAGTATTTGGAAGATGACAAAGCCAATTGTGACAATTTTTTGTTGTTGTTTTGGTTTTTCTTTGATATTTTAAATTTTGAATCTCGCTCCTAGACGAGGACAAGAAATTCTCATTGAGTTTGTGATTTAACATAACAAATATCTCTAGAAATTCTAATAACAAAGTCCCCTGAAGATTTCCTTAGTCAGGAATGAAATCCGGATAGGGACACGCCTACATCAGATTGCTTTTCACAATTTGTTAAATAAGTTTTGGGATTTTAGCACATTTAATTACTATAAATGCAATTAATGTTTATCCCGATGAAAATAAATTTAAAAGAAGTTTAGATACTTTTTCGCCTAATTTCGCTTTTTCCAAAAAGCGAATATCGCGATGTCTGCTTAAATAGGAGCAGAAAAAAATTGTTTTTCCAGAATGGTTAGGTCTTGGTAAGAGAAATAATTTTTGTCCAAAACTTCTCTTTTATATGCTTTAGTTTCCAAAATGCACCCTAAAATATTTTTGCTCATATCGCCTAAATTAGGCAACGATAAACAATTTTAAATTTATTTTCATCGGGATAAACATTAATTGCATTTATAGTAATTAAATGTGCTAAAGTCCCAAAACTTATTTAACAAATTGTGAAAAGCAATCTGATGTAGGCGTGTCCCTATCCGGATTTCATTCCTGCCCAAGGAAATCTTCAGGGGACTTTGTTATTAGAATTTCTAGAGATATTTGTTATGTTAAATCACAAACTCAATGAGAATTTCTTGTCCTCGTCTAGGAGCGAGATTCAAAATTTAAAATATCAAAGAAAAAACAAAAACAACAACAAAAAATTGTCACAATTGGCTTTGTCATCTTCCAAATACTACTCTGTTTTTTTGACAGACCTAGCAATGTAGTGACGTTTATTCAAGTAAATCAACAATAGAAAATCATATGTTTTCTATTAGTGTCAGTTACATTTAAATTTGCACAAGCACCTGCATATTTGTTATTTAAATTTATTTTCATCGGGATAAACATTAATTGCATTTATAGTAATTAAATGTGCTAAAGTCCCAAAACTTATTTAACAAATTGTGAAAAGCAATCTGATGTAGGCGTGTCCCTATCCGGATTTCATTCCTGCCCAAGGAAATCTTCAGGGGACTTTGTTATTAGAATTTCTAGAGATATTTGTTATGTTAAATCACAAACTCAATGAGAATTTCTTGTCCTCGTCTAGGAGCGAGATTCAAAATTTAAAATATCAAAGAAAAAACAAAAACAACAACAAAAAATTGTCACAATTGGCTTTGTCATCTTCCAAATACTACTCTGTTTTTTTGACAGACCTAGCAATGTAGTGACGTTTATTCAAGTAAATCAACAATAGAAAATCATATGTTTTCTATTAGTGTCAGTTACATTTAAATTTGCACAAGCACCTGCATATTTGTTATTTAAATTTATTTTCATCGGGATAAACATTAATTGCATTTATAGTAATTAAATGTGCTAAAGTCCCAAAACTTATTTAACAAATTGTGAAAAGCAATCTGATGTAGGCGTGTCCCTATCCGGATTTCATTCCTGCCCAAGGAAATCTTCAGGGGACTTTGTTATTAGAATTTCTAGAGATATTTGTTATGTTAAATCACAAACTCAATGAGAATTTCTTGTCCTCGTCTAGGAGCGAGATTCAAAATTTAAAATATCAAAGAAAAAACAAAAACAACAACAAAAAATTGTCACAATTGGCTTTGTCATCTTCCAAATACTACTCTGTTTTTTTGACAGACCTAGCAATGTAGTGACGTTTATTCAAGTAAATCAACAATAGAAAATCATATGTTTTCTATTAGTGTCAGTTACATTTAAATTTGCACAAGCACCTGCATATTTGTTATTTAAATTTATTTTCATCGGGATAAACATTAATTGCATTTATAGTAATTAAATGTGCTAAAGTCCCAAAACTTATTTAACAAATTGTGAAAAGCAATCTGATGTAGGCGTGTCCCTATCCGGATTTCATTCCTGCCCAAGGAAATCTTCAGGGGACTTTGTTATTAGAATTTCTAGAGATATTTGTTATGTTAAATCACAAACTCAATGAGAATTTCTTGTCCTCGTCTAGGAGCGAGATTCAAAATTTAAAATATCAAAGAAAAAACAAAAACAACAACAAAAAATTGTCACAATTGGCTTTGTCATCTTCCAAATACTACTCTGTTTTTTTGACAGACCTAGCAATGTAGTGACGTTTATTCAAGTAAATCAACAATAGAAAATCATATGTTTTCTATTAGTGTCAGTTACATTTAAATTTGCACAAGCACCTGCATATTTGTTATTTAAATTTATTTTCATCGGGATAAACATTAATTGCATTTATAGTAATTAAATGTGCTAAAGTCCCAAAACTTATTTAACAAATTGTGAAAAGCAATCTGATGTAGGCGTGTCCCTATCCGGATTTCATTCCTGCCCAAGGAAATCTTCAGGGGACTTTGTTATTAGAATTTCTAGAGATATTTGTTATGTTAAATCACAAACTCAATGAGAATTTCTTGTCCTCGTCTAGGAGCGAGATTCAAAATTTAAAATATCAAAGAAAAAACAAAAACAACAACAAAAAATTGTCACAATTGGCTTTGTCATCTTCCAAATACTACTCTGTTTTTTTGACAGACCTAGCAATGTAGTGACGTTTATTCAAGTAAATCAACAATAGAAAATCATATGTTTTCTATTAGTGTCAGTTACATTTAAATTTGCACAAGCACCTGCATATTTGTTATTTAAATTTATTTTCATCGGGATAAACATTAATTGCATTTATAGTAATTAAATGTGCTAAAGTCCCAAAACTTATTTAACAAATTGTGAAAAGCAATCTGATGTAGGCGTGTCCCTATCCGGATTTCATTCCTGCCCAAGGAAATCTTCAGGGGACTTTGTTATTAGAATTTCTAGAGATATTTGTTATGTTAAATCACAAACTCAATGAGAATTTCTTGTCCTCGTCTAGGAGCGAGATTCAAAATTTAAAATATCAAAGAAAAAACAAAAACAACAACAAAAAATTGTCACAATTGGCTTTGTCATCTTCCAAATACTACTCTGTTTTTTTTTTGACAGACCTAGCAATGTAGTGACGTTTATTCAAGTAAATCAACAATAGAAAATCATATGTTTTCTATTAGTGTCAGTTACATTTAAATTTGCACAAGCACCTGCATATTTGTTATTTAAATTTATTTTCATCGGGATAAACATTAATTGCATTTATAGTAATTAAATGTGCTAAAGTCCCAAAACTTATTTAACAAATTGTGAAAAGCAATCTGATGTAGGCGTGTCCCTATCCGGATTTCATTCCTGCCCAAGGAAATCTTCAGGGGACTTTGTTATTAGAATTTCTAGAGATATTTGTTATGTTAAATCACAAACTCAATGAGAATTTCTTGTCCTCGTCTAGGAGCGAGATTCAAAATTTAAAATATCAAAGAAAAAACAAAAACAACAACAAAAAATTGTCACAATTGGCTTTGTCATCTTCCAAATACTACTCTGTTTTTTTGACAGACCTAGCAATGTAGTGACGTTTATTCAAGTAAATCAACAATAGAAAATCATATGTTTTCTATTAGTGTCAGTTACATTTAAATTTGCACAAGCACCTGCATATTTGTTATTTAAATTTATTTTCATCGGGATAAACATTAATTGCATTTATAGTAATTAAATGTGCTAAAGTCCCAAAACTTATTTAACAAATTGTGAAAAGCAATCTGATGTAGGCGTGTCCCTATCCGGATTTCATTCCTGCCCAAGGAAATCTTCAGGGGACTTTGTTATTAGAATTTCTAGAGATATTTGTTATGTTAAATCACAAACTCAATGAGAATTTCTTGTCCTCGTCTAGGAGCGAGATTCAAAATTTAAAATATCAAAGAAAAAACAAAAACAACAACAAAAAATTGTCACAATTGGCTTTGTCATCTTCCAAATACTACTCTGTTTTTTTTTTGACAGACCTAGCAATGTAGTGACGTTTATTCAAGTAAATCAACAATAGAAAATCATATGTTTTCTATTAGTGTCAGTTACATTTAAATTTGCACAAGCACCTGCATATTTGTTATTTAAATTTATTTTCATCGGGATAAACATTAATTGCATTTATAGTAATTAAATGTGCTAAAGTCCCAAAACTTATTTAACAAATTGTGAAAAGCAATCTGATGTAGGCGTGTCCCTATCCGGATTTCATTCCTGCCCAAGGAAATCTTCAGGGGACTTTGTTATTAGAATTTCTAGAGATATTTGTTATGTTAAATCACAAACTCAATGAGAATTTCTTGTCCTCGTCTAGGAGCGAGATTCAAAATTTAAAATATCAAAGAAAAAACAAAAACAACAACAAAAAATTGTCACAATTGGCTTTGTCATCTTCCAAATACTACTCTGTTTTTTTGACAGACCTAGCAATGTAGTGACGTTTATTCAAGTAAATCAACAATAGAAAATCATATGTTTTCTATTAGTGTCAGTTACATTTAAATTTGCACAAGCACCTGCATATTTGTTATTTAAATTTATTTTCATCGGGATAAACATTAATTGCATTTATAGTAATTAAATGTGCTAAAGTCCCAAAACTTATTTAACAAATTGTGAAAAGCAATCTGATGTAGGCGTGTCCCTATCCGGATTTCATTCCTGCCCAAGGAAATCTTCAGGGGACTTTGTTATTAGAATTTCTAGAGATATTTGTTATGTTAAATCACAAACTCAATGAGAATTTCTTGTCCTCGTCTAGGAGCGAGATTCAAAATTTAAAATATCAAAGAAAAAACAAAAACAACAACAAAAAATTGTCACAATTGGCTTTGTCATCTTCCAAATACTACTCTGTTTTTTTGACAGACCTAGCAATGTAGTGACGTTTATTCAAGTAAATCAACAATAGAAAATCATATGTTTTCTATTAGTGTCAGTTACATTTAAATTTGCACAAGCACCTGCATATTTGTTATTTAAATTTATTTTCATCGGGATAAACATTAATTGCATTTATAGTAATTAAATGTGCTAAAGTCCCAAAACTTATTTAACAAATTGTGAAAAGCAATCTGATGTAGGCGTGTCCCTATCCGGATTTCATTCCTGCCCAAGGAAATCTTCAGGGGACTTTGTTATTAGAATTTCTAGAGATATTTGTTATGTTAAATCACAAACTCAATGAGAATTTCTTGTCCTCGTCTAGGAGCGAGATTCAAAATTTAAAATATCAAAGAAAAAACAAAAACAACAACAAAAAATTGTCACAATTGGCTTTGTCATCTTCCAAATACTACTCTGTTTTTTTGACAGACCTAGCAATGTAGTGACGTTTATTCAAGTAAATCAACAATAGAAAATCATATGTTTTCTATTAGTGTCAGTTACATTTAAATTTGCACAAGCACCTGCATATTTGTTATTTAAATTTATTTTCATCGGGATAAACATTAATTGCATTTATAGTAATTAAATGTGCTAAAGTCCCAAAACTTATTTAACAAATTGTGAAAAGCAATCTGATGTAGGCGTGTCCCTATCCGGATTTCATTCCTGCCCAAGGAAATCTTCAGGGGACTTTGTTATTAGAATTTCTAGAGATATTTGTTATGTTAAATCACAAACTCAATGAGAATTTCTTGTCCTCGTCTAGGAGCGAGATTCAAAATTTAAAATATCAAAGAAAAAACAAAAACAACAACAAAAAATTGTCACAATTGGCTTTGTCATCTTCCAAATACTACTCTGTTTTTTTGACAGACCTAGCAATGTAGTGACGTTTATTCAAGTAAATCAACAATAGAAAATCATATGTTTTCTATTAGTGTCAGTTACATTTAAATTTGCACAAGCACCTGCATATTTGTTATTTAAATTTATTTTCATCGGGATAAACATTAATTGCATTTATAGTAATTAAATGTGCTAAAGTCCCAAAACTTATTTAACAAATTGTGAAAAGCAATCTGATGTAGGCGTGTCCCTATCCGGATTTCATTCCTGCCCAAGGAAATCTTCAGGGGACTTTGTTATTAGAATTTCTAGAGATATTTGTTATGTTAAATCACAAACTCAATGAGAATTTCTTGTCCTCGTCTAGGAGCGAGATTCAAAATTTAAAATATCAAAGAAAAAACAAAAACAACAACAAAAAATTGTCACAATTGGCTTTGTCATCTTCCAAATACTACTCTGTTTTTTTGACAGACCTAGCAATGTAGTGACGTTTATTCGAGTGGAGCACATGGTATGAATTTCGTTGCAAAACATCGTTTGCCAGTTAGAGGGTTAAGTAATTTCTACCTACATAATCCTCTAAGAGTGTTCTTTGGTTGTTTGGCGATAGAATATTTTTTTTAAGAAATCTTTAATCTGTGGTTTAAAAATTTCAAGTTAAACTACTCAAATCATACACTTTACAAGAAATCAAATACAAATTTGTATTTTTACACTCAGGAAAAATACACTTTTGAATATGTTTGCAGGTAATTATTTCTATATTTACAATGATTCAAATTTTCAAACCTAAACAAAGAAATATTTGCAAATTTAAATTTTTTTAAAAATATTAAGTTTGGGCCATGCAAACATACTTATAATAAACATATGTACATTTGAAGCCAAGCATATATATGTTTGGCGGTAGACGTTTTTCACTTTCTCTAAACATATATATGTTTACAAGCAAACTTAATTATATTTGCAAGCAAAACTTGTTATATGAGAAACATGGGAAACGGAAATGTTTCCAAACAATAGCCAGCATTTATATTACCAGCTGGGCGTTTTTTTTTTTCTCAGTGTATACAGAATGGAAGCTGTACACCTGATTGATCATTATTTAATAAAAATGTACCTGTAGCACTTGATATGAAATCAATATCTTCTCAATAAGTATAACGTTGTTACATATTGTTAAAATTGAGTAATATGAAAAAATTAATGGACTATACAGCCAAACCAATATGAAAAATATCATATAACCGATATGGAAAAGGTATAAAAACTATCATGAAATGTAGAGACAAACCACATTTCAAATCAAACGCCAAACTATAACAAGCAAATAAACTGTGGAAGACTATATTTTTTTTTATATTTGAAGTTCTAGAATACAACGAAAAGAAAAGAATTTAAATTTAAACGCTATACAAACAACAAAGTATTAAAAATTGTGAGAAAATGTCCCTTAAAGGCAAAAATGCCATAGTAACAGGAGGAGCTAATGGTATAGGATTACAAGTGGTAAAGCAATTAATGACGAATCAAACAAGTGTAAGTGTTAAAGGAATTTAAACAATTAATAAAATATCACTAAAGAGTCATACCAATAATTATCGATACGGTCATCGGATATGTGACAATGGATATTAAGGTGGTAATTATTTTTTTTTTCGATTTTCGAAAATCGTAGCCCAGTTTTGTGAGGTTAGAGTAAACAAAAATGTGACAAAAATATGAGCTCGATCGGTTGAAAATTGCCGTGCCGTGCCGCACGCGCATTGAAGTTTGTGATAACGAAATTGGGGCAAAATGGAAAGATAAAAGCTCGTTACTACTCAGGAGTCACCCAAATATATAAGCAATCCCCCTTAAGTTTGTCTTCCCAATATTTCTCTAGAGCAAACTTATCCTCCATCTCCAACCCTTAAGGGGATCCCCATACAAAAACAAACTGAATTTTCATGAAAATTTACCAAAATAGAGAAAAAAAAACTGATAATTATTACAATAAGTGAATATGGGTTAATTAGTGTTATTAATGGTAACAAAGTTATTAATGATTTATTACAAAATACATATTTTTTTTCGGATGTTAATATGGCCTAAGGTGATATAAAATGCTCGGTATAGTTTTCAAATCTCCAATTTCAAATTTAGAAAAATTTTCTTTAACAAAATCGATAAAATTTATATTTGAACTTCATGGATTTGTTAAATGAAAATAAGAAACTTTCATAATATCCCCCGGTAAGGCAGCGATTTGATTTTTGCGGATTTTGAGGAAATTTTCACCACTATCGTGAATATTTTTTCCTTCGAATTCGTGAATAAAAGTTCCCTCGAAAATTTGTTCACTTTGTCTAATCATTCACTCGTGAATAGCATAATACAATTTCAGGGGAAATTCACGATACCAATTTTAACTTGAGGTGGAATGAAAATTACATGGGAACAAACATTTCCCATTTTATTCGCGATAGGGGCGTGTGTTTTTTTTGGTAATAACATGGCTAATTTGTTGTCACAAACTATTTAAAATCGAAAATTGTCGGCATTTTTACCTTTTGTTGTTTTATTTTAAAATCATTACTCAAGATTGATAAAAAAAATGTGTGGACCTGCGGCCCAAAATAACCCCAGACTTATTTATTTCATTTTACAAAAAACCTCAAAGCTTTACTTACTATTATTGAGTGTTTAAAAACGTAATTTGAATTATAATAACACAATATGTGGAGCTTCTGTGCTAAAAATTGTAGCCAAATTGATCAACGGTAACCCATGCCGTGCCTCATTTTCGTTCCCATATATAAAATCCCGAAGTATCTCCTTTGATCTCAATGCGGCGCGGTTAAACGTTATACAACTTGGCCAACATTTTTAGCACAGAAGCTTCACACATTGTGTTATTGTATTTCAAATCACGATGTTATTTTAAATTCAATAACAATAATAATGTAGGAACAAGAGCTTCGACATTTTTTGTAAAATTAATTAAATAAGTCTATGGTGATTTTGGGACGCAGGTACACATGGGTTAATGATGCTCAAAATATGTTTTTTTTTATCAACCTTTAGTAATAATGATAAAATTTAATAACAAAAGATACATATCGCACTTGATCAACAAGAGGGTATTAACTCAAAATTTTTAAAATATCACTTTTTTCAAGAAATCAACTAACAACATCAATATCTATCTATTGTAAAAATTTCAACGTATTCCGATTACTCTTTCATCTCGAAAACCACTTTTGAGACCATTTTCATGATAATATAGTGATTACCTTTATTTCAACAAAAAGGTATTATTTCGAGTTAATACAAAAGTTCAAATAGAAATGAATCGTTTATTTTCATTAAAAAGGTATTATTTTGATTTGAGCGTTTATTTATGTTAAAAATAATCAAACTGTTTTATTTATATTTGGTTGTATTTTGAGTTGATACTGTTTTGTTGATAAAATTTGTTTTATTCTATGAATTTAAATCGATAAAATTTCAAAAAAATGGTATTAACTCAAAAAATTGATTTTTTTTTGCAATGAGTGGTAAAATTTAAAACAAAAACAATGTATATATATTTTCAAATGGAATTTGCTTGATATGTTTGAATTTTTAAATTCTGTTAAAATGTGGCCATAAACAGTTTTTGAACTCTACTGAAAATTTTAAAATTTTGAGTTAATACCCTCTTGTTGATCAAGTGCGATATGTGGATAATTTTCGATTTAAATATTTTATGACAACAAGTTAGCATTGTTATTCCCAAAAAATAAAATTTCCTTGAAATCCACAAAAATCAAATCGCTGCCAAGTTTACCGTTTTTTTACTTTCATTCTCTAAGATGTATTCAATGAAGTTCAAATACAATTTTTTTCGAGTTTGTTAAAGAAATTTTTTTAAAATTTAAAATTGGAGATTTGAAAAATATCCAAAAAATATTGTCCGTGTTTTATATCACACTAGAGGACTGGCTAACGACATCCGAAAAAAATATATTTTGAAATAAATCATTAATGATTATGTTAACATTAGTAACATCAATAAACACGTTGTCATTTGTTAGATTAATAATAATTTTTTTTTTTGATAAATTTGCGTTAAAATTCTTTTTTTTTTGTATTCGGATCCCCTGAAGAGTTGGCGATGGAGAGTAGGTTTGTTCTAGAGAAATATTGGTGAGACAAAAATACCTCCGTATGGGTGACTCCTGAGTAGTTACTAGCGTATTTATTTCCATTTTGCCCCAATTTCGTTCTCACAAAATTCATAGCGCGTGCAGCACGGCACGGCAATTTTCAACCAATCGAGCTCATATTTTTTGTCAAATGTTTGTTTACTCTAACGTCACACAAAACTGGTCTACGATTTTGAAACAGATGAGTTTTTAATGTTCTCATACATTCAGTTTCGACCTTAATGGATATCTATGAAAATAAATTCATCGATATTCAGCATTCCTTTGATATATCGCACACCTAGTTCAAAAGTGTCTCAACTTAAAATTTTAAATTTTCGGGTTTATATGCCTAAACTAAGCACAATACACTTGTTTATCTAAAGGGTCCGCCATTTAACGTTTTTTTTTCAACTAGTGCTTATTTCGTGAATGGTAACACTTAGTTCATGTCTGATTTGACAGATAATTAGTTTTATCCTTCCGCTGAACGAATATGGTTGTGTATACGCTTGAACAACGCTGGGAAATATTGCGACATTACTTTGAAAATCATGGTAATGTTGCAGAATGTGTGCGAAAATTGCCATTTTTCTCCGAAAATGAGCAAGGAGTGGCCGTTACAGTCAATGGCGATCGTAATCGGGCCATGTTGAACGAATTTTTGTTCACAAAAATTGAAGACGAGGATATTGGCAACATTTGGTTTCAACAGGACGGAACAGGAAGCCATTGGCGAAATACAGCTGCACACAATCGATAATGTGCTTAAAAATTGGACCGATCGTGTAGGCTACTGCATGGCCAGCCGAGGCAGCCATTTGAATGAAATTATTTTCCATTATTAACCGGAAGGATTGTACTTTCAAATAAAAAAAGAAATTTGAGGAAATATTCAGTAGTTTTTTTATAGCATTTTCAAAAAAAAAAGTTATTTGGCGGACCCTTTATAAAAAAAAATATCAGTGTATTTTGTTGTTGTTAACTGTTGCTAAAAAACAGTTATGTCTTTCTTTACGTTTCAATTGGTATAAAGTTGCAAATAATTTTTTTCGATTTCTGAAAAATTTTAAATTTTGAGTTAAGTCACTTTTGAACTAGGTGTGCGTATGTGCTGCAATAAGTTTTTAAAAATTCGGTGCAGTTCGCGTTGAATACAGGCTCAAAGTTCGATATTTTTATTAAAACTGAGAGAAATAACTCATGTTTAAACTGCTCTAACTTTTTACGTTTTTATCCGATTTTTACAAATCTTATCTCATATGAAAGATTGGATCTGCAACTTTTAGATATTTAAATAGAAAAATGCAAAACAATTTGTGGTTATACAACATATCCCATGTCTTGCAAAACATATAAAAAATTCTGAGTGGGTTCTCCAAGGGTTCGAAAAATATTAAGATTTTAGTAAGTAAATCTCATATAATTTTGTTAAAAAAGTAAAACATATATTTTTAATTTTAAATATCGCAAAACTCACGACCCATAGTCCAGAGTATAATTTTTAAATTGTCTTTGATGCTGTGAACCCGAATCTGCGTTCAAAACAGAATAAAAAATATTTATCTAATTTCCTAAAGCCGATAAAAATATGTTATCTAGAGGCTTAAGGGTCGCCTTCACACGATTTTAAAGAGTTTTATTATATTTTGTAAAGCGTTTATTTTTTCTAACATTTTCTTGTCATTTTTTTTTTTTGGCCAAAGTTAAGAATATTGGCAAATTTTGGGTAAAAATTCATATAAAAACTTTAACCGGTTAATCGACCTATTTTAACCGATTATTCGGGTAGAATTATTATTTGAGCTTTAAATTATTTGTTTCGACATTAACCGAAATAGGGGCGATTAATCGAGGAATCGATTAACCGAATTTCTAACACTAATTCCAACCTATAAATGCAAAAAAACCGTTTTTATGTCAAATTCAAAACTTTACCACGCCAAGAATATGTTCTCTTACTTCAATCTTGTTACGGTTTCTAAAACTGCTACTCCAAATCTTCAAAATACTTTTTGAATCTATTTGATATCTATTTCAGATAAACCGTTCGTTGAAAATTAAGTAATTTAGGTTCACATAATGGAATGTTGTATACTTAGAATATTCTTAGGTTAGGTTGGGTCGAAAAGAGGATTCGAAGAAAGGAAAATGCCTCCCTAAATAAATAAATAAACCGACTCAAGTTCCTGAGGACTTACACTTAAGCCAGAATGTCGGCTTGTTGTGCGCTCTAAAAAATCGGTCCCATGTCTATTTCCTATCCCAGGAACTCCGTCGCACTGAAGAAATTCCTCAACCTCTTCCATCCTATGCCCCTAAGATCCCCCAATGTGGATATTGGGTCACTGGATCGAAATACTACCCGGATCCCAGCAAATGCCGGGCATTCACAGAGATAGTGTTTCAAGGTCTCCTCGTCCTCCCCACAGGCCCTACACACTCCAGAGTCCGCTCTACCAATACGGTGGAGATGGGTCCTCAGTGTCGAGTGTCCCGTGAGGATTTCTATCAAAAGACTCAGCTCCTTCTTACTAAGATTCAGAATTTCCTTCGTCCTGTCCCTGTCCGGGTTTCCCCAGAGAATCCCCGTGGTCCTGCCAACACCCGCATTCTCCCAGATGATCCTATGCATGGTGTCAGTAACTACCTGTAGGTCATTCGGGTAGTTAACAGTAGTAGTTATTTTAACTGCTATTGTGGTAATTTTCCAATGAGAAAATGAAAAACGACTAATTTAGTCGGTCATTGCAAAAAATAACTAACCAAAAATACTGTACTTCAGTAACAGTTGTTTTGAGTAGTTATTTTAGAATTTTTTGAATAAACAACTACCAAAACTGTAATTTTGCAGTAAACAGTTAATTTTTTTTAGTTATTTAAAAATAGACGATTATGTCGAAAATGTCATTGTATCTTCAATGCATAAAAACGTCATAACTGGAATACGGTTTTGAAATTTTGACTTTGCACTTTATATAGGATGTAGGAAATACAAACTTGTGTTGTAATTAAAAGTAAAAAATATTTTTTTTTTATTTAAAAATGTTTTTAAAATACCGTAAAAATAACGGTTAAAAACGTTAGCTTTTACAAATTATGCAGTCGTTTTATGTTGTTTTAATTTTTTTGTTGCTCGTTTTTGACCGCTTTGATAGTCGTTTTTAGAGTACCATTCCAGTTGTTTTATCAATAGTTAAAAATGACTACATTTTTATGACAAATAGAGTCAACGCCTTTTTGAGTATATACATTTGTAGTCATTTTAACTTTAATTTTTAGTAATTTTTACCTTCTTAATTTCCTTTTTTGCAAACTTTAGGGAAAGAGACTGTATAATTTTTTAACAAATATCTAATAGTAGAAGATATAATCTTTAATATGAGATTTGTAAAAATCAGATAAAAACTTAAAAAGTTATAGCAGGAATTTTTCTTAGTTTTGCTAAAAAAAAAATGTCCAACTTTGAGTTGCAATAGATCGCGAGCTACACCGAATTTCGAAAAACTTAATACAGAACACATATCATATAATCGTTGAATACCGATATGCTTACTTTCAATGAAATCCAAACATATCCATTCCAAAAACGACTAAAATCGAATCGAAATTTTTTTTAATGACTCTAAACTTAAATGTTTTTTCCATTACAGAATGTGGCCATAATAGATATGCAAGATAATCTAGAAGAGATTGTCAATTTAAGAGCAGCTTTTCCCGCTCAAGGTTTATTGTTAATAAAAATGGACGTTTCGAATCAAAAGGGAATGGATGCCACCTATGAGGAGATCATTAAAGCATTTGGGCATTTGGATATTGTTGTTAATGTGGCTGGTCTATTTAATGATCAAGATATACAACGTACTTTAATGGTTAATTTGGGCGGCATGATTAATTCCACTTTAAATGCCATGAAAGTAATGAGTAAAGAAAATGGTGGCAAAGGAGGCATAGTTTGTAATATGTCATCAGTTGTGGGATTAGATCCAATGTTTTTGGTACCCATATATGCTGCCACTAAGGCGGGAATTATTAATTTTACCCGTTGTATGGGGGTAAGTTTTTTTTTTTTTTTGTTAAACATTAAAAATGTATTGCTTTCCAATCTCACTCTTCGGCTAAATAAAAAGTATATCGTATCAATGTCAACCTTACGGTATATATTCTCTTATATGAGGCAAATCAAAATTGGAACAACTTTTATAATTTTTCCAAAAAGTGGGCATAGTAGGAGTGGGCAAATTAATGATATTAATTTTACTGTATCCATGGATTTTTGATGGAGGATTTGAAAAAAACAAAATTAATTCATTTTCCACTGAAAATGCGAACTTTTTAATTGAAATTGAGAAATTCTAAATGAAATTACTATTGTTTATTTGAAATAGGGAAAAATACAAATATATAATTCAAAATTTCTATTTGTAATAGAGAAAATTCGAAATTAAATTGAAATATGAAAATTTCAAATCAAAATGAGATTTTATATTTGAAATTAAGAAAATTCTAAATGACTATTTTTTAATTGACATTGAGGAAATTATATTTGAAAACGGAACTTTCCATATGAAATTGAGAAATTATATATGAAATTGACATTTTTCTTTCAAAATTGAGAAAATTTTGTTGAGATAAAATACTTTGTTTCTAAATACTTTGTAATTTATATTTTTGTTTAGAAATAAGTATGTTTTAAAATTCATTTATTTTCTAATTTTTTGTCAAATGTTTTCAATCAACAAATTTTCTTTTATAAATAATAAAAATATTTTGTGAACAACTCGCGGATATTTAATTACAATAGGTTATGGGCCTATTCGTTTTCCAAACAGCGATTTAAAGGATTATATAAAGAAATAAGGAATAATTTATCAAGACCTTTTCCAAGTTATAAAGATGAGCGAAAATAAATTTTACGGCATTGAAAAGCTCAACCAAGACAACTTTTATAATTGGAAGTTCAAGATGAAAATGTTTTTAATCAAGGAGGATCTGTGGTCTGTAATTCAAGTGCCAGTTAAAGACACAGATGCCTGGAAGAAAAAAGACATGGAAGCATTTGCTGTCATAAGTTTATGTGTAGAAGATTCACAACTAATCCATATAAGAAATGAAGTCCTCGCCAGAAATGCTTGGAAGAAGCTGGAAAGTCAGCATGAACGTGTCACCTTAAGTTCAAAAGTTTATATTATGCGAAAAATTTGCAGCATGCGTTTAGGCGAAAGTGACAGCATGGAAATACACATAAATACTATGATGGAATTGTTTGATAAGCTGCGGGCTATTGGATATCAAAATTTTTCTGAAGATTGGCAAGTTTCAATGATTTTAAGTAGCTTGCCTTCTAACTATGATAATTTAATCACTGCTCTTGAGGTTAGACCAGATAGAGATCTTACCATGGAAATGGTTAAAGGCAAATTATTGGAAGAATATTTTAAGAAATCTTCCCGTAATGACTCTGAAGAAATTTCGGCTTTAAAATCTAAAGCTATTAAGACGTTTGATAACAAAAGCTGCTATTTTTGCAAGAAAAGTGGTCATCTTAAGAAGGACTGTCGTAAGTACCATGAATGGTGTAAACATAACAAAAATTCTGTAAATATCACTGAAGCTAATGAAGAAGATGAAGATCAAGAAGCTGAGTTTGTTTTTATGATAGCTTCAGGAGGAGCCCATTAAGTTTCGTGGGTTATAGATTCGGGTGCAAGTTGCCATATTGCCCGGGACAAAAACTTATTCAGAAAAATCAACTATAATGGTAATGGTCAACCTATATCTGTTGCAAATGGAAACTATTCTCAAGCTAAAGGTAAAGGCGTATGTGATATTAAGGTTGGTTCTGCATCTTTAAATGTTAATGACGTATTTTTTGTTCCTGATTTTAACTGTAATTTATTGTCTGTTAGAAAAATCACTGAAAAAGGTTTTACAGTAAGTTTTAATAGACATGAATGTATAATTCAGAAAAACTCTAAGGTAGTTTGTAAGGCTACTCTTAATAATGGTTTGTACACCCTTAATGCAACTCCAGAAAATGTTATGTTGGTTAATAATTGTAATAAAGGTTGTATACACTATTGGCATCGTGTTCTTGGGCATCATAATGATGAGGGTATAAGAAAATTATTGAAAGAGAATTTAGCAAAAGATATAAGAATAACTGAATGTAAAGATCATAAAGAAACTTGTGAGATATGTTTGCAAGGAAAGTTTACTAGAATTCCATTTCCAAAAGAGAGTTTTTCTAGAGCTAAGAATTGTTTTGATCTTATTCATTCTGACGTTTGTGGCCCTATATCACCAGTAACTTATGGTGGTTATAAATATTTCGTAACATTTATAGATGATTATAGCAGATATTGTCAAGTTTATCTTTTAAGGACTAAAAATGAAGTTTATTTGAAATTAGTTGAGTTTTGGAATCTAATAAAGAATCAGGTTGGTCATTATCCGAAAGTTGTGAGATCTGATAGAGGTGGAGAGTACATAGCAGAAAGGGTTAAAAAGTTTTTATCCGACTGCGGAACTGAGATTCAATATTGCGTACCATACAGTCCGCAACAAAATGGGGTCGCAGAACGAAAAAATCGTACTTTAATAGAAATGGTCAAGTGCATGTTAATTGATTCTGCTTTAGAAAAATTTCTTTGGGGTGAAGCCCTAATTATGTCAAATTACATTCAAAATAGATTACCTTCGAGAAGCGTATCGAAAACTCCATATGAAATGCGGTATGATAAGAAACCATCTTTAAAAAATGTTCATACTTTTGGTTCTCAATGTTATGTACACGTCCCTAAAGAAAAAAGAAAGAAGCTAGATTCGAAGTCTTTTCGTAAGATATTTATTGGTTATGACTCTAATTCAAAGAGTTTTAGAGTTTTTGATCCTAATACATATAAAGTACAAATATCACGAGATGTAATTTTCGTGGATAATAATGATACTGATAATTTTAAAGTTCACAATGAAATAAAAAATAAGGATGTGGTATATTTCCCATTGAAGCATCATAATAGTAAGGTAGATGATACATTAGATGTTGATAACCTAGAAAACATTGAAGAAAATCATGATAATATTACGGTCTATACTGAAGAAAATGAAGAAATTTCAGATAATAATACCGAAAGTGAAGATACTATTACATCTAATATCGAAATCTTAGATTCTGATTTCGAATGCTCTGGGTCTGTTGAATTGTTCGAAGATGCAATTCAAAGTCCTGAACAAGTAAGACGTGTTTCTAGTCGGATTAACAAAAGTGTTTTACCAAAAAGATATCAAGCCAATTCGGCAACTTTGACGTCTGATCCAAATAATTTCAATGAAGCCATCTCAATTAAGGAGGAGAAGTCTCAGTGGATTGCTGCAATGAAAGACGAATTAAACTCAATTCATGAGTACAAAACGTGGAATCTTGTTGATCTTCCACCTGGACGAAAAGCAATTGGTTGTAAATGGGTGTTTAAGAAAAAGTTAAATGAAAAAGGAGAAGTAGATCGATTTAAAGCTAGGCTTGTGGCACAGGGATACAATCAGAAATTTGGACTCGATTATGATGCAGTGTTTGCTCCAGTTGTTAAACAAACTACAACAAGAGCTCTATTGTCTATTGCTGGTAAAGAACAAATGCATTTATATCATTTTGATGTAAAGACAGCTTTTTTGAATGGAGATTTACAAGAAACAATATATATGAAACAGCCCCCTGGTTTTATTTCAGAAGATGCTCCAAACAAAGTTTGTTTGCTGAAAAAGAGCTTATATGGTTTAAAGCAAGCTGCACGTTCATGGAACCAGTGTGTTCATAAAGTGCTAATTGAGGCAAATTTTAAGCAAAGTGTTATGGATCCGTGTTTATACATAATGAATAATAATGATGGTGTTAATTATCTCTTGGTATATGTTGATGACATAATTGTGGCTAGTAAAAACGTGAAATTTATTGAAGAAACTTATAAGACACTAAGTACAAAATTTGTTATGTCAAATTTAGGCCCTGTTAAACATTATCTGGGAATGGAGGTTACACGTGATAAAAATGGAAATTATTTATTAAATCAAGAATGTTATATAAAGAAACTAATTGAAGAATTCGGACTTAGAGATGCTAAATACTCTGATATTCCGCTCAGTCCATCTTACAACAAAACTACTGAATCCGAAAACCTAACTGATAATACACTATATCAAAAGGCAATTGGTTCTCTCTTATATTTATCAGTAAATACTAGACCAGATATTACAGCAAGTGTTGCAATTTTAGCTCAGAAAACACAATCACCAAGTAAAGAAGATTGGAATGAAGTAAAACGAGTTATGAAATATTTAAATGGAACAGCAAGCTTATCTTTGAAATTAAGTAGAGTATCAAAAAAATGATCAACTATATGGCTATGTCGATGCTGATTGGGGTGAAAATAAAGTTGACCGTAAATCTCACAGTGGTTACGTATTTTACCTTAATGGTGGTGTTATAAGTTGGTCATGTCGTAAACAAACTTGCGTTTCCCTCTCTACAGCGGAAGCGGAATTTATAGCTCTTTCAGAAGCTTGTAAGGAAGCAAAGTGGATTTATAGTTTACTGAAGGAAATGTTACATAGTGTTAATACACCAATTACAATTATGGAAGATAATCAAAGTTGCATTAAGATGGTTTTGAATGAAAAGTTTAATGCTAGGTCGAAACACATAGATATTAAGTATCATTTTGTAAAAGATTATTGTATTAACAATTTTATTAATTTAACGTATTGTCCAACTGATAAAAAGATAGCAGACATACTTACTAAACCACTTGCAAAGCCACAATTACAAATATTAAGGGAAATGTTAGGACTTGTTTAGTAGGTTATAAACAAAGAGGAGGAGTGTTGAGATAAAATACTTTGTTTCTAAATACTTTGTAATTTATATTTTTGTTTAGAAATAAGTATGTTTTGAAATTCATTTATTTTCTAATTTTTTGTCAAATGTTTTCAATCAACAAATTTTCTTTTATAAATAATAAAAATATTTTGTGAACAACAACTCGCGGATATTTAATTACAATAGATAAAGATAAAATTGAGAAAATTTTAAATGAAATTGAGAAAACTTCAAATCAAAATAATATTTTATATTTGAAATTAAGAAAATTCTAAACGAAATTGCTATTTTTCAATTGACATTGAATAAATTATATTTGAAAACGGGACTTTCCATTTGAAATTCAGAAATTATATATGAAATTGAGATTTTTCTTTAAAAATTAAGAATTTCAAATAAAATTGAGAAAATTTTAAATGAAATTGAGAAAATTTCAAACTTCAACTTAAAGGTTTTTACTTTTATTTAAAAAAATCTTTATGAAGTAGAAAAACTTTAGGATAAAATTAAACAAAAAAAAAAAAATGCTGTTCAAATTAATCTTTATACGTTTCGAGTTTTTTCGTTTGAAATAAATTTAAAAACCTCATTTGGTTTTTCTATTCTATATGTGGCCCTAGATTTAAGGGAATAAAGGCAAAAAAAAAAATGTTTTTCGAAAATTGGACAAAACTTCAGAGATATATGTAATGTTCTAATGTGTTATTTTTAAAGCAAATATAATAATACTTTATACCATTTTCTTCTCAATTTCATTTGGAATTTTCTGAATTTCATATAAAATGTTCTCAATTTCAATTAATAAATCTGAATTTAAAATAGAAAGTCTCAATTTCACATATGAAGTCTTAATATCAATTGAAATTATCTCTATTGCCAGTTTCAAACCTCAATTTAAATAAAATAGAAAGTCTCATTTTTACAAGGGAAGTCTTAATATCAATTGAAATTATGTCTATAGCTAATTTCAAGCCTCAATTTAAATAAAAAAATTTCATTTTCACTTGAAAATTTTCCAATTTTAAGTGAAAAATCTGAATTCCATATAGAATTTTCTAAATTTTAAATAGAAATTCTTAATTTCATATGAAATTTTCTTAATTTAAAATGGGAAAATCTAAAATTTAGTTAAAAATTCTCATTTTTGAATTGGAAAGTCTCAATTTTATCGAAAATGTTCGCAATTTCAATTGAAAATGGTGTAGTTCTGTTTTTTTTTTTATTTAAAATAAAGTTCCGCTGTTTTTCTATCGATCCAGAAATTTTCACCGTGTAATTCGTTGTTTCGTCTATCTCAATTGTTCAAAAATTTCTTAGTACTACATGGCGTATGAAAAACCATATAATACATATAATAAAATTCAGCATACGCATTGTAGTTTTAACAAAGAAATCTTTGAATATTTGTGATGGACAATATCCAACAATTATTTTATCCAAAATGAAAACGAGTTACACGGTGAAAAATTTTGAAATTCATACTAAAAATTCAAAACTAGTTCTGAATTTTTAGAAAAATTTTAATTTTTTCAAATTCTTTATAAAAAAATCTTTTTGTGTTGTCAAATTTTTGACATTTTTAATTACACTTAAAATATTAATACTATACTAAAAATGAGATTAAAACTTGTCAATATTTAACCATTGTCCACTTTTTGGAAAATTTTACAAAAATGTTCCATTTTTCATTCATCTCACAAAGGGCAACAAATGTTGTAAGTTTGGTTTTGATATAATATGGTTTTTCCTGTAGCAGGGGGCGGTTGGCTTGGAAAGCCTCAATTATTGACTGCTAAATCTGATTAATATTTCTTATACTTTCATTTGCAGAAAGATTTTTATTATGCACGAACTGGAGTGAAATTTATTACTGTATGCCCGGGAGCCACTATAACTGATATGTTTACTAATTTTACCGAAAAAATGTTATTTCGCGATATGGATGATCACTCATATCAGATATTAGATCGTTTAAACAAACAAAGTGCTGCAGATGTATCACGTTGCATGATAAAAGCATTGGAAAAGGATGAAAACGGTGCAGTTTATATAATAGAGGGAAAACGTCTATTTCCTTTAGAAATGAAACGTTATTGGGCTGGTATTGAAAAAGAATTAAATGAATAGTAATAAAAAGAATTTAAAAAAGCCATAATATGTGATAGCAAGTAAAATGTCTAATAATTAAGATTTATAATGAATAAAACAAATAAAAACTTTAACATACCTGTTTAAAGACACCTGTTATAAATCTTGACAACATTTTATATTATAATTTTTCTTTTTGCAAAAATAATCTTGAAAAGTCCTTTATTTCTTAAATAATTAATCAACACTTGCTTCGAGTTAGTCATCTCTCTATGTTACCACTCGGATTCGTTTTGGAGTTAATATTCGTTAAATATTGTCCAACTCAAATATTCAAAAATTTCTTTGTTAAAACTACATGGCGTATTATGAACCATATAATCCATATAATAATATTCATCATACGCTTTGTAGTTCTAATAAATAAATCTTTGAATATTTGAGATGGACTATAGTCAACAATTATATTCTTTTCGTGTTTAATCATCTCTCCATGTTACCAAAACTTCATCGGTACGATATCTTTGCGTTACAAAAGAGTCCTCAAAATCCATGCGTGTGCCAGATTTAAACATTTCTGCACCAGCATGAGCTATCATTAAACCATTATCTATACAATAACGTTCATCGATAGCAAATAATTTACCATCCCGTTCGTCACACATAATACGCATCATATCCTGAAGACGTTCATTGCAACCAACGCCACCGACAATAAGGACCTAAGAAAATTTATGTTAAACTTAGGACTTACATTTAGACAAAATATTTTCAGATCTTAGTTACCTCATTTGATTCACAATGAGCCATGGCTCTTTCGGTTATTTCTACCAACATGGCAAATATTGTTTCTTGCAGAGAATAACACAAATCGGCTTTGGTATATTCAGGTTTCTCAGGATCATCATCCTTTTTACGTTTATGACGTCTTTTAGAGGGATCAGCAATTTCTTCAATATGTGATAATATGCCCGAAAAACTAACATCCATGCCTGTTTAAAATAGACAATAAATTTGTTTAAAATAAAATAAAAAGCACTTTCAATCATTAACAAAAAGATCTAGATAATAACCAGAAAAGACAAAAACGATTTATGGCAAAAAATATTGTAAAAAATGCCAAAACTTATACAGATTTGATATTTTTAGAAATTTCTTTAACTGAGAAATATTATCCAGGGAAGACTGGGATAGTAGGTATAGAGGGTCTTGGTTTTGGAAAATGCTTATCCGTGAGTTACTGATTTCTGGACAATCACAAATGAAATGGGAAGGCTTTGTGGGATATGGGATATTACAATCGCAAAAGTGTGTACTATTGGGATTAAATATTGATTCGTGTGTTACTTTGGTGTGACCCAGGCGGAGTTGTTCGTATTTGATACAATCTAGTCTCTTTACGTCCATTGAACTACTCGTCATAAAGTCGTGAATTACCCTCCGCGGCTATTATTGATACTTCTATACCAGGATGAGGTAGAATTAAATAAATTATTCCTGTCATCCACATTGTGCTTTTCGACCACCATTGTACCCAGGTCTTTACGACAAGATTCTGTGTGAAGCATAAAGGATGTCTGATAGCATTCCTGACGGCAAAATCCGCATATTCATTACCCTTTATCCCGCTATGACCAGGTACTCAGACCAGTTTTATATCTGGAAATTTTAAAGACAGTGCGTTCCTAATCTTAGCAGTGTAATAGTCATCGTTTAAAATATTCTTTATTGCCATTAATGAAGAAAGAGAATCTGAGCAAATAGCAAATTTTCCGGTTTTCTCGTTCGCATATAAAATTGTCTCATAAATAGCTATAAGTTCAGCAGAAAATACGGAGCTGTAGAGAGGAAGGTTGGAAACTTTAATTATACTATTCTCCGTAGTCACACTATATGTTGTCGAGATGTCTGTTCTCGACCCATCAGTAAATAAAAAGTTATACTGACTCAATTCATCTCTGATCATGGCAAACATTTGTCTGTATTGAGAAGGATTAATATCGGATTTCGATTGCTCGTGTAGAGTAGTATTAATTGATGAAGAGTCAAATGCCCAAGGTGGAAGTTGTTTAGACCTATAAGCGTTAACTTGCAGTGGTATATCTAGTTCCTTGCATATCTGTATGGATCTGTGAATAGTCGATGGTACGTTCGGTACCCTTTTAGAGCGTTTCAACTTTTTTGCCAATTGGTTCAGTGGAGAGTTACTGTTATACAGAAAAATTCTAAAAAGTTTTGTTGTATAAATTTCCCTTTGTGTATGTATACAAAGGTCTAATATTCGCCTCGAAAAGCATATTTGTTATTGGTGTTGAACGAAATGCACCTAAAGAAGTCCTTATAGCGGAGTTAATTATGGAATCAAGTTTTCTGAGTTGAGATCTAGTTGCCTAACCAAAAAAATGGTAGACCGTAATTGATTTTCGAGAGAATAAGGGCCCTTGTAATTGAAATTAGTGAAACGGAGCTACAGCTGAATCGTGTACTGGAGAGGCATTTTATAATGTTAAGCCGTTGTGTCAGCGAGGAAGATAAGTAATCTATATGGCTATTCCATTTGTATTTTTCATTCACAAAAATTCCCAGTATCCTCAATGTGTCGACTCTAGACAACGCTATATTCGAAGCCCTTATATTGATATTGCAATTTTTATGTCTACAAACGTGTAGATATTTACACTTTGTGGGCGAAAGTGTAGCTCCAGATTTGTCACACCATTCGCTTATATCGCTAAAGATGTTGTCCAAATCCAGCACAAAGTTCTGTTTCCTGTCAGAACGAATTATTAAGTTAAAGTCGTTTGCATAGGCACAGAAATCGACTTCTTTATGAAGGGATATGAGAATTTTTTGTAGGCAATAACAAAAAGAATAACGGACAATGGGACTTTTTGAAAGAAAAAGTAAAAAAAAAATTAGGCAAAAGCATTTAAAACAAATAATATCTGAAAAAACAAATTTTAAAGCTCCAAAATCTTAAGAAAAAGCTATTTTTAAGCCAAAAAATAAAAAATGCCACAATAGTAAATATGTGTAAAAATGGCAAAAAAAAAAAAATAGCAACAAAAACAAGCATATTTGTCTTCTCTATCAATAACCAACAAAACCGGTCAATGTTAGAAATTTCATAAGTTTCAATACACTTAGGGAATTATGTGTGTAGAAATTACTAAAAATTACATTAAAACTAACTACAAATGCAATTAAAATAGCGATAACAGTATTTGTCATAACCCGAGTAAAAACACATACATATTGGTGGTTTGTCAGAGTATTGGTATTGGTTAGAGTCGCTCCGGTGCGAAGAACCCTGTGCCAGGGAACGATCCTAAAATTCTAAAATTTTATTGGTCTCGGATCGAGCACACCATAACGGACACGTGCCCCGCAAGTCAAAGTGGCCCTCATGACGTTAATCACCTCTTTGCGAAGTTAACCCGAATCATCTAGTTCCAACACCACTCTGGACCCATCCGGCCGAAGTAGCTCGGTTCTTGGTTCTGAATCTAGACGAGTCAGCAGAACAGGACGAAGAAGAATAATAATAATTATACCTATTGCTGGTCACGTTGCTACAACAACAACAACCCGAGTAAAAATAATATTATATATTCATAAATAATGTGATCCAGTTTTGTACAATTTCATATAAAGGTTGAAATAACCAAAATCGAACCACTTTGTTTTCTAAATAAAAAAAAAATATCCAAGATAGCTTTTGAAGTTTTTTTTTCTTATTTTATTTTTATGTAATTAAAAGTCGATTGGTAAGCAAAACATCGCACTTTTCTTGCCGCCAAATTTCATTTAGATTTGAAGTTCCTTTTATAATTGACCAATATTCTTCTATTGGACGTAGTTCTGGACAATGTGGTGGATTGTGTTCTTTTTGTACAAAGTCGATTTTGTTGTGGCTCTTGCATAATTACAACTGGCTAGGTCAGGGCAAAATAACGGTTTTGCAGTTGGGATCTTACAAATGGTAACAGAAGCTTTTTTAAGCATTATTCTCTATAAATTTTACTATATATTGTATCAATTGTGAAGAAATGGCTTCATTTTCTTCATTTTCTGTCTGGACATACCTGAGCTTTAAAACACTTGAGTCCATTACTCTTTTTGACATTCTGAACAGAATTTTGCGATTTCTTGATTTTATTCGCGATCCTTTTTCAAAACTTCTATTACCTTTTCCGCTGCTTTTAGATCCCTTTGTCCATGCTCACCACCACTTCCCGCTTTCTATCAATTGACAAGCATTCATTAAAGTAACGTTTCTTACCGTGGAATATATCTATTTAAAATTTTTTGCTATCAAACGTATGGAAACACTTTTGTTTTTATTATATTCGTGCAGAATAAGATTTCTTCCATTAAGCTCCGAAGCCATTTTTGACAAAACTATATTAAATTTCAAAAATCTTTTTTTTTTATTTATCATAAATTTTATTTTTATTACCCAGGTAAAAAAGTTCATATATGATCATATATTATATTGCCATATATGGTTTCATGTATGAGCATATATGGTTCCATATATGATCATATATGTAATGTAAGGGAGCAAATATGGGTAAATACATTTAAAAGAAAAGTTCATATATGGATATGTATGACACCATATATGATAATATATGATAATATATTGCATATATTGGTTCATATACGCCATATTTCTCCATATATGAATTCATATATTATTCCATATATGGTTAATATGTTTTAATTTTTGATCACATATGACCATATATGAGGATAATTTTTTTTTTTTTTAACCCTTACTCTGCCGGTCTACGAATTCTTAACAAAAATATTTAAATTAATGTTTTATTAATTTATAAATACGTTTGCAGAGAATGAGTTATTAGGAAATACGCACCCCCTTTCCGGGGGGAGGGGTTCAAAGTTGAAATTTTGATTTGCGATTTTATACAAAAGTTCTGATAAAACAGGAAAAAATTAAAAAAATACCATATGTTAAACTGACTCGTAATGGGTTAAAGAATGGGAATATATTACTCTTTCAAAAGACATATAAAACACCTTTCCGCTGATGCCTAAATGATGCCAATCCATTCAAAACTTTTATATAAAATCGCAAAACTAAACTTCAAATTTGAACCCCTCCCTCCCGAATAAGGTAAACCAAAAGATTTTACCATCGGCAGATTCAGCGTGGAAAAGTTTCTTTAATTTTGGAAACATGCGGCTAAACTTTATTTAAGCCAAAGTTTTTGATATCAGTATTCAAAAACTGGTTAAACCAGATGAATTAACTGGATTTATTTATTTTGTTATATTTTGTTTTTAAAAAATAAAATATTTTCCCACATTCCCATTTTTAGTTGTGTTTCAGAATAATTGGAAAACTAAACAGAACTATTTAAATTTTAAGATACAATTAAAAATGGTGTAGAATATTCTTATATTGAAGTATATTTTAAATTTTTAAAAAAATCCTGTATATAGAATTATAATACCTTTATTTTTAATAAACAGAATATTTTTGGGAAAAAAAACTAAAAAAGCTTTTTTATATACGAGAATATAGGAAAAGTAATAATATATGACAATATATGAACACTCATATATGTCCATATATGAGCATATATGTCCATATACCCTCAAATTTCGGATCCGAACATATATGGATTCATATATAAACTCATATATGTTTCCATATATGACAATATATGAACTTTTTCACCTGGGTAGTCAAGTAATTTTGTAGAAAACAAGTTAAAAATGGTTCGATTTTGGTTATTTTAACTTTTAGTTAAATATGACTGTACGTGAGTAGTATTGTAAGATACAATTTTACTTTCCACTGTAACTTTTAGTAAAGGTTCAATTAGTTTGGAAGTAGAAGTAAAAAAGTAAAGTAATGAATAAAAACAAGTATAAAAATAGTTTTGTTATCTTTTTCTTGTACATCGAGTTAAATGTCAAGTATAGAATTAGAAAATGTCTATTTTCTACAGATTTTTTTACGATTTTAACTCATTTTTAATTGTATGTTGAAACACTCTTACATCCAGAAAAACTGACTGGTGTGCTTTATGGGCTGGTGGAATCATTGGTCCGTACTTCTTTAAAAACGATGCTGGTCAGAACGTTACAGTCAATGTTGACCGCTATAGAGCCATGATTACTGACTTTTTCGTTCATCAATTGAACAACCATGATGTGCAGGAGCTGTGGTTTCAACAAGACGGCGCAAAATTTCACACAGCTCGTGCCACAATTGATTTATTGAAGGAAACGTTTGGTAACCGCATAGTTTCACGTTTCGAACCCGTGAATTGGCCTCCAGATCGTGCGATTTAACGCCGCTGGACTTTTTTTTGTGTGGATATGTGAAGTCGCTAGTCTACGCCGATAAGCCCGAAACGATTGACCACTTGAAGGACAAAATTTGCCGCGTTATTGCCAATATACTGCCACAAATGTTGGAAAAAGTCATCGACAATTGGACCTCCAGATTAGACTACGTCCGAGCCAGCCGTGGAGGTCATATGCCAGAAGTCATATTTAAATTATAATGCCAGAAGATTATCTTTCGAATAAAGTAAATTTCATGTCAATTTAAAAAAATCATCTTCGTTTTATTCCATTTCAAAGTTATATACCTCTATAAAAACACCCTTTACATAAAAATAAAAATTTTATTTATAGTAGTAAATACTAAAAACTTTAAATTTATAAAATTAAATAAAATAAATATATATTTTTAATTTGTACTAAAATGAAGAAAAAAGTCGAATATTATCGTAGTACTAAATTTTTTAAATTTATAAAATTAAAACGTGGTATACTTTTTTTTCTCTTGATTTGTAATTTTTGATAAGGGAGAAGTATTTGAACCATATTTGGCCTTAAAGGCTTGGTTCTTAAATTTGAAATAAAATGAAAAAGTGGAAGTACTAAATAATAATTAAAAAATTTGTACTAAAGAGAAGAAAGTAGTACTAAAATTTAAAAGTGACACTAAAAAGTACACGGACAAAATAATATTTTGAAAGTTGTACTTAAAAGAAAATATAATTCTAATATTATCGTAGTACTAAAGACTTTTAATTTATAACATTTAAAAATCGCAATGAAAAGACCGAGTACAAAATAATATTTTAAAATTTGCACTATAAAGAAAAAAAAAACTTATATTATCGTAGTAATAAAAGTTTAAAATTTGGTAGTGGTACTAAAAATACATGGACTACATATATGTAGTTTTAAAATTTGTACTAAAAAGAAGAAAAAATTGTAATTTTATTCTAGTAAAATTAAAATTTATAATATTTAATCGTGGTACTAAATAGTGCAAAATAATATTTTAAAAACTCGTAATAAATAGCAAAAAAATTCAAATTTTATCTTAGCACTAAAAATTTATAAAATTTAACAGTTGTGCTAAAAATTACAAGTACAACGTAATATTTTTAAAGTTTAACTAAAAAGAAGAAAAATTTTCATTTTATCGTAGTACTAAAAATTTAAAATTTTTAAACGTTAATCGTGGTACTAAAAAGTACAACTACATAATAATATATTTAAATTTGTACTAAAACGGAGAAAAAATTAAATTTTTTTAGTAGTACTAAAAATTTTAATATTAATCGTGATGCTAAAAAGAACAAACAAAAGCAATATTGTTAATGTCAAAGAACCTTTGACATTAAATACGATTGGGAAACCCTAAATTCCTAAAACGTTTTGCAACTCGATACTGAATCGTACTAAAGATACAAAGTATCTTTCTCTTTCTAAATATTAGTCCGAAAATTAATGTCAAAGTCCCTAAAAATGTCGTGGATATTACTTCCGTCATAATCATAAAAATAACTCCTTCTTGTTAATCCGATTGTCATACTGGTAAGACGTACCCCATTAATTCTGTAAATAAATGTTATTCCAAATCCTAATTCGTTTTCGTTTTTTATTTCTTTTCTTCCATTTTGGGATATTTTTATTTACACTGAGTAATAAAATCAATTAGTGATTTTATTTTACTCAGTTTCGTTCATCCTCTCCAGACTTCCAGCCATCCATCCCTCACTCCTCCATATTTCATCGAAATATTCTAAAATTGTATCGTAGTACTAAAAACTTCAAAATTTAACCGTAGCACAAAAAGTACATAAACAAAATAATATTTTAATATTTGTACTAAAAGAAGAAAAACTTCTAGTTTTATAATATTATTAAAAATATTAAAATTTATAATATTTAATCGTGTACAAAATTAGAATTTAAAATTTATATTAAAAATAAGAAAAAAAAACTATAATTTTAAAGTAGTACTAAAAATTTAAAATTTATAGTATCCAATAAATTCGGAAAAGTAAAAATTATTATGAATAAAAATTATAATACGATATAATTTTATAGTTGCACAAAAAAATATTAAATTGTATCTTAGTACTAATAAGAATTATTAAAAAGTATAAAAATCTAAAATATTAAATTTAATCGTGGTACTATAAATTAAAAAAAAAAATCTTAAAAGTACTAAAAATTTTAAAACGATGGTAAAAAAGTATGCATGAAAAAAGTTCTGAATTTTAGCATAAATTAAAGAAAAGGCAATTTTCGTCATGGTACTAAAAGTTTCACATCAATTTTGATTTAATTCAGAATCTTATCAAATTATAACAACCTTTCCTTACCTTTGACCACATACGGCAGCTTAACAAATTGTTTACCCTCCTTGGCCAACTGCTCAATATTATAACCCGGACTGGGATCATTGGATAATTTTATAATTCTAGCAAAACGATCTAAACAATTGCCCACTGCTATATCAATGGTCTCGCCAAAGATACGATAACGTTTATTGGAATAAGCAATCACCTGGGTATTGCCACCGCTAACGTACAAAACAATAGGATTTTGTGCTCCCGTAATAGATCGGCCCATTTCAATGTGTCCTATACAATGATTAACACCTAATAATGGCTTTTGCCATAACAATGATAAGGTACGTGCTACAATGGCACCAACCAACAAAGGAGGAGCCATACCCGGTCCTTTGGTATAACATATCACATCTAAATCTTTAGGCGCTAACTGGGCTTCCTTAAGGGCAGCTTGCACTAGACCCAATATTTGTTCACGATGATGTTTGGCTGTTTCTTTGGGTAGAAAACCTGGGGTAAAGATAAAACAATTAAGATTTGATATAAAATATGTAAATTTTAAGAAAAGTACCTTCTCCCGGTGGTGTTATATAGGTTTTTCGTACATTTGATAAAACTTCACCATTCTTCGTAATACCTATACCAATTTTATTAGCGCTACCTTCTATACCCAAAGCACAAACCATAATAAATTAAATTATTTTATTTCCTTTTAATTTATTTATAATTTTAGCAAAATTTTGTAAACAATTTTGCATTATTTTAAAATACAACCTCACTTTTTGGAACAGCTGTTTTTTTCAAAAACTCTTTTCAATCAGCTGTTCTTAAAAAGCCGTTTTTACATTATAATTAAAGGTTATTTAAACGCAGTGTTACCAATTTAGTGGAGAATTTCCACTTTTTCAGTTCTTTGCAACAAATATATGAGGAATTTAAAAAATGTACGACACTTTGAGTCAAAATACAGTGTCTGGCAATACTAAATGTATAAAACCACTACTCTTTTTCTTTCAAGTGTTTTTTTTCTTAAACTAAGGCTCGTATTCATGTTCTGTAACCGCCAGTCGATAAAAGACTAATTATTTTAAATAACATGATGTGGTTTATTTAAATCCCGTTAGTTTCAAATTTTTGAAACAAATAATTTTATTATATAAGCAAAAAAATTGGATATTTGCAAAAAATAGATTATTCGTTATTTTGTTTTGTTTGTATCTAAGATTTTATTTAAAATAGTTAGCCTTTTATCAACTAGCGTTTACAGAATATGAATACGAGCCTTAGTTTTTAAAATACACTCAAAAGAAGAAGTGTGGGTGTTTTGTACTATTAGTTTTGGCCGACACTGTATATGTTCTAGCCGATGTTTAAGAATTATAAATGCAGCAGCTTTAATCATTTATCTCGGTAAAACACGTGCTTTGCAATGTAATCTGAATGCTGTATAAAGTTTAAATCAAATTAAAATTACAATTTTTGCTTAGATTTGATAAAAGTTCCGTACATTTATAGATTTCGTTTTAAGCATCACATTACAAAATATATATTACACCAAAAAAAAAAATAAATTTAAATACACTCAGGAACACCTCGATTATTTTGAAAAAAATTTATTTTTCGTCGGGTTTATTAAATTTTTATTTAGTTTTACGGTAATTTAAATGCAAGAAATCATGAAATACTTTTAGATTAGCAAACTTAAAATTTTTATTAAGAGTACCGGAAGGGACTGATTTTTACAAATCCCAAGATTGGGGATTTCATGTTTTTGCTGGATTATAGGACTTATTTTTTATATTTTTAAACTTAAGTAAAACACACAAATGAAATAATTTCCCAACAAACAAATCGGTCCATGAACGGTTTGTTTTCGGTTTGTCATAAACGGAATCCAACTCCATAAACGTACCATTTTCTGGATCCGTATACGGACCAGAAAACGCATTTTCAGGAACATCGAATCTGATTCGATCAGTCGTACCGTTATGCAGTATAAAAATCGACTTTAACAATTTAGTGTGGACAATTTACGTGTCGTCATTTTAAACCAAAACGTAGTGATATTTTATCTTAACATATTTTTATATTTTAAAATACCAAAAAATAAATTCAAATTAAATATTTTTTTATTCCATTTTATTTCAACCAAAAAAATTGCTTCAAATTTGGTTTGATTACTTTTGTGAAATATAATAAAAGCTGAATTTTAATTATAAATATTTAGAAAATGTTATTCACCATTTTTTAAGTTTTTCGTTTTTTTCTGTTTTTATTCCAGACAGAGTCATATTTTTAATTTTTTATGTGCGCCCGCTTAAGTTCACTTTTGCGGATTTTTTTAAATAACAGGTATTTTTGGTCTCTGAATTTTTGTGTAATAAAATTTTTACCGATTATTCTTAGCCAGAAGTTCCTTATTCTTTTCCAATCATCAGCAAAATTCGTATTTTGCATTTCGGTGTGAGTAGCATATAATTGCAAATGTATTGCAGCGATTTTTATTTTAAAAACTTTTGGCAACTCTGCCTTGACGTGTAAACAATATAAGAAAAAGTTAAATGTGAAAATTTTAGTGATTTGTTTTTTTATAAACAATCAAAAAAACATTAAATTTATTAAAAATAATTAAAAATTCTAAACAATTAAAGGTTAAAATATATATTAAGTCAGTCTTTTTAACATGGAACAAGAGGAAACCTTAAAAAATGTCACAACACTTGAAGAGATACCAGAAAAACAACATTCCATTGTTACAAGTGAAAAAATTCAATTAATGCATATTATGGACAACGCAGGGGGACCGCTGACTGATGACAAGACTGTTGTAGAAACTAATCAAGAAATGGAACAAATTGCAAAAGATTGTCATAGTTTCAATGAAAATCGAAAAGATAATGCCACGACAAATTCCATATTGCGTATTGGAAATTCTACAGAATTTCTTGTAAATACACAAGAAGATGTAAAAAAATCAATAATAAAGTCTGGTAACAATGAAAGGGTGCCCGCGGTCGATGATGTGGAGGAGGAGTATGATAAAATTGTCACAAAAACAACAACATTATCACATGATAATGTTAATGGCGTGGAAAAGACGACACCAACAAGTGTTTTCTGCCTCACCATCACCTCAGACAAATTCTCCCTCAATACGTTATTCAGATTTGTCTAATAAAGTTATTGTTGATGTGGTGGGAGTGGGGGTGGAGGAGCAGCAGGTGAAGCAAAATCAACATGAAGATTGTGATTTGAAATTGCAACAACAATGTTTACAATTTGATCAACAATTGGAACAACTTAAAGCAGCTTTACAGCAAAAAGATAATATGATAACATTATTTCAAAGAGAAAATGCTATTTTGGAAAAAGAAAAAGAAGCGGTAAGTAAACGAAGATATATATTAGTTGATTTGTTTGTATAACAGTTTGTGGTTATAGCAGAATTATAGTTGGGATAAATTTAAAAGTTTTCACCGTTATAATACTTAGTATAACAGTTTCATTTACAAAATACAGTATAATATGTAGATGCAGATAAATTAAGAGTTGGTATAACAGTTTGGGATAAATTTAAAAGTTTTAACCGTTTATACTACTAAGTATAACAGTTTAATTTACAAAATTATAATATGTAGATGCAGATAAATTAGAGTTGGTATAACAGTTTGGGATAAATTTATAAGTTTTAACCGTTATACTATTAGGTATAACAGTTTAATTTACAACACTTTAATATGTAGATGCAAATATATATAACACTTGGAATAAATTTAAACGTTTTAACCGTTGTACTACTTAGTATAACAGTTTAATTTACAAAATCATAATATGTGGATGCAGATAAATTAGAGTTGGTATAACAGTTTGGGATAAATTTAAAAGTTTTAACCATTAAACTACTTAGTATAACAGTTTAGTATACAACATTTTTATATGTATATGAGTTGGTATAACAGTATAACAGTTTGGGATAAATTTAAAAGTTTTAACCGTTATACTACTTAGTATAACAGTTTAATTTACAAAATTTTTATATGTAGATGCAGATAAATTAGAGTTTGTATAACAGTTTGGGATAAATTTAAAAGTTGTAACCTTTATACTACTTAGTATAACAGCTTAATTTACAAAATTATAATATGTAGATGCAGATAAATTAGAGTTGGTATAAAAGTTTGGGATAAATTTAAAAGTTTTAACCGTTATACTATTAAGTATAACAGTTTAATTTACAACACTTTAATATGTAGATGCAAATTAATTAGAGTTGGTATAACAGTTGGGATGAATTTAAACGTTTTAACCGTTGTACTACTTAGTATAACAGTTTAATTTACAAAATCATAATATGTGGATGCAGATAAATTAGAGTTGGTATAACAGTTTGGGATAAATTTAAAAGTTTTAACCATTAAACTACTTAGTATAACAGTTTAGTATACAACATTTTTATATGTATATGAGTTGGTATAACAGTATAACAGTTTGGGATAAATTTAAAAGTTTTAACCGTTATACTACTTAGTATAACAGTTTAATTTACAAAATTTTTATATGTATATGCAGATAAATTAGAGTTTGTATAACAGTTTGGGATAAATTTAAAAGTTGTAACCTTTATACTACTTAGTATAACAGCTTAATTTACAAAATTATAATATGTAGATGCAGATAAATTAGAGTTGGTATAAAAGTTTGGGATAAATTTAAAAGTTTTAACCGTTATACCATTTAGTATAACAGTTTAATTTACAAAATACAGTATAATATGTAGATGCAGATAAATTAAGAGTTGGTATAACAGTTTGGGATAAATTTAAACGTAACCGTTATACTACTTAGTATAACAGTTTAATTTACAAAATTTTAATATGTATATGCAGATAAATTAGAGTTGGTATAACAGTTTGGGATAAATTTAATAAATTTGGTATAACAGTTTGGCGTAAAGTGGTCAGTTAATAAATTTGAAAACAAAAACTCTATAGATTATTTGTTAGGACAGTTTTCCACAATTCTTTCTTTTTAAAAAACGTATTTAATAGATTTACAATTTTAATACGTATTTTTTAATAGAATTTTTGATTCGAATTAATTAAATTAAAAATTACTAATAATTTTAGTAACAAACATTTAAATTTATTTTTTTTTTTAATTTCAAATATTTTTATTAAGAATAATAAGAAAAAACAAATTCTCTGAAATAATAAAAAGAAAAAATCCCTTGATTGCTGTATTGAAAAAAGGGCGGGACAAAAACCCGGTTTCTTACCTTTCTAAAATATTTAAATTAAAAATCAATTTAGAAAGAATTTGAAATTTAATATTCTCATTATTGATATATGCATTAAAAAATACTCTTATCTCTTGTCCAGTTTCGCAAAGAAAGAGATCTTGCCAACAAAGAACGAGAATCTACGGTCATTAAATTTGCCATGAAAGAAAAATCGGTAATAGATGCTAAAAAAGAACGGGAAACATTGGAAAAACAATTGGTTGATGCCAGAAAAGAGGTAAAAAACTATGCCGCAAAATTTCAGGCATTGAATGAAGATAAATCCCGTATAACATATCTCATGGATGAGAAGGTAAAACAATATATAAATGACTAATTAAAAATAGGAATTTAAAAAAAAAATTACTTCTATTATTTAGTGCAATGAAGTTAGAAAATACCAAAGAGAATGTGAAAAACTTAAAACCGATTATGGACATTTGGAATCAAAGCTTAAATATCATATTAATAAATTAAATATGGAAACAGAAGCTAAAATGGTAAACAATTTAAGATAAACCGGATTAAAAAAAAAAAATAATTAAATAATTTTTATTTGTACTTCTTAAAAGGCTTTAGAAAAGAAATTGGAAGAAGAACGAAATGCTCCAAATAAAATGGAAGAAAAAGCTAATGGTAGGTGTAAAATGAATAAACATGTTAAATCAAACAAACTTCTTTTTACGCTCAATTTAATAGAATTTTTTGGTTTAATTTTTTTCTTTTAGAAAAACTTAAAATTGAATTTGAGGCTCAAACTATTTTGTTAAAACATCAAATTGCTAATAAAACGGAACATTTAGACAGACTTTTCAAGGAAACAGAATCACAAAAAGATCACATTAAGCAATTGCAGGAACAATTACACAAAGAAAGTCAAGAGGTATGAATTTAAGAAAAAAAAAAAATAAATATAATTTTTAAATTGTTTTAAAGTATTTTTTAAAATTTCTTTAATTACTATTTAGAAATCTCAACTATTTGAAAGTTTTTGTTCCCTGCAAGAAGAACATAATCATGTACAAAATGCTTACAGTGAAGAAATGTTAAACTCGGCAAAATTAAGAGGACAATTGGACGAATTGCAAGTTTTAAAAACACAAAATACGTTGTAAGTTAAAACAAAAACTAGAAATTTGATTAAATACTTCGCAAATATTAATTTCAATTAAAAAAACTATTTAAAACATTTTTAATATGGGCAATTCCATCATGTCGAACGTGACCGTTGATCACATTAAAGTTGGAAAAAAAGTCAAAATAAAGAGAATTAGTTTCTTGACAATATGGTAAACGTATAGCTCTTAGCTAGCCCTATAATTGTTGCTTAGGTTGATTTTGGAATTTTTTTTCAAGCTTTCGAGATAATCGCAAAAAAACAACCATTCGCACGGGACAAAAAACAGAATTGGTTTTCGCGACTATCAATTAAAACTCTGTTTTCAGCGAAACCTGAGCCAATATCTCAATGCGACTAATTTTAGAGTGTTGGCTAATAATGTGTCTTAAAAGTTGTAAAATTGTACCTCAAAATTATTTATATATTTTTTTTAATTTAAATTTAATCACTGTCGCACGGTACATGTCGCACGGGACCTTTTTTCCATCATCATATGTTTCAGTTGTTTTTTTTTTTAACAAAATATAAATAAATAAGCTTAGAAAACATATTTTTAAATCAACAAAAGAATTCAGTGTATTTATTTTCATATAACAACAAACTTAACAAAACAAAAAATATGTAATTTGAACAAAGTATTGTGTAGTATTATTTATAATAAACAAAAATAAATTTATATGAAAATAGTGTCAGAAATATCAAACACAGTTTTTTTCAGAATAGGCAGTCCTGGCTGCTTTTACTTCTTGACCATCGCAAAGAAGTAAAACTGGGATATACCTGAAATGCTTTTATAACTTGTTTCCATTTTTCGTCTAAATTACATAACAAGGAATACTTTTCAATCTGTTCAGATGACATAAAATACATTTTAAATCCATTTATGTCATTTTCTGCACATTGATAAAATGAAAATGCATCTGGTATAACTACGTTTTTGGACTTCGTTATTTGCCAGACTTTCCTTTTGATAACTTTTCCGACTCCATCGACGGCTCTCTTTTCATGTGAGCTTGCGAAAAAAATCCATTCTATTGAGGATTATCCTAATTTGTTTATAAAATCGACTAGACTTGATAAAATGAATTTGTTTTCCACTTTTCTCTCCACCGTTTGAATCTCTCTTTATTTTTTTCGCCGTTTATACTCATCTATATTTAAATAATTTAAAGGTATGTATTTAAATAAATAAATCATTTATGTAAGAAAAAATATTTTTCAAAATTTTAAAATCCACACTTACCATGTCGCACGTGACCAACTTTATTTAAGAACCAATATCACAGATTTTAATTATTTTCAAAAAGTTTTCTTTTATTTTAATTGTAATAAAAATCTGTGTTTGTTCTCAATATTTGATGAACTTTTGTCATGTCCACTTGTCGTACTAATTACAAATGTTGTTTTTCAATGTCGCACGGGACATCGAAATATGCAATAAAGCATAGCAAAAACTTATCGTTATTTTTAAATGCAAAGTTTGTTATCCATTTTTTTTGACTCTTTGTATCTCCAGAAAGATTTTTTAAAAGCAAAAGTCAATATTAAATGCTTCTATTTAAGAACTTTTATCAAAACAAAAGGTGCAATAGAAATGGACCAATGAGAAAAAATTGGCTTGCTCGACTTTATATTCGAATATCTCGAAATGGGTTATGAATAAATGTAAATTTTGTTCACGTTAGTTAAATTTGATTGTTTTCCTATGAAAATATGTTTAAACAAATTGGATTAAAGAACTTTTTGTTTTTTGGTGTTGGTAGACCTTTTGGTGGAATTGCTCATATCTATGAAGTTTAACATTCATTAATTTGAAAAATTTGCTTTATCGCTGTTATTTTTCCTTTTAGAAATGAAGATAAAATTTCTTCCTTAACACTGGATTTAAATGAAGCTTTACTGAAATTGCAAGACAACGAACAAGATTTACAACAACTCCATGAAAAAGAAAAGGAATTATTGAGTTTCAACAAAGAAATGAGTGAAAGTATAGTGGAATTACAAAATCAAATATGTTTGCTCAAATCCAAGGTAAGTTTTAAAAATAATTGAATTTCTAGCTCACGATTTTAAAATTATGAGATTTATTTGCCAGATAAAAATAATTTAAAATTATAAAAATAGTTTAAAATTATAAAAGAAAAATAAAATTAAAAATACATTGCAAGCTCGATTTTCGCGACTAATTAAAAACCAGACCTGTCGCGAAAACTGAATTTTCGTGATAGCAGAACCCAAAGTTTTATTGGAAAATTGTATGTACTTTTTAAAATTAGAATTGTTTTTATTGATATATTTACATTTTTAAAGAAATTGGAGATTTTTAGTTGCTTTTCACTAATTGGTGAACTTACTTTCACTAATTGGTGAAAGTTAACTTACGTGGGGAATACATTTGTGTTGGAACCAGTCCTTGAATAGAAATTATGTCATCCAGGCGTTATTACTGGACTTGTACATTACAGGATTATTGAAAAAGCATTTAAAAGCGCGTTGATTTTTCGATTTTCCAACAACCAACAATTTCAGTTTGTCTGTGCCATTCGCATTTGAACAGGGCAATAAAAGTTATTCGCTCTTTACATATTTTTCTTCCGGGAGCCGTTTTCTCATTACATGTGACAAGAATGTGATTTGGAAGCATCCTATAATATAAACCGGATTCGTCGTGGTGAAGAGTCAACCCGTGCTTATCAACGTAATTCTTGAACTCTCACAAATGGATCAATAAGATGAGGTTGCGAAGACAATTTTTAAAAATCTTATTCCATGTCGACGCTTAAATTTCTTCAACCATCCTTCACTGGCACTGAAACCTGAATTGGTTTGATAAATTTTAGAATACAAATATTGGAATATTTTTTCCCCTTTGTTTTACCAACCACTTATAAAGCATTTTTTCCATTCTTGGGTACGTAGCTTTCTTTAAGGTGCAACGTTTGCCAGGGCCACTTTCTGTTGTACGTACGAACTTTTTTAATGTATTTTCTTGCTTTATAATGAGGTAAGCCGAAGGCTTATGCAACTTGTAATTCACGCAAATTGAATTTATGGAATCTCCACTTTTAAATATGTTGAACTTTTCCCATATTAAGAGATGTATTTACACAACAAATGACTCGAATAAACTGACAAAATTGAAGATCAAAATCATCCAAAAAGGTAAATATACCAAAAGACGGGGATTTCCCTTTTTTGGTTATAGACATTGTAATCAAATTTAAAAAACAGATAAAAGTCGAGAAAATGGAACCCGTTTTTCGTTAAACTGTCGCGATTATAGAACCTGCAATGTTAAAAATTAAGCCGTCGCGATAATGGGCAGTCGCGAATACCGAGCTTTCACTGCTTGAATTTCTAACTCACGATTTTAAAATTACGAAATTATTTGGCAGATAAAAATAATTTAAAATTATAAGAATTATAATAGAAAAATAAAATAAAAAAAAATGCAAAAAACGTATGCCCCGGGTGAGGCTCGAACTCACGACCTTAAGATTATGAGACTTACGCGCTGCCTACTGCGCCACCGAGGCTATGAGTCATGCTGCTGCTAATGGTATATATAAATAACAATGTTTCACAACCCTCGAGTAAAGACAGTGTTGCAATGTTTAGAATCTATTTTAAGGGTATTTTTAGCCTGTAAAACAGAGTTGCCAACTTTACAAAATTATTAAATTTTTAGGGATTGCGTATTTCTACAGAAAATTATTAAATTTTTTATAAAAATTGAATACAGTGGTAAAAAATACTGTTTTTTTTACTGGGATAAAGAACTATCTTCATGATTAAAATTAATAAAGTTTTCTTGGAATATTGCAAATGAAACTTTTCATTAAATTCATATAATTTTACGAAAAACTTAATTTTATTTATAAAAAGTTTGGAACATTTAATAAGAAACTTTCACTAAAAATTAGTTTTATTAAAATTATAAAGCAGTGGTCACAAAACTTTTCTCATTACGTGTCATAAACAGAAAACGTTGTCTATAAAAGCTCGTCATGTGTCACCGTAAGTTTATTTTTCCTTTGAAAGCTAAGCTCATTTAGATTTTCATCACACATTTCTAATTTTAAGTAGTGTTTCAAATTATTCGACCAATTCGGTAAACCGTTTAAAGCATTATTTATAAAATCGAAAAAATTGGTTAACCGGTTATTCGGGTCGGTTAATCTCCAAAATCGATTTATCGTTTAATGGCAGACATCGAAAAATGGATACAACCACTAATGATGAAACTGATGAAGATATTACGAAAGCAAAGATAGCAAACAGAATCGCGTGCTACAAACGAAGTCTCAGGAAAAACGTAAAAGAAAAATTACTTCTTGGAGTATATGAAGAAACCAAACGATTTATAAAACAACATGAGGGCACAATTATGGTTACAACAGCGGATAAAGGAAACAAAACTGTGGTAATGTACAAAGAAGACTATAAACTTAAGATGAACAAATCACTAGAAGGCAAAGTAAAACAGTGATTGCACAGAAAATTTCATATAGACGCAATCGAACAAATAAAAACATAACAAATATTACATTACATTCAAAAAAAAAAAAAAAAAAAAAAACAGGGTCACTGACGAAGGTTCAATACCAGAAACTGATTCAGAAAATTGAAAATTTACAATGTAGTTATGATTTTTAGAAAATACACTCATTCTTCTCTACCACGCCTTTCACAAGTAAAATATAAATGTTCAAGATTAGATCCAACTGACAAAGATAGTTACAATATAGTTAACGAATTATTTCAGGACAATCACATTACAAAACACCAGAAAATACGAATGACATTTCCACGCATCAGTCGCCCCCGAACTATATGGGCTTCCAAAAATTCACATGGACGGTATCATCTTTAAAAGTACAATGTTATAACTTATATCAATTCTAAGAAATATACTATCTCCGACATACAACATAAAAAAATTCGATGGAACTAAAAGAAAAACACAATTGCCAAAAAATAAAACCGAATTTCATTAGGTGTCCAGCAAATAAATTAAAAAAAAGAGTCTTAACACTATTTTGTTTACAAGAGTATGGCAAAAGTCTAAATTTTTTTTAACAGTTATGCCATTGCTAATTTTCAACGTTTTTCGACATCTGATATTTAAATTTTTCAAATCAAAAGTACCGAAAATTCTGTTAAAAGTTCTTGGAGTTTTAAATTAATAGAACTTTAAGTGATTTGCTTTAAAATACACTGAAAATAGTTTTTAGTTTAAATTAACTGAAAATGTAATTTAAATTGAATGATAAATCACTTGAAATCCAGTCTACTTACTTTTAACTTAAATCAAATGCTTGTTATTTAAAATGTTAACCACAGACCAGTAAAAATAAATGTAAAATAGAAAAATAAAATGTAAAAATATGCTTAAACCTGGAAAATTTTGTAAAAAATCTTATTTTTAAGTGGGGTACACACGATCAATATTATTGATACAGTTTTTAAATTCAACCAATCAGAACAAAGTATTTAAAAATAAAATATTCTAATTGGTTGATTTTTGATAGATGGATGAATAATATTGATCGTGTATACTTGCCTTTAAATTCATATATGCTTTATAAATTTTGTTATGAATAAAGGGGTTAATCTTTTGTATTTAGAAATATATTTTTAAATAAAAATAGAACAAAACTTGTAAACATTTTGGAATTCATAAAGTTTCTCATTCTGTTTTTTATCCTATAGGCTCAAGGTACTGCTGCTGAAAATGAATTATTGAAAAAAGAAAGAACTGCATACGATGAAAAATATGCAACTCTTGAACATCAACTCAAAGAAGAACAAAATCAAAAAAATGAAGATCGACTTTTACTGGCAAAACATCTATCCGAAAAGACCAAACTTTATGAAATTATGAAAGTGAAATTAGAAAATGTTTTAGGAGATTTTGAAGCTACAAAACATAAGAACTTGACCATAGTTAAAGAATTACAAAGAGAAATTGTTAAACTAAAAGATATGCAGAACAAAATTCAGATAACCATCGTTCATTTATATGTTCAAGGTGCCAAAATTCCACTCAAAATAATGGTTATCACAAAGAACATGAAGATAAGGTGTTACACATGGAAAATCTTGAGAATAAAAGACCGCAGAGTCGTCAAAGCAGTATTAGTACCACGGTTGGTCAGAGTACAGTGAATAGTAGAAGAGGTAGTGAGTCATCTGAATCGGATACGGTAACAGGAAGAGAAATGGATTTTAAAGATGATAATAAAGTAAGAAAATTAAATTTCAATTTAAAGAATATTTAAATTAATATTTTTCTTTTTGCTTTATTAGGGTCCGTCTAAAAAACATTTAGTTGAACGTATATTACGTTTACAACAAGCATCCGCTCGACAAACAGAGAAAATTGATTTTCTCGAACAACATACTCTCTCTTTAGTAGCAGAATTACAAAAGAATCTAAAGTGGTTCAATATTATATGTTACGCGATCAGGCTGGTGCCTTGACATCCACAAAAAGTGATCAAAATAAAAGTGAATTGGCTAAATATGGCAATGGTGTCATGTCTGCCATTTATGGTGGCATTAAGGGTGTAGAAAACAAAAGCATGTCTTTAGATTTATCACTCGAAATCAATAAGAAATTACAAGCTGTTCTAGAGGATACTCTTTTAAAAAATATTACCTTAAAGGTGAAAGCAAAACTTAAAAATATTTAGATTTTTTTTTTTGTTATTTCATAAATTTTTTTTGTTTTGTTTTCTAGGAAAATTTGGATGTTTTAGGTTTGGAAGTGGACAATTTAACTCGAAAATTAAGACAACTTGAAGCAAAACAATGAGGACAGTAATAATAGTAATAGTTTTATAATTTTCATAAATTAAGTAATTATTTGTAATAGCTTGTATGGTATTGTTTAAAAGCTGAGTTTATGTAAAATTGGGCATGCTTAAGGAAACACGTATTTTTAAAGTAAATAATAGTGTAATTTATTAATATAAATATTAAAATAAACTCTGAATGGTTTCCTAAAAAACAAAGTTTCAAACGATTTCATTGAAATGCACAAAGCTAAATTTTAAACCCAAACAGACACGGGGTTGTTTCTACACAAATAAGGAAAAAGTTTAAAAATAGAAAACTTAAAGGAACAGTAATAAATTCCTCGAACAAAATTGGAAATTACTTGTACGAAATTTGCTTTTGTTTAACATATTATTTTTGTCAAATTTAAGATACATGAGTTGGAACAGGTCAACGTAAATTGTTTAACCCCGATTTTTTTTTTAACAACTTTAAATTTAGGTATTTGGGTTTTTTGGAGATAAAAATCCTTATATTGGCAATAAATAAAAACGTACTGGCTACCCTGCTTTTACACTTACGCAAAAGTGCTGCCAACTTCACCTTATTATTACAAAAACCAGAAAAACTTCCAAACTTTGACGACTTGCTTTTATAATGGTTCTTATTGAACTAGTATAATTCACGGGTATTCAAATTAGAATGCAAAACACGTGTTTTGCCAAAAAGAAATAAAATCTGTTGGAATAGAATAAAGAGCTTAAATTCGTGTTTTGTCAAAATACGTGATTTGCAATCTAGTGTGAACGTGGCTTTAGCCTTTTCTAAAGAAAAATAAGCCTTCACTATTGAAAACTTGATAAATATTTATTATGTTCGAAAAAATTTCCCGATTCCCGAGAGTTGAAAAATTTTGGGAATTTGAAAATCTTAATTGAACTCCAAAATACGTATTTTCGTTGAAGTTTTCTATATAAAATTTGAATGGAATTTGAAAATCGAAAACTTGGAAAAAACGAAAACACGTTCAGTGGAAACAAAGTATAAAGAAAATCTTTTTTTTTTTTTAAAATGAAATTTTCTACTCTAGAATAGCAAAACAAAACAATTATCAAAACTAAATTTTTACCTTTTCCCTGAACAATTTGGTTTTTATGACCTCAAACATTCAAATGATTAACGCGAATGGATTTAGATTGCTTCAACATTGGCGAACATATACACAAAATATCGTACAAACAAAATTTTGAAAATATTTTGCCTCCAAGTGCCGAATATTTATTAAGTTCGTCACATGTATATTGCTGAAAAACGCTTAATTTGCATCACTGACCAAAGCAAAAATTTCACTACAAATGCACAAACTTATTTTATAGCCTTTATTTTAACAAAAAATCAACATGCAAAGATTACAATAAACCCTCATATAACTTTTGACCAACTTCCGAAGGTTTACCCAAACTCATGACCATTTCAATATTGGGAGTTTCTCCGTCCTTAGCTAAACGTACAAATTTATTATCATTATTTTTAAAATGAACTTTCATCATGGGATTTTGTTGACCCGTAACATCTGTGATAAACTCTCTAAGTAGAGGAGGAAACTCAACTTGATTGGATAAGATTTTTTCTTCAACTTTTTTTGTATTTTGTAAAAACTTCGATTCATCTTCCTTATCAATTAGCTCATAATCCGCCTTATAACTGGTACTATAAATTTCAATGGGTTTGGGTAAAGTAACACCACGCCAGGTCTTTTCGACAGTAACCTTAACTTTGCGGGCTGAATCGGGATTCTGTGGAAAAAGAAACATTTAGAAGACTGATTTATAAGATTGCCCAATTTTTATTAACAATTTATATACACTTACCTGATGATCTACTGGTTGTACTTTTAAAATTCTCAAATAACATGGTTCCGGATAACGTTGAAACATGTTGCGTATAACTAAACGTCCCACACCATAATCTTTTAGATCTCCTACAATTTCCCACAAGGATTTACCTTTAAAATCAGTTTTACGTCCTACATATTTTACAACGTTTGCAGCCATATTTTGTTTTAATTCAATAAATTTTATTAAATAGAAAAAGTCCGTGTGATTACGTTAGTTTTGCCTTGCACTTTATTTTTTTTTCTAATTGAAACATAAAAAAAGAAAACATTAACAGCTGTTTGGCCGTTTTTACACTACCGAGAATTCATTTTTACGACCTTTTTGTATAAGCATAAATACAACTGTGGGGCATAAATATGTTTAGTAACGGGTTTTTAGCGCGTGTAATGCTGAGTAAAAATTTTCATTCGTCGTAAAAATTTTATAAAATAATTAAAAAAGTTGAAAAAAGTTAATGGGCAATAAGTAAATGCTGTAATAAAGTGAAATAAAGTGTTCTTAATAAGTTTTTCATAAGTTAAATTCTGTTAATATTTGCTAAATTAGTTTAATCTACTAAAGAAAAGTGTCAAGTCTAAAGAAATTGTCATTTAGAATTTGTCAAAAAAAATTTAATTAATAATTTTATAAAGTGTATTAATTAAATTAATTAGAGTTCTTTTATAAGTTTTAAATAAAAATAAGTGTTTAATTTAGTTTTTTATTGAACAAGTGTGTGTAATAAGTGTTGGCCTAGAAAATATGTTGGCCGGCCACCTGTGTGTTTCTCACTTGCATCAAAATCTTCGATATCGTACATCAATGGAGCGGAGGGTAAGTTTCTGCTTTATTTTTTTAGTAAATTGTCATTAACTATACCTTTTTGTATATTTTTGTAGTAATTGTGGCATAAGCACTATATTCATAACGAGCATCCGTATAAGAACAATAAATAAGCGAAAAGTAATTTATAATTATTCGCTAGATTGGTACCAGTGTTAAAAGCTGTAAAATATGCCATCCGAACCGTAAGTTTTAGAAGAGCCTTTTGAAAGGCAGAGCTCAAAACGAATTATAATACTCTCTATGGAAGGTAGACATGCGCGTCTGTCAGCCCATTTTTCTGTCTGCCTACTGAAATACCAATAGAGCCTGATGGGCTAGATAAGAAGTTCTGGAATTTTATAGAAATATCTACTATGTCCTATATACATACAGCTGGGTCAGCGACACGAAGCAATGTTATTAGGGAACCAATAGTGCGGATCTGCCAAAATAATAAACAGAAGTTAAAATGAGGGTAGGATGGTCATTTGCAAACGATGCAAATATGCACAGACTGTTATTTCCATTCTCTCAGCCATGACCAGTATTGACGATGCAAACTGTGCATATTTGCATGGTGTGTTGCTGTTTTTGAAACGACTTTAAAGAATTTTTAATTTTGCTTAAAGCCGGAGTAGCAGTCCTTGCTCGGATAAATCCGAATCGTTCTGGCACATAGTCCGATTGCCGTGAGAACAGAGCCTCGTCAGTGTAACAGAGAACACCATATACAAGGTGGACTGTGGGTGAGGTTGGCATTTGGAAATGATTCGCTATGTGTACAGATTATTCTTTCGTATTCACTTTAATTTCACTTGTACATGCATTGTTTAGGTGTGGCACAAATACGATAACGAAGACATTTTCAGTAACGTCTATCCCATGATAGACCGTCGAAAATCCTAACGGGGGTTATTTAATTTTGCACACGTGTTCTCTAGGTCACTACCGATTTCTGTTTCCTAAAATTGTGTAAACTTGCAATTTTATTGCCGTTTTCAATTTTTAAAAAATCAAAAATTTGTTGAATGTTCTGAACTTTGAAAAGCCATATTTCCTAAAGTAAACGGACTATATCAAAGATTTAGAAAGTACATAAGCTACAAAATAAACGCTATTTTACGAAAATTCATTCATAATGCAAATGCAATTTTTGAATTTTTTGCACTTAAATTTATTGATTTTTAAGATCGAATATATTAAAGATTTTCTAATATATTTTATAGCTTTTCTAATATATTTTAAAGATTTTCTAATATATTTTGAAGATTTTCCAATATATTTTAAAGATTTTCTAATATATTTTAAAGTTTTCAAAGATTCCCTAATATATTTTTAAGTTTTTATAGATTTTCTAATATATTTTAAATATTTTCTAATATATTTTAAAGTTTTTATAGATTTAATATATTTAAAGATTTTCTAATATATTTTAAAGTTTTTATAGATTTTATAATATATTTTAAAGATTTTCTAAATTTTTAAAGTTTTTATAGATTTTCTAATATATTTAAAGATTTTCTAATATATTTTGAAGATTTTCTAATATATTTTAAAGATTTTCTAATATATTTTAAAGTTTTCAAAGATTCCCTAATATATTTTTAAGTTTTTATAGATTTTCTAATATATTTTAAATATTTTCTAATATATTTTAAAGTTTTTATAGATTTAATATATTTAAAGATTTTCTAATATATTTTAAAGTTTTTATAGATTTTATAATATATTTTAAAGATTTTCTAAATTTTTAAAGTTTTTATAGATTTTCTAATATATTTAAAGATTTTCTAATATATTTTGAAGATTTTCTAATATATTTTAAAGATTTTCTAATATATTTTAAAGTTTTCAAAGATTCCCTAATATATTTTTAAGTTTTTATAGATTTTCTAATATATTTTAAAGATTTTCTAATATATTTTAAAGTTTTTATAGATTTTCTAATATATTTAAAGATTTTCTAATATATTTTAACGTTTTCAAAGATTCCCTAATATATTTTAAAGTTTTTATAGATTTTCTAATATATTTTAAAGATTTTCTAATATATTTTAAAGTTTTTATAGATTTTCTAATATATTTAAAGATTTTCTAATATATTTTGAAGATTTTCTAATATATTTGAAAGATTTTCTAATATATTTTGAAGATTTTCCAATATATTTTAAAGATTTTCTAATATATTTTAAAGTTTTCAAAGATTCCCTAATATATTTTTAAGTTTTTATAGATTTTCTAATATATTTTAAATATTTTCTAATATATTTTAAAGTTTTTATAGATTTAATATATTTAAAGATTTTCTAATATATCTTAAAGTTTTTATAGATTTTCTAATATATTTTAAAGATTTTCTAATATATTTTAAAGTTTTTATAGATTTTCTAATATATTTAAAGATTTTCTAATATATTTTGAAGATTTTCTAATATATTTTAAAGATTTTCTAATATATTTTAAAGTTTTTATAGATTTTCTAATATATTTAAAGATTTTCTAATATATTTTGAAGATTTTCTAATATATTTGAAAGATTTTCTAATATATTTTGAAGATTTTCCAATATATTTTAAAGATTTTCTAATATATTTTAAAGTTTTCAAAGATTCCCTAATATATTTTTAAGTTTTTATAGATTTTCTAATATATTTTAAATATTTTCTAATATATTTTAAAGTTTTTATAGATTTAATATATTTAAAGATTTTCTAATATATTTAAAAGTTTTTATAGATTTTATAATATATTTTAAAGATTTTCTAAATTTTTAAAGTTTTTATAGATTTTCTAATATATTTAAAGATTTTCTAATATATTTTGAAGATTTTCTAATATATTTTAAAGATTTTCTAATATATTTTAAAGTTTTCAAAGATTCCCTAATATATTTTTAAGTTTTTATAGATTTTCTAATATATTTTAAATATTTTCTAATATATTTTAAAGTTTTTATAGATTTAATATATTTAAAGATTTTCTAATATATTTTAAAGTTTTTATAGATTTATAATATATTTTAAAGATTTTCTAAATTTTTAAAGTTTTTATAGATTTTCTAATATATTTAAAGATTTTCTAATATATTTTGAAGATTTTCTAATATATTTTAAAGATTTTCTAATATATTTTAAAGTTTTCAAAGATTCCCTAATATATTTTTAAGTTTTTATAGATTTTCTAATATATTTTAAAGATTTTCTAATATATTTTAAAGTTTTTATAGATTTTCTAATATATTTAAAGATTTTCTAATATATTTTAACGTTTTCAAAGATTCCCTAATATATTTTAAAGTTTTTATAGATTTTCTAATATATTTTAAAGATTTTCTAATATATTTTAAAGTTTTTATAGATTTTCTAATATATTTAAAGATTTTCTAATATATTTTGAAGATTTTCTAATATATTTGAAAGATTTTCTAATATATTTTGAAGATTTTCCAATATATTTTAAAGATTTTCTAATATATTTTAAAGTTTTCAAAGATTCCCTAATATATTTTTAAGTTTTTATAGATTTTCTAATATATTTTAAATATTTTCTAATATATTTTAAAGTTTTTATAGATTTTCTAATATATTTTAAAGATTTTCTAATATATTTTAAAGTTTTTATAGATTTTCTAATATATTTAAAGATTTTCTAATATATTTTGAAGATTTTCTAATATATTTTTAAGTTTTTATAGATTTTCTAATATATTTTAAAGATTTTCTAATATATTTTAAAGATTTTCTAATATATTTTAAAGTTTTCAAAGATTCCCTAATATATTTTAAGTTTTTATAGATTTTCTAATATATTTTAAAGATTTTCTAATATATTTAAAGATTTTCTAATATATTTTGAAGATTTTCTAATATATTTTAAAGATTTTCTAATATATTTTAAAGTTTTCAAAGATTTCCTTATATATTTTTAAGTTTTTATAGATTTTCTAATATATTTTAAAGATTTTCTAATATATTTTTAAGTTTTTATAGATTTTCTAATATATTTTAAAGATTTTCTAATATATTTTAAAGATTTTCTAATATATTTTAAAGTTTTCAAAGATTCCCTAATATATTTTTAAGTTTTTATAGATTTTCTAATATATTTTAAAGATTTTCTAATATATTTAAAGATTTTCTAATATATTTTGAAGATTTTCTAATATATTTTAAAGATTTTCTAATATATTTTAAAGTTTTCAAAGATTCCCTATTATATTTTTAAGTTTTTATAGATTTTCTAATATGTTTTAAATATTTTCTAATATATTTTAAAGTTTTTACAGATTTAATATATTTAAAGATATTCTAATATATTTTAAAGTTTTCAAAGATTTCCTTATATATTTTTAAGTTTTTATAGATTTTCTAATATATTTTAAAGATTTTCTAATATATTTTTAAGTTTTTATAGATTTTCTAATATATTTTAAAGATTTTCTAATATATTTTAAAGATTTTCTAATATATTTTAAAGTTTTCAAAGATTCCCTAATATATTTTTAAGTTTTTATAGATTTTCTAATATATTTTAAAGATTTTCTAATATATTTTAAAGATTTTCTAATATATTTTAAAGTTTTCAAAGATTCCCTAATATATTTTTAAGTTTTTATAGATTTTCTAATATATTTTAAAGATTTTCTAATATATTTAAAGATTTTCTAATATATTTTGAAGATTTTCTAATATATTTTAAAGATTTTCTAATATATTTTAAAGTTTTCAAAGATTCCCTATTATATTTTTAAGTTTTTATAGATTTTCTAATATGTTTTAAATATTTTCTAATATATTTTAAAGTTTTTACAGATTTAATATATTTAAAGATATTCTAATATATTTTAAAGTTTTCAAAGATTTCCTTATATATTTTTAAGTTTTTATAGATTTTCTAATATATTTTAAAGATTTTCTAATATATTTTTAAGTTTTTATAGATTTTCTAATATATTTTAAAGATTTTCTAATATATTTTAAAGATTTTCTAATATATTTTAAAGTTTTCAAAGATTCCCTAATATATTTTTAAGTTTTTATAGATTTTCTAATATATTTTAAAGATTTTCTAATATATTTTAAAGATTTTCTAATATATTTTTAAGTTTTTATAGATTTTCTAATATATTTTAAAGATTTTCTAATATATTTTTAAGTTTTTATAGATTTTCTAATATATTTTAAAGATTTTCTAATATATTTTAAAGATTTTCTAATATATTTTAAAGTTTTCAAAGATTCCCTAATATATTTTTAAGTTTTTATAGATTTTCTAATATATTTTAAATATTTTAAATATTTTCTAATATATTTTAAAGTTTTTATAGATTTAATATATTTAAAGATTTTCTAATATATTTAAAAGTTTTTATAGATTTTATAATATATTTTAAAGATTTTCTAAATTTTTAAAGTTTTTATAGATTTTCTAATATATTTAAAGATTTTCTAATATATTTTGAAGATTTTCTAATATATTTTAAAGATTTTCTAATATATTTTAAAGTTTTCAAAGATTCCCTAATATATTTTTAAGTTTTTATAGATTTTCTAATATATTTTAAATATTTTCTAATATATTTTAAAGTTTTTATAGATTTAATATATTTAAAGATTTTCTAATATATTTTAAAGTTTTTATAGATTTTATAATATATTTTAAAGATTTTCTAAATTTTTAAAGTTTTTATAGATTTTCTAATATATTTAAAGATTTTCTAATATATTTTGAAGATTTTCTAATATATTTTAAAGATTTTCTAATATATTTTAAAGTTTTCAAAGATTCCCTAATATATTTTTAAGTTTTTATAGATTTTCTAATATATTTTAAAGATTTTCTAATATATTTTAAAGTTTTTATAGATTTTCTAATATATTTAAAGATTTTCTAATATATTTTAACGTTTTCAAAGATTCCCTAATATATTTTAAAGTTTTTATAGATTTTCTAATATATTTTAAAGATTTTCTAATATATTTTAAAGTTTTATAGATTTTCTAATATATTTAAAGATTTTCTAATATATTTTGAAGATTTTCTAATATATTTGAAAGATTTTCTAATATATTTTGAAGATTTTCCAATATATTTTAAAGATTTTCTAATATATTTTAAAGTTTTCAAAGATTCCCTAATATATTTTTAAGTTTTTATAGATTTTCTAATATATTTTAAATATTTTCTAATATATTTTAAAGTTTTTATAGATTTTCTAATATATTTTAAAGATTTTCTAATATATTTTAAAGTTTTTATAGATTTTCTAATATATTTAAAGATTTTCTAATATATTTTGAAGATTTTCTAATATATTTTTAAGTTTTTATAGATTTTCTAATATATTTTAAAGATTTTCTAATATATTTTAAAGATTTTCTAATATATTTTAAAGTTTTCAAAGATTCCCTAATATATTTTTAAGTTTTTATAGATTTTCTAATATATTTTAAAGATTTTCTAATATATTTAAAGATTTTCTAATATATTTTGAAGATTTTCTAATATATTTTAAAGATTTTCTAATATATTTTAAAGTTTTCAAAGATTTCCTTATATATTTTTAAGTTTTTATAGATTTTCTAATATATTTTAAAGATTTTCTAATATATTTTTAAGTTTTTATAGATTTTCTAATATATTTTAAAGATTTTCTAATATATTTTAAAGATTTTCTAATATATTTTAAAGTTTTCAAAGATTCCCTAATATATTTTTAAGTTTTTATAGATTTTCTAATATATTTTAAAGATTTTCTAATATATTTTTAAGTTTTTATAGATTTTCTAATATATTTTAAAGATTTTCTAATATATTTTTAAGTTTTTATAGATTTTCTAATATATTTTAAAGATTTTCTAATATATTTTAAAGATTTTCTAATATATTTTAAAGTTTTCAAAGATTCCCTAATATATTTTTAAGTTTTTATAGATTTTCTAATATATTTTAAATATTTTAAATATTTTCTAATATATTTTAAAGTTTTTATAGATTTAATATATTTAAAGATTTTCTAATATATTTTAAAGTTTTCAAAGATTTCCTAATATATTTTTAAGTTTTTATAGATTTTCTAATATATTTTAAAGATTTTCTAATATATTTTAAAGATTTTCTAATATATTTTAAAGTTTTTATAGATTTTCTAATATATTTTAAAGATTTTCTAATATATTTCAAAGATTTCCTAATATATTTTTAAGTTTTTATAGATTTTCTAATATATTTTAAAGATTTTCTTATATATTTTGAAGATTTTCTAATATATTTTAAAAATTGTCCAGCATATTCTATAGATTTTCTAATATATTTCAAATATTTCCTAATATATTTTTAAGTTTTTATAGATTTTCTAATATATTTTGAAGATTTTGTAATATATTTATATATTTTCTAATATATTTTATAGATTGTCTAATAAAGGGTCCGCCAAATAACTTTTTTTTTTGAACTCCTGAACCAATTGGACTTTGTATGGCGTCATACCAAGGTCTTTATGCAAAATTCGTCTCAATGATGTCTCCGAAATGTTCAATTGTTGAGAACGACGGTGAAAAAATGTTGATGGCGCTTCACGCACACTTTCTGCCACAGCAGCAATATTCTCGGGTGTACGCACTGTTTTTGGCTTTTCACGCTTTGATCTATCGATGAGGATGCCAGTTTCTTTCACTTTTTTCACAAGATAACGAACATACGGACCATATTCGTTCAGCGGAAGGATAAAACTAATTATCTGTCAAATCAGACATGAGCTAAGTGTTACCATTCACGAAATAAGCACTAGTTGAAAAAAAAAAAACGTTAGATGGCGGACCCTTTATATTTAAATGATGTTATAATATATTTTAAAGATTTCCTAATATATTTTAAAGATTTTCTAATATATTTTACAGATTTTCTAATATATTTTGAAGATTTTCTAATATATTTTATAGATTTTCTAATATATTTTAAAGATTTTCTAATATGTTTCAAAGATTTTGTAATATATTTTAAAAATTGTCTAATATATTCTATAGATTTTCTAATATATTTCAAAGATTTTCTAATATATTTTAAAGATTTTATAATAATGAAAATGAAAATGAAAATTATTTAAGTTCGAAGCCATACTCTATATTTCTTCATTAGGATATTATCCTAACAAATAATCTATAGAGTTTTTTTGTTTTCAAATTTATTATTTGACCCTTTCAGGAATGTGTTGATAGATCTATTTCGGGAATTTTCTAGGTTCCCATCATCAGAACACGTTTTGAAAGCGGTAACAATCCCATGCCAAACATCAAACATACATATGAACTAGTTTACTCACTACATGAGAACTAATATACATATGAGTTTGAAGTTAAAGATTATAACCATTGATCAAAAAATAAATTGAAAACTTGTTTGATGCGTAACGTCCACGCATTCAATACACGTTTTTTGTTTTTCTCTCCTTTTTATATTTTGTTTAGTTTGTAAACAAAACAGGGAAGTAAACTAGGCGGTACTTTGCCTTTTATACAAGTTTGTTATAATTTTTATTAAAAATAAAAATTATATTTTTTTCGACCTTTAATTGTACAATGAAAATGAAAATTATTCAAGTTCGTGGCCATACTCTATTTTTATAATATATTTTAAAGATTTTCTGCTACATTTTAGATCGAAGATATTTTAAAGATTTTCTAATATATTTTATAGATTATCTAATATATTTTAAAAACTTTCTATTATATTTTTAAAACTTTTTATTATATTTTAAAAATGTTCTTATATTAAAAGATTTTCTAATATATATATATATATATATATTCTAATATATATTATAGATTTCCTAATATATTTTAAAGATTTTCTGCTACATTTTAAGATCGAATATATTTTAAGGATTTTCTAATATATTTTAAAGATTTTCTAATATATTTCAAAGATTTTCTAATATATTTTAAAGATTTCCTAATAATTATAAAAATAAAATGTTTGAGCTCGAGGCCTGGATTTTTCTTTAATTAAAATTCTTCTTTATTAATTTCCAATATTTCGAAACTCTTCGAGTTTTATCCTCAGGGAGTATAATGGATTTTAAATAAAAACACAAAATTCTAAAAATTAACGTTGTTTATAACTCGTCGTTATAAACAATTAAAAATTAACGTTGTTCATATATTGCAAAATATATTTTAGAATTTTGTGTTTTTATTTAAAATCTATTATACTCCCTGAGGATGAAACTCGAAGAGTTTTGAAATATTGGAAATTAATAAAGAAGAATTTTAATTTAAGAAAAATCCAGGCCTCGAGCTCAAACATTTTATTTTTATAATTAATTGGAAAGGTCTAATAAAAAACAACTATAATTTGATTTCCTAATATATTTTAAAGATTTTCTAATATTTTTCAAAGATTTTCTAATACATTTTAAAAACTTTCTAATATATTTTAAAGATTTTATATATATGTATTTATATACTTTAATTCATGTCTGGCAAAACTATGACACGCGTGCCAGTAGCGGCACGCGATACTTTCTTGAATATTTTCAAATATCACAATTTTATTAGAAAAATTTTGTTTAAAAATTGTCGATGGTTTAATTATTTATTTTCTCTATTAAAAAATGCGCTTTAATCCGAAAATGGAAAAAGTATTCATAAAGGTTGTAAATCACCTTACGAAATGATAAAGAAAAAGTTTAACAAAGCACTAAAAATTTTGTAACAGAATTTTGGTATAAAATGGAAAATTCAATTTACAGGAATCAAAATTTTACAAACTTTTCGGGACACAAATAGTATCTTTTTTTAAAATTTTTGTCATGAAAAGTGTCATATAAATGTGCAAAACAAGTTTTGAATAGATGCAATTTTAGATTTATAGAAGTTTAAATGTTTCGGGGGGGGGGGGGGGGGGGGGAAAGCCTTATAAACGCAAAAATTACATAAAATATAAAAAATTTAAAATTCTGCAATAAAGTTGTAATTAAAAAGACCGGAAAATGTAAAAGTATAAAAGGTAGGAGAATACATGGAAAAACAATATATAAAAATCTTAGTTAAAATTTACAAATCAAAAAAAAAAAATAAAAAAATTAATTGAAACAATTTTCCCAATTTTAAAAGAATATATGTACTAGCAAAGGGCTTTAAAAAATATAGTTAAGGTGGCACGCCTCACTTTTTTACATAAACACATGGCTGTTTTTGCACGCAGCGAAAAAAATCTTACCAACCCTGCTATAGTATATATATTTTAAAGATTCTCTAATATATTTTAAAGGTCTTCTAATATATTTTGAAGATTTCTAATATCCCGGCTAAAAATATTCATATTTGATCGTATACGAAACCATATATTGGCGCATATATGAATCCATATATGTTCGAATCAGTAATCTGAGGGTATATGGACATATATGAATATTCATATACAGTGGTGTTCAAAACATTTGCAACTGAAATCATGGTTTAGGTAATTATAATTTTTTTTGATCAAAAAGATTTGTGGTATAAGTTTTTCTATTTTTTAATTAAATTCAGTTATAGCATATTATTTTACAAATACAAATATATTATTCATAACTTCTCAAAAATAAAAAAAAGTAATTTTAACAAAATAAGTCGATAGTGCAGTGTTCAAAACATTTGCAAATCTTAAAGTAATTGACAGGAAATACAAACAATGGTTTTAACGCACAGTATTTTGTAGCGTAGCCATTATTTTTTATAAATTTTCAATATAATCGTCAGAAATTTCATTCCACTGCTTCTCCAACTCGACGAAAAGTTCATCACTATTTCGGATTACTTTATTGCCGATATTCCGTTTTACAATCATACACATGCTCTCAATCGGGTTGAGATCGGGAGATTGAGCCGGCCAAGACATGATATTAATTTCATTTTCCTGCAGCCAAACTTTTACATACCCCGCCGTGTGTTTTGGATCGTTGTCGTGCTGGAAGATTCATGTGAGTGGCATTTCCCATTCAGCATACGGAAGCATAACTGAACTCAAAAGATCTCTATAGATTGTGGCCGTCATTGTGCTAGTAATGCGGTAAATTGGGCCAATCCCATTTCCTGAAAAACACCCCCACACCATAATGTTTCTACCTCCGTGCTTCACTGTGGCGGTTGTGTATCTGGGATTAAACTTTTCGCCTCGTGGTCTTCGAACATTGGCTCTTCCATCTGATCCCCGGAGGTTGAATTTAGACTCATCTGACCACAAAACATTTTTCCATTGCTGTTGAGTCCACTTCAAATGGGTGCGTGCAAAGTCAAGCCGAGCTATTCGGTTTTTTTTTCCCCACACAAACGGTTTTTTTTGTCCATCTATAACTTTTAACACCATATTCTTGGACTCTTCTTTTAATGGTGGGAAGACTGGCATCTATTAAAAGTTTAGTTTTAGCTTCTCTGGGAACTGCTTTGGGATATTTCGTAAAAAAATTCTTAATTTTCCGATCTTCTCTTACAGTTGTAATTACGGGGTCTTGCCTTTATGAGTTGTGTGGATGTTACCACTAAAGTACTCCTGAATCTCATATTAAAAAGGAATGCGATTACCGTTATATCAGTCGTATACTAACTTAGGTTGTGTAAAGACGTTCTCCTCCTTGCTAACAAACAAACAAAAGATAAACAAAATAAAAACTGTACATTGTACAATAGAAAGTCAAAAATAATAATAATAATAAAAAAGTTATAATAACAAGAAAAAAAAAACGTGTAAATGAGCGCAAATAAGCGTAAAAAATTTTGGGGAAGTGTCCCAAAAAATAAACTTCGTACAAACGCCAACAGATTTGAAGATCTTGCAAATCTTGAAGATGATGATGACACCTATAGCGAAGGTGAAGTGCAACCAACTGAATACAAAGTTGTTATTCCACCAATTGTTGTTGATTCCATGCATAGTTTTTCAACTGTGTATCAAAAACTGGGGGCCATATACCTGTTTAAAAGAATGTCAATTGGCACCAAAGTAATGTCGCCAACATTGTCAGATTTTAGTGCTGCAAAAACTATACTCTCAAATGAAAAATTTTTATACTACACACACGATGTAGTAGATAGAAAGATGTTCAAATTAGTTCTTTTTGGCCTCCCACAAACAGATGTTAAGGCAATAACTGAGGAGCTTAAAGATTCGTTTAACGTCATTACTATAAGTGTAAAGGAAATTTTAACTTCACGGTCATCAGCCGATGATGCCATATATATGCTAGAGTTCGACAGATCGCAACATAAAAAACGTGATATACTTAAAATAAGGTACTTGCGTGGTATTGTGATTCATTGGAAAAACCCAAGTAAAAATAACAGAGGCCCAACTTTTTGCACAAAATGTGCTATGTATGGACATGGCACTAAAAACTGTTATAGAAAAAATATTTGCATTGCCTGTGGAGGCGGTCATGACTTCTCTACTTGCACTGTTAATAAAACAGATCACGAGGGTACTGTTACGTACAAATGCTTTAACTGCGTGAATAAAGGCTTACAAAATTGTAATCATCGAGCGGATGACCCACGCTGTCCAAGTCGTAAAGACTATATAAACATGAGGCAGAATTTGACCAACAACAGTAATATCCGAACTAGAAACGTTAATTATAGATCAAATCGACCAGTTTCAAGTGGAAACAATTTTAAAACTGAAGCTACAAAGCCTGGTTCGTCGAATTTCATAACAAGTTATTCTGATGCCTTAAAAAATGGTAATCAACAAAGATGATCTCTTTACAGTAGATGAGTTACTTAATATATTTACTGGTGCAATAGCTGACCTTCGCAAATGCTCTACAAAAGCTGAACAGCTTAATGTTATAATGTCTTTACTTAAATATGCAATATAAAACTAATATATTAAGATGTCTCACTGGAACTGTCAAGGTATTACCAAATTATCTGAATCTGTACAACTACATCTATTTATAAGAGAACACGCTGTGGACATCTTATTTTTAAACGAAACTTTACTCAAACCTGATCACAAATTAACATTACCTGGCTATACGATTTATAGAAATGATAGAATTACAAAAGGGGGCGGTGTAGCTATAGCTATACGATCTTCCATAAAACACAACCTACAAAATCCCTTCCCAACAAAGCTATTTGAAAACATATGTATCTCAATAACTATCAACAACAGAGAAATATTATTCATTGCAGCTTATTGCCAAAAATACACAGGTGATTTTTTAGGTGATCTAAATATGATCACATCAACTACTTCCGAATTTTTCATTTTGGGAGATTTTAACGCTCATCACCCTAGTTGGAACTGTTCCGAAACCAATTCAGCAGGACGGTCACTTTTTAATCATCAATTATCTTCTAATTATTATATATACTTCCCACTAGATTCAACTAGAATTCCACAGAATTTAGTATATAGAAGACCATCGACAATAGACCTTTTACTCACTAACTCATCTATTTCCTTTACGAATCTCGTAACACATCCATTTAAACTTAATTCTGACCATATACCATTTACATTTTCCATAAATGAACAAGTTACTGAGAACGTGCGAATTTTTCCTGACTATAGTAAGGCTGATTGGTCGAGTTTTCGTAGAGCTGTTGAGCTCCGGATGAATTCGTCCCCAATATTAAATGCTACTTTAACTTTGTCTAATGTTGACAACACTGTTCAAGAATTCACGGGAATATTGAATGAAATTTGTGTAGAAACCATACCACACAAGAGTGTCAATGTAGATGTTCGACAAGGGTCTACCTTGTGTCGACAAATCATTGCCATGAGGAACAAATACAGGAGACGATTTCAAAGGTGTACTGACCCAGGGATGAAAACTACTATTAGTGCTATAATAAGGGAACTGAATAAATTGATATCTTTTCATATTAGTAATGATAGGAATAGACAATGCGAAAACATGCTTTCAAAATTACCAAGCGGGACCAAAAAATTTTGGAGACTGACAAAAATTTGTTAAAGGTAGTAATAAGTCCGTTGGGCCTCTAGAAGTTGACAATTGCGTTATTATAGAAAAAACGGCAATGGCGAATGCTATTGCCACACATTTTTCAAACGCACACCTCACAACTGTCAATATGAGGGGTCCAATTGACTATAAGGTTAACTCCTTTGTTAACATAATTAATAGCATTGAAGTTGTTGCTGATGCTTTTACGAATCGAGAGGAACTTGAGTTTCATATTGGGAAACTTAAGAACAATAAAGCACCCGGTTTAGATGGCATTCGGAGCATGGTTCTTAAGAAACTGCCTGACTCTGCTCTGAACTTTCTGGTTAAATTATTTAATTTTTGTATTCAAAATTCTTTTTTCCCTCTACAATTCAAGAAGGCAAAAATTATTCCAATTGCTAAACCTGGAAAATCCCTAAGATCACCAAGTAGTTACCGTCCTATAAGCTTATTAAGTTGTCTGGACAAAATATTTGAGAGAATAGTTTTGGAGCGAATGAGAACGATTGCAGATGAAAGGGAACTTATTCATAAATGCCAATACGGATTTAGAGCGCAACATTCTACAACACATCAGGTACAAAGGGTAGTAAACATTATTAGGAGAAATAAAAGTAGAAGGTACTCAACAGGAGTACTGTTCCTGGATATTGAGAAGGCTTTCGATTCGATTTGGCATGCAGGACTTATTTATAAACTTTATAAAATGCAATTCCCTTTATACTTGGTTAAACTTATTAAGAGCTTCCTTGATGACAGACACTTTATAGTAGATGTTGAAGGAGGTCAATCAACCCAGAAACCTATCCCAGCGGGTGTACCACAGGGCTCTGTACTATCGCCTTTTTTGTATTCCTTATATATATCTGATTTCAAACCTCTAAGTGGTAATGATGTAGCTTTCTATGCAGACGACAGCGCATTTGTAAGTTATGGTAAGGTCTCTAACGCAATTGTTAAACGCATGCAGAGATCATTAAATTCGGCTAATAAGTTTTTCACTAAATGGAAAATTAAGATAAACGAAGATAAATCCCAAGCCATAATCTTTCCTTTTAATAACTCCCGTAGGAGAATACCGTCTCGTCCATTCTCAATTCAAGGAAAACCGATTCCTTTCTCAGATTCTATAAAATATCTGGGGGTAGTTCTGGATAGGAAATTATTATTTAGGCAGCATTTGGATAATACTTGCTTGAAAGCAATAAAATGTGGTAGATCACTTTATCCTCTTTTGAATAGAAAGAGCAAATTGAATATAAAGAATAAACTTCTTCTATACAAAATGTGTATTAGACCTATTCTGACTTATGCATGCCCAGTATGGAAAAATTGTGCAAATTCACATAGAAGAAAATTACAAATTATTCAGAATAAAAATCTGAAAATTATTTACAATCTCCCAAGGAGATTCCCTACTAGAGACTTACATATGAAGTCAAAACAGAAGACTATTAATACAGTTATAAGTGAAATGACCCTGACATTTACGCAAAAATGCAGGAACTCAGACTATGCACATTTGAGGAGTTTGATCTGACGTCTACTAATGAATCTATATAAAAATAGATGACTTTAGTGGCTGTCTTGCAAACTACTCTTACTATTCTTATATTTTATAGTGATATAGTATATAGGTTTTTTACTATCTTTTTCCTATAAATCCTTGAAATTCAATGTAAGCCTGGAATCTAAATCTCTTTAACTTTAGTAAATAATTGTTGTAATATCTTTAGATAAAATCTCAAAACTAGTTAAGTTCTTTTATGAAAATTGATGTAAATATTGATAGTAAATAAAAAAAAAAAAAAAAAAAAAAAAAAAATTACCGTTATATCCTAGCATTTGTTTAGTATAAATTGTTTCGTTAAGAGCAAGAATAATGAGAGTTTGCAAATGTTTTGAACACCTGCATTTTGAATACATCTACAGTAGTAACTCGATTCTTGCTCATACTTGATACTTGCACACCTCGATTCTTGCAACATTGGAATATTTTTCATTACGCACTCAGTACTTGCGACATCCGAAAATTTTGAACTCGATACTTGCAACATTTTTGTATTATATATATCAGCGTTCAATATTTGCTTATAATGGGCGGAGCAAAACAATGCTTCATTAGACGATAATATGATGCTCCAGAGACTAAGAAGCAGTTTAGTACTGAACAAGCGACTTAGTACAAAACAAACAAAAATTTTAAATTTCTTTAATTCCACATAAAATATGTATCTACTGTTATACGAATGCGTTGAACTTAAGTGTTTTGAATTGAAATATTAAACTTAGATTCTAACCAGATGTATGTGCCTTTTATTTTGTATGGGAAATTAATACTCGGTACTTGCGACAACCTCGAAACTTGCACCGAGCCCGGTTTTCATTACGTGCAAGAATCGAGTTTCTACTGTATTATTATTAATTTATTTGTTGTTTTAATTTAACGGAATTAATTTTTTTTATTTGTTTAACATAAAACAATGTATGAAGAATATGTAAAAAATAAATTTTAGTAACTAAGTGTGATTTGAAGAAAATAAATCAATGAAAACAACAAATGCGATCTCAGTTCCAAATGTTTTGTATGCTCACACGCAGAAAATATTATCGAAGTGCTTAGTAATTATCAGGCATGGCAGGCAATACCGATAAAATACCGTTGTTCCTAGATATATCTTCCCAAATTTTGATCATAAATTCCAGTCATTGGAATTTTGAAAGTTGTCAACTTTGAAAAAAAAACTTGAAACTTATGTAGTTGTATAAATACTAAGAACTTAGATAATATTCCATAGTTTTTTTTTTCTGCGTGCATATAATATATGCATATAAAATTATACATGAAATACATGTTTATTGTTCCTGATTTGAATAGAAGCACTCTTACACCTACACTACCAGACATAGTAATTTTTTACTGAGACTCGTAAATACCGCATTTGTTTTTTTTTTTATATTAAACTAAATGTATTATATAATTTTACATGTTACTGATAAATTAAAGAAGATTTAACTAAAATAAAGAATTCAAATTTCATTCGAAGACGTTTAAATCTTAAGGTTTTAAGGATTTATTGAGTGTGTCGTCCTTTTTTTTTAACGATCTTCTTTAATTTATTAGAAACATGTAAATTAAATTATAATAGATTAGATTTAGATTAGATTTTCTTTATTTTTTCAAAATTCATTTCAAACATTATTTTAAAATTATAAAGTAAAATAATAATAAATAATAATAAAGAAAATTACGACATGGTTTTAAAAACCGTTTGTCGGAACTTTGTTTTCTTAATTGTTATACATCCCAGTGTACACATTTTTAAACGCTCAGAAATTATGACTCCTTTTTGAGTCCAAAATATGAGGGATTTCTGAGCGCTCATAATTGGAGTCCTAAATTATTTATATTTGAATCTTTTTTATGAGCCTTTCAAAAACTTACTCTAGAAAAGCACTTATTTCTGATTATTTTTGGAACATTCATAAATGATTAAAATTTCAATCTAAAAAATTGGGAAATTTTTTTAAAGGGGAAATTAAAAATGACACACTCAAAAACTACTATTTTTTTGGAGTGTTTTCTGAATATTTAAAAAAAAATAAAAAAAATCTTAAATATTTTCAAACTAAATTTCTAAAAAGAGTCATAAATGTAGAAAAAAAGAATATAATTTTAAACACTCCAAAAAGGTTAAAATTTTTGAACAAAATATGAGAACAAAATATGAGAAAATATTTTGAAATAAATTGTTGTCAAACAATTTTCCCAATTTTTTGTCAATTGAAAATATTTGTGTCTTCATAAATACATTGTGGAAATTGTGTTAATTTTAAATTGTGTTGCGAAAAAAGAAGTGTTTATTGCAAATTGAGTATAACGAAATCATTTAATATACAAGTAAGTACTAATGTCTTCTCGGCAAAAGCAAAGACGTGAGGCGGAAAAGATTTTGCAATTGTACAAACGTCCACGTCTGAGCACGGAATTGTCCACCGATTCAACTGAATCTTCATTACTAATAGTAGATACAGATGAATCTGTTGGTGAGTATGTGGATGATTCTGTCAATGAAGTACACCAATCTTTTGTCACACATAAATTATCATCAATTATTACAATTATTACATCAATTATTAGAAGTAAGTATGATAGAACATATAGTTTAATAGTTCTATTCAATATTTTGTTTTGTTTATTTAGATGCGTTCTCATCAAAATTCAACAACGGAGAAGAAGAGTTTAAAAATACAACCATTAAGTGGTTTCAAACGGCCAAAGGTAGAATTGATTATATTAAAAAATCGAAACAAACTGTGCGTGAAGAACCAGGAACCTCCAATTCTACTTCTTAAGAATTATTATATAATGCTATTTTAATCGTTATTATTTGGTTAATTTTGAATTACTACTTAACTTGATATTTTTCTGTTTTTTTTGATACTTTTATGTTATTGCTGTCATTGTTCTTTAACTCTCCTTTTCGTTTAAGATTATATTTATCCAGTTTCTAAATAAAATAAAAAAAAATTAACATTATTTCGTTTTTATTTCTGAATAAGTTTTATAGAGCAATTTTCGGAGCAGCCAGAAAGGGCTCCAAATGTCGCACAAAAAAGGCTTAGAATGGATTAAAAATTTATTCAAAACGGACTCATAAATGAGCCTAAAACCCCTTGGAAAGTATAATAAAATGAGTATTTTAAATTTTTAAGTAATGCCTCTTTAGTACCCCTCTTTTATTACTCAAAAATGACTCATAAAAAAGAGGGAAATTTCCCCTCCGAAGGCTCATAACTAAGAGTCTTTTATGAGTCAAAAAAGAACACTCAGAAAGAGGCTTCACCTGTAAACGGAAACACCCTCTTATTGTTAGGATTTTAGAAGGGCCATAGACTCTTTTATGAGTCTTTTTGGACTCAAATGGCACACTGGGATGTGTACATTTATTTTTAAAAGTTAAATTCATTTATTAGAATAGTTCTAAATCTTAAAGCTTCCTTTACGTAATAATATAGACTTAGGTAATTAGCATTTTCAACATTTAACAGACTTATGATTTTATTATCTGATAGCCAAATATCACAAAAATTTCTTAATCGTATTTCTTTAAGTACTGGGCATCTTCCCAAAAAATGTTGCATCGTTTCGATTTCCCTTAAGTTACATAAGGAACATAAACTTTGATTACCAACCCTGTATTTGTTGCCGTTTAGCCATAACAGATCTCCTCTTACCCTCATAATATAACTTATTTGAGTTTGACTATACTGTTCATTACAATATGTAAGCCCTTTAGTGTGATCAAGTTATCTATAAATTCTTTGTTGACTTCTTTGAGATCTGTTGACGTGTTCTTGAAATGCATTTATCTTCATAACGTCTACTAAGTGCGAGCATGCGTTGCTCCATACACACAGAGAAATAAAGTGCCAACCGAATTAAAAAGTGTATTTTAATGATAACAACTTATAAATTCAGTTAGTACAACGATATTTCCATTCGATTTCTCAATATTTTGGGTGTTGGAACCAAAATTCAGTTGAATTAACCGAACTTTGTTGTGAAAACTAATGTTAAGTTGTGCCAACTGATTGAAATACGTAATAACCGATTTTGAGTCGTATTAACTGAATTTCAGTTGGCAAACAGCTGAATTTTTCTCTGTGTGTAGCAATTTGTTTAGTCCAGTGACAGGCAAAAGCACTACGCGGCGTTTTTGCTCTCACACCTACATGCGCTCACACATTAAAAAAAATGAAAAACAACAATCAGTCTCGCATGAGCATTCGAACGAACAGGTTCATTCGACGCTTTGTGTTTGAGGTACACTGACAGAATGGATGAATGTTTTGAATATGAATTTTTGTTTAATTTTTTTTTATTGAAAGATTGATAGTTTTTAATCAAATATAACTGTTTTAAATCTAAGAATCTGCAAATTTTTTTTGTTAGTGGAAATTATTTTTGTATGTTATTTATTTTTTTTTTCGTTATTTAGTTTATTATTCATTATTTATTTTTTTTGTTATTTAGTTTTTTTTTTTTTATTTTTTGTTTATTTACTTTTTTGTTTATTAAAAAAAACATAAAGTTTATATGAAATACTTTTTTTGTTTATGTACGTTTTCTTATTATTATTACAATTTTTGCTAAGTGCATTGAGTAAGAGAGAGGTACAGCTCACTTACACAACGATTGTATGTGTTTGCCTATCGCTGGTTTAGTCGAATATTTCTGTCGTCGATGTAGTAAGCCATCATTTTATCTTTTAGGTCACTATACCAATAAATATCTTTTTCTATTATTTTTTGTGATAGTATGTGTGGGAGTTTAAAATTTTCATAATCAAATATGGTTTTTGAGATGTACTGCAAATGAGGACTATACGTATAAAAGTGACATTCTTCTTGTCCTGTTTCCAATATAATAACATAAGTAGGTGCATTATCCCCCTGTTTTAAAATACGTTTAGTAAAATATCTTTGCAATTTGCCCACATCATCAAAAAAGCAGTTGCCCCAGACTTGTGAGCCATATGATTGTATGGATCTGCATACTGATAGAAACATTTTCAACTTTGCTTCTAATGAAATTTCTCTTTTTCCGATAAAGTTTTTCCACGTTGCGTTGATACAATTTTTAGCAGAGTTATTTTTAGCTAGAACATGCTTTGAAAAAGACATTGTATTAGTTAGTATAATTCCTAAATACTTATATTCTGAGACAATTCTGACGTATTCTCCATTAAACTTCCATTTTTCTGCTCCTGCAATTCGTCCTCCTCTTCTGAATATCATTATATCAGATTTGGCAAGATTAACTTCCATACCCCATGTTCTACAGTACTACTCTAAATTGTTGATCATTTGTTGTAATGTACTAACGTTTTCTGCTAAAATAACAATATCATCAGCATACATAAGCACTCTAATATTAATGTCATCAATATACAAACCATCTCCTAAGTGGTCATGAATATCATTTAGGTATAATGCAAAAAGAATTGGTGATAACAAGCAGCCTTGTTTAACACCCGAGCATGTTTCAAACCAATCTGAAAGATCAGATCCTGCCCAAACTGCTGATTTTGTATTTTTATATATTTGTTCAATGAAGTTTATAATTTTCGACGAAAGACCCATTTTATATGATTTGTAGATTAAGAGTTTTCTAGCGACGCGGTCAAAAGCAGCCTTAAAATCAACAAAGAACGCATAAACTTTTTTCTTCTCCGAAAGTTTTATATTAACGATTGTTGCAAGGTTATATATATTGTCTATAGTTGAATAGCCCTTTCGAAAACCCGCTTGAAATTCATTTAATATCTGCCCTTCGTTAACCCATTCTGTGATTCGTTCAGTAACAACACCCATCATTATATTTCCGATGCAGTTCGTAAAGGCGATTCCTCTATAGTTGCATGTCTGGTTCACATCACCTTTCTTAAAAATTGGAAAAATAATACTTCTTTGAAGTGTTTCGTAGTCTCCAATACCATTCAGTAATTAAGAATAAACGTCTGCCAGTACCTCTAAAAATGCATCACTTGCATGAATAAAAAACTCATAAGGTATACGGTCTTCTCCTGGTACTTTATTTGGTTTGACTTTTCTTAATTGCTGTTTAATCTAAATTATAATACACTTAGTTTAGTAAAAAAAAACAAATGGGGTATTAACGAGTTCCAGTCAAAATCTACTCTGTCTGGTAATGTAGTATGTGCGTAATTAAAAAAAAAAAAAAAAAATAAAAAATTCTATCATTGGATATGATTTACTCTTAGAAACACCGAAATGGCACGAAAATTTTGTTTTATTTTCGGGTTTTTTAGTAATTCAGCACATCAAATTTAACTAGCGAATTTAATTATATAGTTATCGCATCTTACTAATATTTAGCAAAAAAAAAAAAAACTGCAAATTCTAGCAGTTTTTTGTGCAATGTCCATTCCCCACAAAAAATTTCCAAAAAGGTAAGCGGGTTTGTAATCAAGCATTTTGGGCAGAACGCATTCCTTACTAGATTACCTACTCGATTCTTTTAACAGGGCGTGAGACTAAAATAACTGATTCTTTATAATTGAGTATTTTTTTTACCGAAGAACCATTTACTTTATATTTTTAAGAACTACATACATTTTTAAATAAAGAAATAGTTCCATTGTAAAACTACGAAGTAGTTCCCTAGAAAAAATAAGAAGTACTTACATTTAAAAACAAGAAGTAGTTCCATAAGTAAATTCAACTGTTACTCACACGTGATTCTCCTAGGTCACTCAAATATAACGATCGGAACTCATACGGAAATAAAATCCTAAAAAGTGAAACATGGAATTGTTATGATAGCATGCGTTTGTCATAATTTTGGAGCTATAAACCACGAAAATATAAATTTTTCAAAAAAAGAACTATTCAAAATTGAAAAACAAAAATATGACTCACGCACAATCACCCTCGAAAATTTTTTTTACACTCACTCACGATAACGTCAGTAATTTCAACTTCCACTCACAATTTTCTGCTCACGTGCGCTTCCCTAATTTATACCTAACCACAGTTTAACAAAATTTAGGCAACATGCAATTTCTGTTTTTAGTATTATTATCCTGCAAATAAAAACTTGTTTGAAAAAATATATGAGATAAATTCTTTAAAATTGTATAACTTCTTTTTTCAAAATTAGGAACTACTTCCAATAACGTCCTTTTATTAAGAAAAAGTATATGATTACTTCTTGAGTACAAAAAGTTATACATATAAGTTAATAAATTAATAAATTTAAAGAATTGATTACAATACTACTTGCTTTTTTGACTCTATCGTTGGAATGAGTTTGGTATTGCAGTTACTAAATTTGGCAATGAGATATGTAAGCAAGTGTGGGCATCACCTTCTTTTTGGAATGTGTAATTTTTTCCTGGGTTGTTATTAAGTTCATGCTTTCTGGTTTAAATTTAAAGAATTGATTACAATACTACTTGCTTTTTTGACTCTATCGTTGGAATGAGTTTGGTATTGCAGTTACTAATTTTGACAATGAGATATGTAAGCAAGTGTGGGCATCACCTTTTTTTTTTTGGAATGTGTAATTTTTTCCTGGGTTGTTAACTAATTTTTAGTAGCTTATTTTTAACTTATTTTAAAAGGTTTATTTCTATGAGTGTAAAAAAACAAAAAAAAAAAACACTTTAATTTGCATTAAACAATTTATCGCCAATTTTGTCGATTAACCGAACCGAATAACCGATTTAAACAAACTAAAAAAAGAAAATAATCGAACAAATTAAACTTACTTACAAAACCAAATTTTAATTAAGCGCTTTTACGTGTGAATCACGCAATTTTCGTGTCTTGTCCAATTTGATTTATTAGAAACGATGTATTGCCAGAGGACGTTTTGCAAAAACTTAAACTTTTATTAAATACTGTTATATTGTAACTTTTTTATACAAAACTTAAAACTATATTTTTAAACAACCATTTTTTTGGTGAGCGGAGTTACATATGGAACAAATAAATTACCATTCTTGTTACTACAGGTGCATTCTGTTTTGTGCTTCCTCCAGATTTCGATGAACTCTGATATAAGATAGAGGAGACAAAAGTAATAGAAACATACTGGTCCGCTCGCATATTTAAGAGGTTACATTGAGTTTCGAAGTTGTTTAATTTTTTTTTTTGTTTTAACTAATTTTTGTATCCCTATGGAAGAAAGGTCATTCAAATACCTTTCATCGAATTTGTAAATTGTTTCTTTTGAAAGAAGCATACAAAACTCAAATAACTCAAAAATTGTGTTATTTTTGAAACCAAAGTTTAACCTTCAATCTTGAAATTTGGCAGTTAAAACGGGACTGATTGTTATTTTTTGTCCCCTCTATCACATATCCAAATTTTATGGTAATCGGAGGTAATCATCAGTAATGCTTCCTCGTTAGTGAAATTATTTAAGCGGATTATTTTATAAAAAACTTTGATGAAATGTTGTGAAATTTCTAAAGAAATTGTTGTTACAAAAACAATATTCATTTGAAGTTCACTTCACTTTCCCCAAATGATTTTATATGTATGGTGGAGTGGGGTTTGTAAGTAATATCCTATGTCTTTTGATCTTTTCTATCAATCGATGAGTGTTTTGATTTCTTTTGACGTCTATCTATTGGAGAATGTCCAGAATGACCTGAATGTTGAAAAGGTTGTACAGCTGGATCTTCAAATGAATCGTCATCGCCTGAATTATGTTGTGCATTTTCATGTAGACCTACCGTGGCATGAGCAGCGGCTTTAGAAGCATTCACTTGAGCCTCCGCAGCTGAAGAAGAGGCTTTTAGGGTTGCCTCTTTTGTGGCTTCAAAGTCGATACTAGCCTGTTTTAATTGTTCTTCGACTTGTTCCAATCTTGTTTTAGCTTGTCCCACCATAGCAGCTTGTGACGCTAATTGATTTGACACCTCACGTGATGTTTGCTCAGCATGCTCTGCTACAGCTTTAGCATTGTTAACTGCTGCGGTTAGTACCGAAACATGACTATGGGCCGCTTGCGCAGTTTGTTGTGCAAATCTTGCAGCAATTTTAGATGCTTTCAATTGTTCTAATTCCCTTGAAAGAGCTCTATGAGCATTGGCAGATTGATGTTGTAGTTCTTGTAACAGCACTTGTTTACCTTCTAGAGCAGCTTGCGCAGTAGCTGCTGCTTGAGAAGCTGCTTGAGCCAAAGTATTTTTTGCTAAAAATGCAGCTTGCTTAGCAGCAGAATGTTGTGAGGCTACTGCACTATAGGCTTGATTAGCAGAACCTTGAGCTATTGAGCGTAAACCACTGCCAAGACTATATCCCGCTTTGGGATTCGATGAAGGTTCACTTTCAAGATGATACGATGAGGATGACGGGGATGATGGTCCACTAGCTGAAGTTATTTTGTAGTCATAGTAACTATCATCATATTTGCCCGAATCACTACCACTGGATGCTTCGTGTTCTGGAGCTGAGGGTGGTTCTTGTGGTTGAAATAGCGGCGCACCATTATGTGAAGAACTAGCCTGCGTTTGGTATATAGTATAACCATTACGTTTTGTCAGACGTCCCACTGTTTCTTGAGAACAGTGTAGAGCTAAAAAAAGCAACATTTAAAAAAACTCAATAAATATCTCTTATTTCCGTTATAATTTAAAAAAAATGTTTACCTAATATAACGCTGGCTACTATTTGTATATTTATCCCGTTGTACATTACTATTCAAGTCTAATTTATGGAATGTCCACCTGTAGCTTGTTATACATGAATTTTATACCACGGTACTACAAAAAAAAAATACCTCAAGCTAGTCAACCGGCAATTTTTCATGTCCAACATTTTGTTAGCATGTAGCTAGTGTTAATAATAAAAAGTAAATTTTCTTTGCTTGTTAATTTGTATTGAAAATTTTCACTTATTCCATCTTCAAACTCAATGTTTTGATTGAGGAAGTTTTTATTTTGGGTGTATTATGACTACTAGGCACGTAGTTTTTTTAAGGCTGCCTTTAAAAGAGGTGTTTCTGTTTACAAATATTAATAAAACTTATTTAAAAGAAGTTGTAATATATAATAACTTTTTGTTTCTTAAGATCATTGTCCCCTTACATTAATTTTCATAATTTAAAACTAACGACTTACATCAAATGCACTACTTTTTCTTGAACAAAAATTACCATAAGAAAAAGTTGTGCATTCGTTTATCGGTCGATATTTTTTATTTATGAATAACGTCACTAGTTACTAAGCTAACTTGAAAAATATGGTGACTAAAAAATGGTTTCTGAGCAAAACAAATATCTAATACCCGAAAATCGTTTCTTTCTTTAAGAATTCGAATCTTTTGAAGATAATTGTGCTCACATGTCCAGTAGAGCTTATCCATTTGTAATCGATGGTCCAGAGGACCCTAAAAAGCATTACATTACAATTTGAAGTTTTTTATTTTGCCTAGGTACGGGGCATTTCCCTACAAAAAATGCATGTTATTATGAGCTTTTCCTAAATCCTTTTTGGTATTGAATGTTAGGAAATTATCCTTATTTTCTATCTGAAATTGTTTTATAAACAACTTTTAAATTTCATACTTAAAATCAGTTTGGAGAATATTAGATATGTTCGGGAATTAAGCTTGATTCACACGCTTTCATTGTCCACCCATATATATTATTTCCTAGTAACTATGATACGAAATATCATTTTCAAAAGCGAATTTGCAATAATTTTTTCGTTACTGGGTATTGTCCACTAATTGGAGGAAATATAATTAGAACTGCATTTAATTCTAAATAAAACATCTAAAAATACCCAGCAAAATTTTTTAGAACAGATTACCTTAGAACCTGTTCTAGAACAACTTCTTTTACCACCGGTTACATGTAACCGGTTCTAGAACAGGTTCCTGGGAGTCGAAATGTAAGGTGTCACTGTCCCAGAACCAGTTCTATAACTGGTTCTAGAACCGGTTCTAAAGCAACCTGTTCTAGTTTGGAGGTAAAGAACCTATTGCAAATAGGACAAAATCCATATAAAAAGAACCAGTTGCAGAACAGAAATTAGAACCTGTTGCAATACAGTATAACCTGTTCTGCAACCAGTTATTTGGATTTTACTATTTTACTGGGTAGTACACTATACACAGAGAGAACTTTAATGGATGAAAAATAATGAAAATTTTCACTTTACTAATACAAATACTGGGAAATAGGAGATGGACCAGTGTTGCCAGAAATTAGTTATCAAAAATGGCTAAATTTGTAGAAAAAATATGCAAAAAATGCCTAAAATAAAGCTAAAAAATTGTTAAACAATTTTATAAGAAAAACCTCTTGATTTTGTTCAATAATATAAATCTTTATAAATCAATATTGTGGAGTAAAATTACCTCCTATTAGCTGATCCTGTCTTAATCATACGCAGACACTTAAATAGGCACATTTTGTTTGTCATTTAGGAGGATTTTTGATACCGTAATATCTTATTAACTGTAATTTTAATTTAAAAAATTATGAAAAAATTAATAAAAAATCATTTTATGATTATTTACTTGCCAATGAAAACCAAATCATTTGCAAATTTTATCTATTTGATAATGATATTTTGAAATTAATTTCGCGTTTCCAGCTAGTTGGCGAGTTGACTTTATAAAATATAACATATAAACATTTTACTATTTTTATAAAAAATATTATAATTTTTTTTTAATGTAACATTATATGCATGATATTAATGAATTTTTGCATTAAATAAATAAAGTTTCATTTGAACTCGTCCATTAAAAGTTTTTATAAAATTTTATGAAAAATATTATTTTATTTATTAAAAGTTTCATTAACTCAATGAAGAAGTTTTATTAAAAAACTAGTTTCTTCAAAAGATTGTAGCTTCTCATTAATTTTAGGAAAAATTTCGTTCATTTTGTGAAGAAAAATTTCATTAGTTAAGTGAAAATTTTCAATAAAATGTACTAAAAAATGGCTAAAATAATGCCAAAGGGCTAAATCCAAAATTTTCTGGCTAAGTGTGTTTAAAATGGCTAAATTGGCAACACTGATATGGATGGACAGTAGGGCGGGTCGATTAAAAAATCGCTCAACGTTCAAGGAAAATCGTATTCTAGGGATCAAAATAAAAAACTTTGCCGAAGGAACCATACCTCTAAAACGAATTCTGATGTCCCGACTTTTGACCCGTAGGGTGAAATTTTGAAAAATCCCACTTTGACCCATTTAGAGTGCCCCAATCGAATCCAACCCAATCGAATATATTTATACTCTATTTCTTCCGGAGAAGAAAATAGAGACCCTAATCTTGGAAAGACTCCTCCTACTTTCTGAAATATCTCTATCCCGAGATTTGTACATTTTGCTAAAAAAACAAACGGCTAAAAAGGCCCTCTTTTAACTTAAATTTTAACCCCTAGAATGATGATTTATGCATTAAAAGAAGAAAATAGAGACCCTAATCTTGGAAAGACTCCTCCTACTTTCTGAAATATCTCTATCCCGAGATTTGTACATTTTGCTAAAAAAACAAACGGCTAAAAATGCCCTCTTTTAACTTAAATTTTAACCCCTAGAATGATGATTTATGCATTAATCTGCTAGCGCGTCTCCCGTAGAAGAAGTATCTCCCATAATCTTGGAGAGATTCCTCATACTTTCTGAAATATCAAAGTGGGCTTTTTCAAAATTTGACCCTACGGGTCAAAAGTCGGAACATCAGAATTCGTTTTAAAGGTATGGTTCCTTCGGCAAAGTTTCTTATTTTGATCCCTAGAATACGATTTTCCTTGAACGTTGAGCGATTTTTTTGCCTCCATACAAATCGACCCGGCCTAATGGACAGAGATGGATAGCGTGTGAGTTGCCCCTTAAGCTTGATTCACACGCTATAAACCCCTATCAACCCATATCTAATATTTCCCAGTATTAATGAAACGAAATGTAATTTTCAAAAGAGAATTTACAATAATGTGGTAATTAGTATCATAAATACTGGGAAATAGTGGGTGGATATCATCTGAATATCCCCCTATGCTAATTCTAAAAAATTGGTATTTTTGCAATATTTTTTGAACTACTTTATTGTTTTTAAACAGTTCACTGACAAAATTCTAGTACTCAATTTATATATGTAGTAAAACAACTAAAAATTTTAATATAAATACAAAAAAGTTTATTTCAATATTTTTGTTATAAAAAAATAAATTAAATATATTATATAAAAACTAAATATTAACAACTACTAGACATAACGTGTTTAACTTCCTTTATTAGCTTTCCAAATGCAGAAAGGGAGGAAAGGAAATCTTATAGTTTAGATCACGCATAAATCTCAAATCAAATAGATAACAAAACGAGTAAAAAAACAAAAAATTAAAAACAATAAATAGTTGAGAGCACGCTCGCTTACAACACTAACAATAAATTAATAGACGTTTAAAGTTTGGGAAAAAACTAAACATGGCGATTTAAAAATGAAACTCAAATATGTCACGCGATAAGCAACAATTGTTACGTAGCGAAGATGAGGAAGCCACTAATCACTTATAGTATTGGGTAATTTGACGTATCCAATCCAAGTAGTGGGCAACTTTAACATAAACACCAGGAACATTAACTTGACCACAGCCAATACCCCAAGAAACAACACCAACTACATTCCAGACACCGGAACGTTCACATACCAGAGGGCCACCACCATCACCTTTGCAGGCGTCTTTGCCTTCTTCACCACCAGCGCAAACGAAACCAGGATTCAATTTGTAGCTATAACCAAGGCGGGTTTGACGCAATTGAGTTTCACACTGATGATGGGATAGAATTGGAACATCGACTTCTTTGAGAATATTCTGATATTTTCCTTGATCGCCAAAAGCGTCTTTACCCCAACCAGTAGTCCAACAACGAGCACCAGTAAAGTCAGAGAATTTATCCGGTAAACAGGCTGGGCTAATATGAGGGCTCTTAGTAAAATCTACTGGATGGTCTAATTTCAAAACAGCCAAATCATTATCTAAAGTACCAGCATAATATTCAGGATGTATCTGTACGGAAACAACATCACGTTCAATATAGGGGAAGAATTCAACATCATGATTGACATCCCATTCACCCAAACGAGCTCTTAAATCGAAACCATTTTGTCTAAAATGAGTAAAACAACAACTGGTTTAGTATTCCTGCATGAAACTACAACGACATAAAAAGAAATACTCACGATTTAATACAATGAGCGGCCGTAATAACATGTTGGGCATCAATGAGAGTACCACCACAAGCGTAAATAGATTCTTTGGGATCCTTTTTCAAAATGGCTACATGCCAAGGATATTCACCAAATTCACTATCACCATCTACATAAACGGGATTCTTAATACGACCAGTAATACCAGCAGCATTACGGACACCACAACGCCCTAATTGTTGCTGTGGAGGTGGAGCAGGACGCAAAGGACGACGGCAGCAAACTTCATTAACACGACAAGTCCTTTCGGCAGGACGGTTGCCATAATAAGCACGCTAAAATAAGAAATAAATGGAAAAATTAATATGTTAGTATGTAGCATAAATGAAATTGAGATCCTGATATTTATGTATTTGGCTTTTTATCTTGTGTACCTGTTCCAGCTTTACCGTTTCTGCTAGCACACTACTACGTTCTTCACCTGCAAATTCATGTTCTTCCACACTACGTCTTTTACGATCTTTAGGAAAAGTTATATAATCACTACCCTCGGCAGCTCCTGGAGCTTGTGTTGGTATAAGATGTAGATTATTGTCGGTAAAAGCTAGTTCTTTACCTTTACGATAACGTTCGGACTCGGCAAATGTTAACGATTGGTTAACGTGAGTACTACGATCATAAATGTTCTCATGGCTTTGAGTGCCACCATAACCACTAGAACCAAATCCTGAAGAATAGCTTTGAGAAGATTCAAATCCATTACCAGTTGCTGGATAAGAATGTGGTGAATTCGATTCAAAACTTGATCCTCCCGTGGAGGGATAATGAATAGGACTAGACTCATAACTTGAACCAGTTGTGGGATAATGATGTGGACTTGAAACAAATTCTGAACCTGTTGTGGGGTATGAGGAGTAGCTACCATGACTAGTATGACCAAATGATGCATGTTCGTAATGTTCCTTATGATGATGATGTTCATAATGTTGTATAGATGGACTTGGTTCATGATATATTTGAGGTTCATGATATATTTGAGGACCTGAGTGATATTCAAATATTGGCTTGCTAGGCACCATTTCAATTTCATATTTCGAGAAACTGGGACCGACTGAGGAATAGTGGTGTATGGGACCAGGCCCTGTAATTATATCACCATGATGATGATCATGGTGGTCATGTTCAAATCCTGAAAAATGATCGTGATGATGGTAGTGAGTATTATAAACGTCGCTTTGTTTGGGTTTAAAAAGATTTCCCACTTTTTCAAAGATATTTGCATTCGGTGTAACATGAAGATTAACTAATGGCTTCACGACTTTGTCACCATATTCGGTCTTTTGTACTTGAACCGAAACCAAAGGATTAACATTAACTAAGCCCAGATTAAGTCCATTCGGTCCTATTGCACCAAAATGAGGATTTTGAGCTGGATAATAATCACCTAAAACATTACTGGGATAACCGCCAGGATTATTTGGATAGGGGAGGCCAAAAGACACTCCATATGTAGGCAAGATTTTGCGTTGAATCAATTGAATGGCTTGTAAAGCCGGAAAACCTTGGCGCTAAAGAGTGAAAAGGATAATAAATCAGTATAGGAAGAATGTTGATCACATAACTGGACCATGCTAGGTATTAAAGAGCGTGCGTACAAAAATATAACTCCATGAAAGTGCGGTTAGCATACGAGTTTGTTTTAGTTTTGATTAGTTACGTTACGCACATACGCTACCGTACATAAACTAATCACACGCACTTCGAGCACGACGTCAGACCGCAAGAGAGAACAAAGGAGTTTGAATTAGGCTTTAAAAAGCCTATCAGAACATGAAGACGTTTAAGTTTAGGCAGCGTAGTGTGCAGCATTAATAAAACCATTAAAACTGCAGGGATATTAACATGTTAGAAGGTTTTAGTTTTAGGATTAAAGGCTGGCTTGGGTTAGGTCTAAAATGTTAAAATTGTAATCATTACGACAAACTTACCCCTTGATTATCTAAAGGCAAATCATTAGCAGCAGCATCATCGGATTGCTTATCATCAGCAGTTTGTAAAGGTTGAGCATCTTCACGTTTGCTACGTTTCTTATCGTCGCCATCTTTTTTCTCTTCAAGTTTAGTATCATCTGATTTCTTTTGAGCTGTTGCTGAGATAGTTATATTGGCAGCTGCTTCATCACTTAAAGCCTCAATGTCTTTACCCAAATTACGTGGATCAATAGGTAAAATTAAATCATCTTTGCGTCCAATACGATCAGCAGCAGGACACTGATTGAAGGGTACACATTGACAATCGACAAATTGATTACGCGAAGTATCGTAGCCACCTTGGAATTGTTCATTGCCATATCCAGAAGTTAAACTATTAAAATTATTGTTCGAAGAGGCGGCCAAACCACCAATATTGTGTAATTCTTTTTTGTAATAATCAGGATTTTGACTGTGGTAACTAGAACCAGGATTGCTAGATTGTCCAAAACCAGATTGACCAAAACCAGATTGACCGAAGCCTGCGCTAGAAGATGTGGAACCACCAAAGGCACCTAAACCAGTTGAGGGTTTAGAGTAGAGGCCAGAGGGCTTAGAATATAAATCACCATTTGGCTTAAAACCATTAAGACCTTGCTGACCAAATCCGGCAGAACCTTGATTTAAACCTAATGAAGATTGACCAAAACCAGTAGAACCTTGGTTAAAACCATTACTAGCTTGAGATAAAAGACCTCCTTGAGAAGCTCCATTGAAACCAGCTGTATAGGCGGAGGGTTGATATGATCCTTGAGTTTGAGGAGTAAAGGCGGTAGAAGATTGAGCCAACGCCGAAAAGTCGGTATTAATAGTTTGGCCAGCACCTACTGGAATAGAAACACTAGGAACTTTAGCATTTTCAGCACCAGCTTCTACATGATGATAATGATGATGAACATGTTGTTGCAAAGCAGCTGCAGCATCAGTAGGATTAGCACCACCAACAATAACTTTAGTACTTGAAGAGGCAGCCGAAGCTGAAGATTGGTGACTATAGAAATTAGTTTGTTGAGAACCAGCTACTTGCAGTTTTTCAGGATTTTCAAAAGCATATGGTGGAGGACCTCCATTACCGCCACTATAAACTGGACCTGGAGGTTTGCTACCATAGATTACAGCACCAGGAGGAGGTTTGTTAAAGTGAGTCACGCCTGAACCATCAACAGCTGAAGGAGGAGGAGTTTCTAAATATGGGCCATTGTAATTGGGACCATTGAAATTAGGGCCAGGTCCGGATGGTCTATAACCAGGTTTGTAAGAACTTTCATAACCAACTTTACGGGGTGGACCAAAAGAATTGATTGAAGAAGGTGGTGGTGGCATGGGAGGACGACCATTAAAATATGAGGGAGGAGGCATAGGTTTAGGAGCGCCATATGGACCGCCGCCATACTTTGGAGGTCCCTGAGCGTAAATATTAGAATAATAAGGTCGTTTGCCTTCTGTTTCACAACTCATTAAACCCAAAGCACAAAGTTTATCACGTACCAAATTACGAGCCTGCATATCATTGCCTTGCATTATGGCTTGATCAATATTGCCATCTTCATAAACCTGATCATATTCATTCAAGATTCTCCCTTCACGGCGAGAATTTAAAATTTGATCAATAATTTGATTAATATCAGTATCATTGCTATAAATTGGTTCATGAACAGCATAATTACGTCCCTGAACATCTTCTTCTCCTTTTTTTGGCTCAGCATCAGCCTCAGCAGAACGTTTACTTAACATAGAATCCTGATCTGGTACAGACCAACTACCACTCCATGCAGATTCTTCCTCAGCTTGTGTATATAAGACTCCAGCTAATAGTACAGAGGCCAAAAGGGCCCAACTCAATGTTACTCTCATGCTGTAAAAAGAAAAAAAAAAAATCAATTAACCTTCAAAATATTAACAGAGTTTCAAATTAATAAATGACTTATGAATATTAAGTAATATTTTTTTCATGTTTGGTTTGAAGACACCTCCACTATACTATGGCCTCAATACCCTAACACTCAAGTGGTCATTGTGCTACTTTAAATTTTTGTAAACATTTCAAAACAAACCATAAAAAACAAAACAAATCCAAAAAAACTCTTCCATTACCACTTTTGCTCTATGAACAACCGGTTTTCAAAAAAAAAAATATATATGTATATATGTATATGTATATATATATTTTAAAGTTTGACTCATGATGCGGAGGCAAAGAAAATTATTATTGTATACAAAAATAAATCTACACAATGTACTTTTACTTTCGTTTTAAGGTCATTAGCTTAAAGCCGGCATAAAAAGCAAACAAGTAATCAAAAATGAGCATGACTTGGTAGAGTGGTTTGCTCTATGGTGGTTGTTTAAATTGTGCAAGATTTTGTTTTTTGACTGATGCTTGTGCAAAGATAATTTTTTTTAAGCATCTGATTTTATGAAGTAATTTCTTCGTACGTTACGTTTTCTTCCCTTTTAAGTTTTAAAATCTTGGATTGAAATTATTTTGCAATGTTTACTCAAACTGAACGTTTGTAAGCAGAGTTTGAAAAAGAAAAAACTCAACTACAACTTTTTTTGTTTTTACTTTGACAGCTGCCAAAAGTTAAGACCCATTTATTTTTGTATCTTTTTTTAGAGGGGAAGTTGTAAATTTACTCTAAACGCCCTATGACTTCTTGTTTTGGTAGTTTTCTCTGTTTTAAGTATTTTGTTATATCATGTCATGGATTGTCTGGTTTTTAAGTAAAATATATTTTTGTATTTTCTGTGTGGGACTATATTTTTTTTTTTGGGTAATTACTTTTTCTGGAGCGCAAATGTTATGCAAAAAAAAAAAAAAAAAAAGTTGTGTAAATTTTGCATTAATATTGTAACGGTATTTCTGTTGTTGTAGTATGTAAGTTGAAACCGGATATTGTGAGTGAATACATAATCATTTGAAATTTAAATTTGTGCAGTGTTGCATTTTAGACAAAAAAATTAACAATTGTAAATAATAGCAATGTGTGAGATTATTCATTATTTGAATCTTTTGTATATGACGAATATAAAGTCATTGTCATTTATATTAGTTTTAAATTGAAATTGGCAACACTAATTGTAAAATTTATGTAATACCCACCCAATTTACACAGAAATGTTAATCTAGTAAAAAATTAATCGAGCACTAAGTCGATCAAATCATATATTGATATTTTTGATTAACAGTTAATCCAATAATTAGTCTGAATAGCTTTACGAAAAGACTCTGTTTTCATACTACTAATTGTGTGCAACTCTGTGTTTTGATAAAAAGACGGTTGGCAACACTAAATAGTACAAAAACACATAAAAAGTCAGAACGTTAAGATGATGGCGCAAAAATATTTTGGAGCTGTCCACAAAATATTTGGTAGCTCTAATATTTTCCTTACGCCGGATCGCTATCGGAAACACCATGGCATTCTAAACTGATACAGTTAAACCTTTCGCAGTCAGGTTAAACTTTTAGCTTTCAAAAACTGCATATGTAAACCAGGAAAATTAAAGAAAAAGTGGATTAACTTTAATCAAGTAGATTAATTTCGCTGTCTAAGCTGGCTATTTCTTAAAATTGGCTACAATGAGGTTTAGATATTGGCAACTTTTGTTATGGAATTCTATATAAAAGTTCTGATTCTGCTTAAAAATTACAAAGAAAATGTATTTGCCAGTTAATATAAATTGGCAACACTCATTGCAGTAAATCGTAGCAAATTTAAATAACACAGAGAAGTTTTCTACCCGGAGACTAGATTATACTTTTCTAAAGGTTTTGTGTGCGCTGCATCCTGAATTTGACTCTCAGATTACATAGTACGTAACTTGCGATGTTATAGCGTCTCGAATATAGCGAAAACACGGTTTCTTTAACTTTAAGCTTAAATATTTTGATGGAGAAATTCTGCGACCAGATTCGGATTCAGGGCAGTGATTTTTTTTTTTTTAGATTTTGTCAGTCTGTGTTATTATTCTAAGAGGAAACATAGAAAAAATGTGCCGTTTGCTGTCAACAGTACAACAGTTCGGTTTAAGCTAAACTATTGAAAAATTGTCAGCTGATAATGCTGCCATCTGGTGATGGCTTTGCCAACTTGGCCGTGATATGGGGCACTTCCGTTTTATCTTTAATCTAAGACAAATAAAGTGAAAATGAAGCGGATGAGAGTTATTACAAAAAATTATGGCCAAATTGGCAACGCTAAAATGACCTCACGCGTATTTTTCCACTAATGTCAGCAAGCCATAATATTTGCCTTTTCTGTATCTACCTTTTTTTCAAAAAAGTAGAAAAGTTTGTTACTTGCAGTTACTCAGATTAAGCCAGTACTCAAAACCAACGGAACAATTTGTTTTAACTCAGTTAAGCGTTGCCAATCTAGCAGCCTTCCTGCGTTATTAGTCCCAAATATCTTATATCTCCCTTTTTGCCTTGGTGCAGATAAAAGAGATTATATTAAATAACGCCAAATTGGCAACGCTAAAACCGAACTGTAATGTTACTGGGCATAGACTGGGCAAAGACTGATTTTTTCTGTCGCAATTTTGCATTAGCATTGCTAATTCGTACGCTATTTGGAATGTATCTACTATTTTGCCATAGTAATACGTTAAGATAAAAAAGATCAATATGCAACAAATGATAGCCAAATTGGCAATACTTAACCGAACTAATGCGTGATTAATTTTGCCGACTAGCACCATCAAACCAAGCACCTTCTTCTCTGTGAACTCGGGTTAAGATGAGTTACACCAAATGACGGCCAGGTTGGCAACGCTAAAACTGATAGGATAATAAGTTAGTGAATCGCGATAGGATAATTAGTTAGTGAAACCGCCCATATCTCAAAAACTAAGGAACAAATAACAAACAAAACATAATGCTTTAACTCATTAAATACACACCATAAATCCGCTAGACATTTTTCAACCAAACTTTGCTGATCTATAGAAAAATGCTTCATGAAGAAGTTTTTGTATTTGTTTTTGCCTTTAAGCGCCCTCTAGTGAAAATATTAGAAACCAAAGTTAAAAACTTTAACAGAATATAATTCCTAGATGGTTGAAGATATTTTAAAAATTTTAATTTTGTATGATTTTGTGAACAAATATTTATTAAAAATTATTTTTATATATGATTCTTCTTCGAGCTTAAGATCTTTTGTTAAAACGATTGTAAATTATTAATTTCCAATATTTCGTCTCCACATTGGGAGACTTCTTCAGGGAAATTTATTTTAATTTAATTTTTATCAATTTTAAAATTTTTTTTTTTTTTTTTTTTTTTTAAATTCGTTATTTAAAAAATTTTAAAATTGATAAAAATTAAATTGTCCTGGCAACTCTCCTATTTGCAATAAGATTCATATTAATATAGTGTTGCCAACACTTCTGACAATTGATAAGCAATGACACTAGTTTTATAAAAAAATAATAGTTTTATTAATATAGTGTTGCCAACTCTTCAGCATTTCTACAATTAAAATTTGTATAAAATCAATGGGTAGTGTTGCCAACTCATTAGCAAGTTTTTAAACAACTTTGAGTTTTTAGGAATGTTGCCAACTTTTGTAGTAATTAATTTAAAACTGTTTAATTTGCAATTTTATTTAAATAGTGTTGCCAATTATCCAAAAAAAAAAAATTATTTATTTAAAAAAAAAATTCTTAATAGATCTTAAAATAATTTTCTTTGATTTAAAATTATAAGAAAATTGTTCAATTGAATATATTAGTGTTGCCAACTTTACTAAAATACTCAAACTAAAATTTTTCACAAATTTTCACATAGAATTTTTAAAGACGCGGATACACTTTTCCATGACATTTTAAATTTAAAGTCAATGGGTATTTGTTGGCTCAGTAAGAGCAAAAAGAAAATTCTGTTTTAAGCTGTTAAAAATATGTATATCCTTAGCAATTATCCGGATTTTCGCTTTCTTTGTTTCACTTAATTTTTACAAATTAATTCCCTGACACCGTGCATTTTTTATCCTTCTTTAAATTTAATTTTTGTTTTCACTTTTATTGTAAAACTTATTGCTAGTCACACTTGTTTAAGTCATCATAATTCCAGACTTTTATTTTTGAGCTTTCAGTTTCAGTTTCAGTATTTTTTTATTTTATGTCATTTCTTTCGTTTTCAAACCATCAAGGTCTTTTTTATAAGTTTCATAATAATTTTGTTTCTTTCTTTACAGTTTTTTTTATTGTTATTATCATTTTTTGTTTAAACTCACTTTTTTTTTTGTTTTTTGTAATCCTTATGTAATAAATATAATAAATATCCTTATTGTCTTATAAACACCACTTTTTGAACCACTTCGTTTGTTGTCTTTTCATTGACTGTGCTTTGCTGTCAAGATTCGCTACTTTTTATACTATACACAAATAATATTCAATATAATCTCCCAAAAAATACGCTATGTTAAGCTTGACTCAAAACTTTAAATTTGACTTCTCTTTAAGCCTAGTTTATAGTTTAGAGATGTTTTTGTGACGTCATTTAAATAATTTGGTTTATTTAGTTGGTCTAAATGTTTGATTTAAATTTTGTTTTTTTTTTTTTGTATTCTCATTCTGTGGATTTCTGCGAATCAGTAGAGGACGTTTTTATTTCAATTCATTTAATTAAATATAAATTTATAAAGTTATTATCTTGATAAACTAACACATTTTTTTTTTTTGCCTGACTGACTGATTGTCAAATTCTTAAAACAGGCGTTTAAATCGTTAAACGAAATAATCCCATGTTTTAACCTGTACTTTTATGTTTTCCCGTGCAATACAACTTAAAAGGTTACACGAAATTAGTACAAAGTTTATAAATTTTGTGATGAATTCTAAAAAAATAGACTGAATTTACTTTTCCAATATAAAAATTCAGGTTAAAAGAAAATTTGCCTACAAAACTAACTTGAGATTATGAAAATCACCAAAATTTATCTTAAAACTCCAGACTCAACTGATTTTTATAAATTAAATTATATAATATAATATATGCATGATATTAATGCATTTTTGCATTAAATCAATGAAGTTTCGCTGGAATTCTTACATTTAAACTTTTAATTAGATTAATAAAGTTTTTCATAAAATGATTTGAAAAACTTTATTTTATTTATTAAAAAGTTAATGCACCTACACAGAAAAAACTAAAAACAGGTTTCAATTAAAAAATTTATTGAATCAATTAATATTTCAATTGATTTTGCACCTATCACGGCAATGATACTATCAATTAAACCTTTTATTAAAATTAAGAAGGAAAAAAAGTTATAAATAACTTCTACAAAAAAAAACTATGATACTCACAAAAAAAGTGTGTGATCTATACGTTGGTATGTGTGTTTTTTGCAATGCTAAGTCTGTTTGTGTGTGTGCTTGTTTTGTTTGTTAACTTCAACTGTATTTGGTATTTTATACTGAAAATTTTCTATTTATGCATACAGTGTATGAAAAAATAATATGATAATTGCGTCTAAAACAAAATATGTATTTATATATTTAAAAGTCAATTAAAATATTAATTGATTCAATTAAATATTTGTTTAGAAACAAATTAAATTCAAATTAAATCTTTCATTAGATATTTTAGGTTGATAATTTTTTTCTGTGTAATGAAAAAGTTTCATCGAAAATAGTTTCATAAAAATTATAAACGCTTTTTTCATAAAATGAACACAAATTTTGGTAAAAAATGCATTAGTTTAAAGAAATATTTCATTTAAACTCGTCAAAAAAAAAAAAAAAAAACTACTATTTCTTTTCAAACAAAATTTCAAATTCTAAGAAGCATTCATAAATGAAAAACTTTAAATTTTAAAAGTGACTACTGTTTTATTTTTCGTTAAAAATAGTTGTTTCCTAAAAGACCCAAGATTTTAAAATATTGAAGCTCTCGGATTTTAAACTCTTCCTTTTGAACTAATCCACAGTGGGATATATCACAATATTTTTGGAAATAAAGCGTTCATTTCTTACGTAGTTATCCGATTGTAATGAAATTTGCAACAGACTTAAGTGACGTAATATCGAGTTTTGATATTGAACCTTCGAAACACCCCGGGGGCGGTAATATGACCACCCTAAGTAGGGAACTTTTTCCATGTAAAATATTGAGTGCTCGCCATTTGTTTTTTGTCTCTAAAATTAATTTTAAAAAAATTAACAAATTTGTAATCTGATAGTAGAGCCTAGAAAAAAAACATGCTTACATATGTGGGTTATTTCTAATAGTTCCCCAGATATTCCCTTTTGAAAATGAGAAATTCCCAATTTGGTACGACTCTGGTCCAGTTTTTTGCGAATAGCGGGACGAAATCGGGGCCAATTTTGTTTTTAAAATATTGGTTATTTAACTAAATAAATTCTTGATTTAATAAAAAAAAAATAAATGCAATATCTTGTTTCACTTAAAAAGTACATTCGTTTTAAATTAAATTAAAAAAAAAATTAAGTTTTTGCTATTTTTTCCCCAAAAAGCACCAACAGTCTTTTAGCTCCAGATAAATATTTTCGTTCTAAACATATAAAGTGTGCATGTTATTCTGAAAGAAATTTTTATGTAAAAGCGAGTTTTGTTAAAAAAAAATTTTTTGATTTGTATATACTTTTACCGCCAGCCGTTGCTAAAGTCGACACATTTTTAAGGCAAATATCAATTTTAACCCACTGTTAAAAATTGTGCACGCCTACAATTAGGTAGCGGAGGCGGTTATAGATACTTCAACATATACCTAATTTTTTGTATAAGTCTCTTCCAAATGTAGATATGACTGCAAAAAATGTAAAAAATCTCATTTTTTGTGGAGTCCAAAAAATCATTGCATTATGTCTATTAATAAATATTTTTTTTGAAAAGTAAAAATTTACATTTTAACATAAACTGAAATTTTAACCTTCCTATTAGGATTACCTAAGTTTTTGTTCTACCAAAAGTGAAAAATGGTACTCTTATTAAAAATTTCGTAATCTACAGGTAATTTCCTTTCCAATGATACCTTTCCAACGATACTTAATAAGCCTTACCAGGAAATCTTAAAAAGTTATCTCTTAAGCAAATATTTCTTATATTTCTTATTTTTAGTGTTTGTATTAATTTTTAAATAAAAGGTCCGCCAAATAACTTTTTTTTTTTTTTGAAAATGCTATAAAAAAAACTACTGAATATTTTCTCAAATTTCTTTTTTTATTCGAAAGTACAATCCTTCCGGTTAATAATGGAAAATAATTTCATTCAAATGGCTGCCTCGGCTGGCCATGTAGTAGCCTACACGATCGGTCCAATTTTTAAGCACATTATCGATTCTGTGCAGCTGTATTTCACCAATGGCTTCACGAATATTGCCCTTTAAAGCGTCAATTGTCTCTGGCTTGATGGCGTAACACTTATCTTTGATGGCACCCCACAAATATTAGTCCAACGGTGTCAAATCGCAGCTCCAAGGTGGCCAAACGACAACAGCTCTGCGGCTGATAATGCGATCTTCAAAAACAGGGCGCAAAACATCGAGTGTAGCTTCGGCTGTGTGGCACGTAGCGCCGTCCTGTTGAAACCAAATGTTGCCAATATCCTCCTCTTCAATTATTGTGAACAAAAATTCGTTCAACATGGCCCGATAACGATCGCCATTGACTGTAACGACCACTCCTTGCTCATTACCATGATTTTCAAAGTAATGTCGCAATATTTCTCAGCGTTGTTCAAGCGTATATACAACCATATTCGTTCAGCGGAAGGATAATACTAATTATCTGTCAAATCAGACATAAATAAGCACTAGTTGAAAAAAAAGTTAGATGGCGGACCCTTTATAAGAAAAATAAGAAATAATAAGAAGTCATTTTTAAAGATTTTCTGTTAAGGAAATGTTTGGTATCGTTGGAAAGGAAATTACCTGTAGATTACGACATGTTAAAAAAAAGTCCCAAACAAAAAGAGAACAAAAACTTTTCCGGTCCTAATAGTTAAAATGTAAATTTTCACTTTTCAGTAAAATATTTATTAATAGACATAATCCAATGATTTTTTTGGACTCAAATAGACTTTTAAGTGAAAAATGTGAAAATTATATCTGAATTTATGATTTGCTGTAAGCAATCTCACAATTCCCAAAACTAAAAAAAAAACTCGAAAAATATGATTTTTTACATTTTTTGCTGCAATGTCTACATTTAAAGCGAGGATTAGAAGAGACCCAATAATTAGGTATATGTTGCAGTATCTACAATTTCATATCTACAGATTCCGCTGTCTTATTGGGTGCTTGCACAATGTAATTAACAGTGAGTTAATGTTAATATTTGCCTTAAAAATGTGGCAACTATAGGAGCGGCGTGGGGAAAAAGTGTATACAAATCAAAAATTTTGCTTACCACCACTCATTTTTATATAAAAAGATGTTTCAGAATAGTATGCACACTTTATATGTTCAGAAAGAAAATATTTATCTGGAGTTAAAAGAAAAATACTGCTGGTGCTTTTTGGGAAAAAAATCGCAAAAATTTTATTTTTATTATTATTTCTACTTTAAACGAATGTAGTTTTTGAGTGGAACAAGATATTGCATTTATTTTTCTTTTATTTAATCATAAATTTATTTAGTAATGTAACAAATACTTTAAAAAAAGAAATTTTCCCCGCAAAAAACTGGACCTGAGTCGGACCAAACTGGAATTTCTCATTTTCAAATATAAATATCTCGGGAGCTATTGGAGATAAACAGTTCAAGAAAGGATATTTTTTGTTAGTCATGCTCATGCTCAAAAATCTGTACATGTACTCACCAATTCAATACGATTACTTCGGATTAGAGCTGGTCACGAATAATTCTACTTCCTTGGTTTGAATGCCGATATGTGATTTAGATACTCTTTGACGCCCTAATTTCAAATTCGGCATCCAAATATTTCCATCACGTCACGTCACGATTTTAAGAAAACAATGGCTATTTGGGCTCTTTTTGAAGCCTTTTATCATACGATTGTCGCTTTCTAATGATTCAGAATAGAGATAAGTAATTAGAATACACTTCACTCTTGAATATACCGCAATAAAAGTGAAAAAAACTGATTGTTAAAAATGTAATATTTGGAAATTTTTTTAATGGAGCATTTTTCAAATGCAATTTTAATAATAAACAAATTTGAAACGTTTGTTAACTCATCTTAGAGAGTAAAGTTCAATGTATCTACTATCATAATAAAAATTCTTAATCTGTGTTTTTGTGTTGTTTACACATCTTCAAATTTTGGTAAAAGTCCAACGAATTCACTTTTTTGGTACCGAACTTTAATCAAAATCGGAGAAAGTTTGTCATACAGTTTGCTTTACGGCTTTCGTATTTTCTTTAAATTTGACATTAATAGTCGTAATAAATCGGTTTAACAAACATTTTGTTGGGAGAAAACTCTTTTTTTTTTCAGTAAATCAATGAAACTTTTCTCCACGAAATAAATGAATATTTTTTTAAAATTAATGAAAAGTTTCATATTTTTTATGATATCCGTTAAACTTTATCATTGAGTGTACTAACGCAAGGTTTCATAAAATTTTATGAAAAATATCATTTTATTAATAAATAGTTTAATTCACTCAATGAAGAAGTTAGATTAAAAAACTAGTTTCGTTAAAAGTAATAAGCTTTCTATTAATTTTAAGAAATTTGTCGTTCATTTTGTAAACAAAAGTTACATTACCCAGCCAGAAAAATACGAACGGCAAAGCATTGGCCCAGTGCTTTCAACGGTGGTATGAGCGTTGGCAGAGCGTTGGATATCTGAAGATTTAAGTGCTTTGCCAACCCGAAAATGATAACACCGGATAGGTCTTGGCCGTTCCGTTTTTAATGAGCGCTTTGCCAGTACCCAAGCCATGATTTTAAAACGTTGGCAAAGCATTGGTAGAACAACCAATAAAGTGCTTTTTTAATAATATAATAAGTGCTTTGCCAACCCCAAAATGATAACTCCGGGCAGGGCACCGAGCGTTGGCAAAGCACTGGCAATAAACGCTTTGCCAGTACCAAAACCAAAAACGACCAATAAAGTCCTACTTAGTAATTCACTTCAGTAAAGAGTTGTATTATTTCCTATTGAGTTATTTTGGTAATTTGAACAGAAATAACAATAGGCTTGCTCCAGCTAAGTTAATTACAAAATAACTGAATATTTTTTTTATCAAATTATTTTTGTGATAAGTTAGCACGATTTTTTACTACAATTTTACTTAAGAAAGAAATTTGAAAATAAATTTTTTAAGTAAAATTTTAGTACAAAAACTATACATTGTGCTGACTATAATAGGAGACCTTAATATTCTTAACTTCAAAACAGAAATTGCAATTTAGTTTGAATTTTTCCACTCCTGCTGTGACCAAGGGATGTTCCACTGTTTTTATTAAGTTAACGGTAGTAGATTTTGTAAATAAGTACTGGCAATGCACTTTTTGCCAATGTTGGGAAAGCGTTCTAAGTCAGTACTGTGCCAGTGCTATTTTATTTTTACGATTGTAAATTTTGTTAATCAAGTACTGTCAAAGCATTTTTTTCGAACGTTGGCAGAGCGTTCTAAGCCAGAGCTGTGCCAGTGCTTTTATTATTTTTACTGTTGTAAATTTTGTTAATTAAGCACTGGCAAAGCACTTTTTACTAACGTTGGCAGAGCGTTGTAAATCAGTGCTTTGCCAGCACTTTATTTGTTGGATCATTGGCAAATAGTGCTCTGCCAGTGCTTGATTTTTCAGACCATTAGCAGTTTCTGGCTGGGTAGTTTACAGAACAATTTCATTATTTTTCGTCCACTTAAATTTTCTCTGTGTAGAATTTATCTTTAACAATTAAACTTTTTCACATTCAGTAATTCGTAAAATGAGAACAGCAGAAAATGTTACTAAAATGAAAAATTGTATTGAAAATTAGTACAAAAATAGTAAAGTGCGATTGCAAATTTTTTCTACTAACATTTTTTTTTTAGAGTGTAGAGGCTTTACAAATAGAAGCAACATGCTGATTATGCGGAAATATGCAAAAAATTTACATATGCCAAAATAATTTTTTGAAGTAAACAAATTTTGATCATTACAGATTAATTCAATATTAATAATTTTTAACAATTTAAAAGCTTCATTAAACTACACTCAAAAAAAAAAGTTAGTAGAAAAAATTTTCAATCGTACTTTACTATTTGTGTACTAATTTTTAGTACAATTTTTTTTATTTTAGTAACATTTTTGGCTATTCTCATTTTACGAATATTTTGTACTAATTTTTGCTGCTGATTTTAGCAAAATATTTTACTAATTTTTAAAAACCAGTTAGCTAAAATTTTGCTAATCACAAAATAAAAATATATATTTTAAACAAATAAAATTTTTAATTGACGAGTTAAAATTATAATTAAATAATGTTCATCTGTTAGGAAAAAAGTGTAAGGGATTGAAAAACAAAGTCGTTTTATTTTACTTTTTTACACACAGAGAAATAAAGTGCCAACCGAATTAAAAAGTGTATATTATTGTTAACAACTAATAAATTCAGTTAGTACAACGATATTAACATTAGATTTTTTAATATTTCGAGTGTTGCAACTAAAATTCAGTTAAATTAACCGAATTTTGTTGTGAAAACAAATGTTCAGTTTTACCAACCGACTGAAATTAACCGAAGAGGAGCCGCAGTACCCGAATTTCAGTTGGCAAATAGCTAAGTTTTTCTCTGCGTGTAATTTTTATTCTATAAAATTGCAGTTTTCTGAAATTTTACTAAAACTTAGTGGCGGCTACTAATTTTTTCTAATAATTTCATTTAACTACAGTTCAACAGACTAAATTTAGCAAAAAATACCACAAGGTTCAAAATAGTTAAATTTCTCGTAATAACAGCAAACATTTCAGTAGCCATTAAGATTATTTTTCTCAGTGTATAGTTACAATTACTTTCCAACTAGCAAATTATTTTTTAAACAACATAAAGTGTGTTATTTTAAATTTATAAAGCCGAAATCAAATTAAAATATTAATTTAAAATTTACAGGACATACAGAAGAATATAGGTCACACAAATTATTCAATATATTTGTTCATTATCATTTAAATAAATAATTGAAAAAATCTTCAATAAATGTTAATTATTGCAAATGTTGTCTGTGAAGTTTTAACAAATGGATGATGATGATTCATTACATGAATTTTCTGCACATCATTCAAATTTTTTACGCAGTTTTTATACACATCATGTCTTGCATATTGTATTTTAAGTCCGTGCAATGCATAACAATTAAAGAGACAAAAGAGTAAGAACATGTCAACTCTATCACAGATTTGGCATTTTCGGATCGACCACCTCGGATTTTAATGAAATTCGCCATAACTGTCATAATCGACAAGAAATCGTCGAAACACAAATTTCAGACTCCACAACCTTTGGGCTTCCGAAATAAGACGTCATGAAAATTGCAAAAAAAGTTAAAAATCGACTAAAGTATCCTTACAAATTGGACCATAACTTTTAAACTATACAATATACAAAATTCATGTTGTGCTCTTTAATATGATATGCATATAGATTTTTTTTTATGAAAGGGTCAAAGGTCACTGTTTTTTGTCTTAAGTGCAAACACCTATATCTCGAAATGAACAGTATTTTAAATTCTTAAAAAAATAAGCAGCCGTAATTGAAATTATCTCTACATTTGTGTGAAAAATTCAGGGTGGTATATCGATTGGTCTCTGAGTTATAGCCAAGAATATGTTGCTAAGTATGTTGTTTCCTATTTAATACATGTTTTTTAGTATTCATGTGTACATTTTTGTATGTATGTGTACTAGGGCGGGTCGATTTAAAAATCGTACAACGTTCAAGGAAAATCGTATTCTAGGAATCAAAATAAGAAACTTTGCCGAAGGAACCATACCTCTTAAACGTATTCTAATGTCCCGACTTTTGACCCAAAAGGTCAAATTTTGAAAAAGCCCACTTTGATATTTCAGAAAGTAGGAGGAATCTCTCCAAGTTGAAAGAGGGCCTTTTTAGCCGTGTTTTTATAGCAAAATGTACAAATCTCGGGATAGAGATATTTCAGAAGGTAGGAGGAGTCTTTCCAAGATTAGGGTCTCTATTTCTTCGGAAGACGCTCTAGCAGATGAATGTATAAATTATATTCGATTGGGTTGGTTTCGATTGGGGCACTCTAAATGGGTCAAAGTGGAATTTTTCAAAATTTGACCCTACGGGTCAAAAGTCGGGACATCAGAATTCGTTTTAGAGGTATGGTTCCTTCGGCAAAGTTTCTTATTTTGATTCCTAGAATACGATTTTCCTTGAACGTTGAGCGATTTTTTTGCCTCCATACAAATCGACCCGGCCTAATGTGTACCGTATGCATACCATGTCGTTAATTTAACTCATATAAACTAGGACGATTTTCATACTTTTATCATGGTATTAGCTATAACTCAGAGACTTATCGAGACAGAGTACAGTTCAATAATAACTAAGCATATCTTTTTTTAAGCATTAAAAAAAAAACGCATTTTTAGATATGTGCATTTGAAATCAAACCCCCCAAAAATTACCTTTGACCCTTCCATGAAAAAAAAATCAATATGCATATAATTTTAAAGAGTATATTTATAACCTAGAAAATGATTCGTACAATAATTTTGTATCTTGTATAGTTTAAAAGTTAAATTTTATAGTTTTTTTTTTGCAATTTTCATGGCGTCATATTTTGGAAACCGAAAGGGTCCGGAGTCTGAAATTTATGTTTCGTCGATTTCTTGTCGAGTATGAAAGTTATGGTGAATTTAATTGAAAACGGAGATGGTCGATCCGAGTGGTGATTGATTTGACATGTTTTGACTCAAAATCAAATGACATAAATTATGGCAATACAATATTTTTTGTTTACTTACACACATGATAAATAAAAAATAAATAAGTTTTCATTAAAAAAAAAATAATTAGATTAAATTTTGTAAGGGAATGTTCCCAATTGTGACCTGTTCCCTAAATGGACCTTTCGCCACTTACGCGTTGGTGCATGATTATGTCAAAACTGTCAAAGAGTCTAAATTCGCCATCACTATTTTAAAAAATTTCCATCTGAATTCACACGCTTTGCTTGGGTTTATTGTATCGTTTCAAAAAAACCCAATATAAAGTGTAATTTGTGTAAAAATAAAAACCCAGCAAATCTACGCATTACCAAATAATGGGTAAAGTAATGTATCACCATAGCGCTTAACTCATTACAATACATCTTACTTCACTAATGAATTTTACAGGCGATATGTGCTCAAAAGTAATGTATGGACTCATTACCTAATAGGGGCTTAAGAAACTGGTTACTTATACCTACCGGTTTCGAAAAAGTAATTGGTCTATAAATAGATTTTCAAAAAAAAAAAATTTATTAAAAAAATTATTATAAATATATTTTTAAATTAAATTAATAATCTGGTCTCGCTGGGATTCGAACTTGGGGCCTTTTAGTTGTTAGATGAGAACGTCGCATGTAATAATAAATTGCTTAAAATGTAATTGAATTGTTGTACTTCGAGTTTACGTTTGTGATGTGAAAAATATATACCTAACCCTCATGCTTACAAAAAATCACAAATTAATGTGTCTAAATATAGATTTTCAAAAAAATATTTTAAATAATAATTTACGTTTATAGTTCAGCCATTATGTAATTTATGATCGATAAGTCATTATTTTACGTTTCGAAATAATGTAAGAGGTAATGATGTATCATTACAAGGTAATCCATGAGTGCCCAATTATTGGTAACTCATTATTTTATGTTTCGAAATAATGCTGAAGGCCATTAGTGTCCATTACAAAGTAATGCATTATATTATCCATTATCAGGAACTCATTACTTTTTCTTGTACAATAATGATATAGCTAAGGAGTATACATTACAAGGTAATGCATTAATTTTTTACTCCCATTAGTTTTTTGCCAGGGAAGTGAATAACAAACAAATTTTAAAGAATTTTTCAAGTCGGATTTTTGTAAGCGGTAATAAATTTGGTCACAACTTTAATAAAAATAATTGATTCCATAAAAAATCATAAAAATAAACAACTAAATTTTCATAATGTTCCCTAAAGTGAACCTTTAATATATTTTCTTATTTTTTAATTTTTTTTCCAAGTTTTAGTCTTTTTTAAATGGTTTACGCATCACTTTAACTGTTCTAGTCTATTTTAGAGAATTTTTCAATATGTTTCACAAAAAAAATATCGTTTGTTTACCACAATTAAAAAATTTAAATAAGCTTTAATTTAAATAAAATTTTTTTTTATTTATTAATTAATAATCATATAATTACAAATTATATACTATTACCCTAACCGAGCACTAGCTACTATGACCTTCGTCGCGCTGTAGCGAAAACAGACCAGTGCCTCTGGTGGGAATCGAACCCACGACCCCCGCATTGATTTGTTGTATTGGGATTTCGAATACTTCACTTAGTTTTATTATATAGCCCAAATACCAGGTGTAGGGCCACATTATGGTACATTCCCTTATAATAACAAAAAATATTTATCAAGGTCATTTTGCAATAAAAAGGCATAATTAGCAATATTGATATTAAATCAAATATGATTTTTAAAATAACGGTTATAATATCTCAAATCAATAAATTCTAGCTTATTTTAAAAAATTACACACTGCTACAAAAAAAAAACACTTTTTGTCAGAACTTGAAAACCGACCTAGTGGGGATTGTAGGCCTAGGTGAGGAGAAACAAAAACCGTTTTCAAAAATTTGGTACACCCTCAAAATTTTGAGTTATTTTCAAAAAACTGTTCTAGGGTAGGTCGTAGCACTTTAGTACCTCTGACTCACACATTTTTTGACCGATTTCAAAATTTTAAACAGTTTTGGAAAGGCAAAGAATTAAGCTTTCATGAAATGTATTCATAAAATATATATTCCAAGAAATTAGGTAAGTGTTTATCAAAAGGTTCTCATTTTTTTTATTTTTTCCTAATTTTTCAAATTCAACAAAAGTTATTTTAATTCTTCTCTATGAAAACCTATCTTTTTTGCATTGTATTTTAAAGACAATTTTATATAGAAAAAAAGAGATATTATTTGTTAAAATCGGTTTATATTTGCAAAAGTTACTAAACTTTTTCTAAAGTAAAAATTTTGGGATTGCAGACTTTTCTTTTGGTAAACCACTTGACTTACAAACGTAAACTAAAAACTGTACAAATAGCTTAACCTAAGTTAACATGTATAGTTAAAATCAGGTGTTAATTAAAGGTTGAATAACTTTTACAATTTTGATCCGATTTGAAAAACAAAAACCATGTTTTGTTAAGAACTAAATTTGCTTTATAAGTTGGTATAAATTTTTATAATCTTTCATATTAAAATAAGCACTGAAAAGCTACTAAAATCAAAAAAGTTTATAATTTTCGTTTTTTTTTGTAGATATTCTCAACAAAAACAATAATATTTAAAGCGTAATCAGTTTTCTTTCCAAACCCGTTAAAAAAATTTTAAATCGGACAAAAACTGGCTGAGTTACACGTCGATAAGTTGACGAACATCACTGAAAATGGTTTTTTTTAGAATAACTTCTGAATTTGAGCGTGTTTCTGAATTTTTTGACACAATTTGTAATGTACTCAACAAGACCTATATCCCACGCTAGGTCGTTTTCCAAGTTTTTTTCTTCACTGTAGCACCGTGTTATTAATAAATTTTTAAATCTAAAATTTCCAAATTAACTAGTTTTTATAAATTGGCCTTAGCAAGTTCAAAGAACTGATATTCAAAATTCCCACAAATTAGTCAACAATCAAACAAAAAACTTTCAAATAAATTTATCAGTTCTGATTGGCACACTTCTGTCTAATACACAAATCTACTATAACTAAATCCAAATTTCGTAGAAATATTTAAAATTGTATCAACAAAAGTCGTTGTGTTTTAAGAAGGCTAAAAAAATAATACTGACCACAGGCAACTTTACAGTCGACTATGAGTGTACGATTAGTATACAAATTATTAATATATGATTATTGTTCAAACACTTTAAAAATACAAAAATGTTTAAATGTTAATTTTAAACATAAACGTTTTTTTTTTTTTAAGGTAAACAATTTATCTTCGGTTATTCCGAATGCCGTTTTTGTATTTAGCTTAACCCTTTAAGGCGCTTAATATATTTATTGCAATGTTTTAGAATGTAGAAATAAAAGTTTAAAGCTTCCAAAAATAGTGTTCCCGTGCTAAATTTAGTTATATTGTACTATCCAAAACTCTTTAAAAGAAGTCGATACAATAATAAAAGGGACTTTAAAAATCTTTTAAAATCTTTAATCTTTATAAATCTTGAAAAAATCTTATAAATCTTTATAAATCTTTATAAATCTTTATAAATCTTTATAAATCTTATAAATCTTTATAAATCTTTATAAATCTTTATAATCTTATAAATCTTTATAAATCTTTATAAATCTTTATAAATCTTATAAATCTTTATAAATCTTTATAAATCTTTATAAATCTTTATAAATCTTATAAATCTTTATAATCTTTATAAATCTTTATAAATCTTTATAAATCTTTATAAATCTTTATAAATCTTTATAAATCTTTATAAATCTTTATAAATCTTTATAAATCTTTATAAATCTTTATACATCTTTATAAATCTTTATAAATCTTATAAATCTTTATAAATCCTTATAAATCTTTATAAATCTTTATAACTCTTTATAAAATCTTTATAAATCTTATAAATTCTTTATAAATCTTTATAAATCTTTATAAAACTTTTATAAAATTCGTAACATTTATATATAATAAACTATTTTTTTTAACTTATATTTTATTTGTACAGTTATCTTTTAATTATCTTGCCAACTTGCCTCAATAATGCCTTTTTGGCGATGAGGCCAAATTGAAATTTGTAATAATGAAATTTATTAAAATAAAATAAGCAGCAAATCTGCTATATATATAGTTGCGAGAAAAAAAGAAAAAAATGACGTTGCACAAAAAATTACCAAAATTATTAAAATTTTTTTTTTTGCTAAATTTTAGTTTGATAAAAAAAGAAAAAAATCAAATCTGTTTATTACACAAAATTTTACTTATATTTCAGTTTAATAAAATTGATATTTTAATAAAAAAAAGAACAAAAAATGTGAAATTTACAAAGTTTTTTTTTTTTTAGATTTTTTTAGTCCAATAAAAATCTACCCTTTGACATATTTTAGCATATTTTTGTTTTTAATCAGGATACACTGTTATTTGAATTTAAATAATAAAACAAAAATTTTGTAGTTGTTACAGATTTTTTTTGCAGCTTTTTGTCTACAAATATTAAGCAACTAAAGTTCAATTCTAATATAACTACACAGAAAAAACTAAAAACGGGTTTCAATTAAAAATTTGATTGAATCAATTAATATTTTATTTGATTTTGCACCTACCACTGAAATGATAGTATTAACTAAAAAAATTTGCAGACAGTTTATTAAAACTCTTTCAATTAAAATAATAATAATATCAATTAAAAGAGTTATTGTTTTTCTTTTCAACCTCAATTAAAAAGTTTAGTTAAATTGATTAAAACTTTAATTGAAACTTGAGAAGAAAACAATGGTAGTTTTAATTGAAAACTCGTATTTTTTATTTTTGTTATATGCCCCCCACTAAATAAAAAAAGAAATGTAGGTTTGTAAATTAAATTGACACTTTATTTATAATGAAATTAAAGCTTTTTAATATAAAAATGTATTATAAGAAAGCAAATAAAAGTAAAGATAAAATTTTTGTTTTGCTTGTCTTGAAATTTTTCTTGTAATTGAATTGCTTTCTTAAAAAAATCACACACAACTTTAAAATGATAGTTTAATGACACTTATACTTATTGAAAATTTAATTATTTACAAAAATAATAGTTTAATTGTTCTTTTTCGATAAGGTTTATTTAAATCCACATGTGCACTTTTAGTATCACAGATAAAACACGAAACTAAATTAAGTTTTCGTGCGTACACGAATATCTCAACAAAAAGAGTGTTGCAAACTCTAGTGAAATAACTACGATTTTGCGTGTATTTAAAATCGGTAAACTATTCAACTTATTAAAAGTTAATAATTTGCGATTTTTTTTATTTTTATTTACAAATTAAATAATATATTGATATAATTAAACCTTTGTTTGATTATTTAATCTAAATAAAATAAAAAAAAATAGTTTGCCAAATTTTTAAAAATTTTGTTTACATGTTGTCAACACTGTATGGATATATTAGAAAATTCAATAAATTTTTTAATTGAATCAATTAAAAAAATTGTTTGAATTGCCATTGATATTCAAACAATCGATTAATTATCTTCAAACAATCGATTAATTATCTTTTTCTTCATGCCATTTTTAATTTTTTTTTAGCCTTTTCTGCCATTCTAAAAAGGTTTATTTCTATGAGCTTTTCGGTTATGTATTTAGCACTTTGAAGATAACTAAATTCGCTTTTTAGGGAATTTTCTCTTTTAATCAATTTGTTTAACCTCTTGAAGAGAATGTTTCAATATCAAGTTTCAGATTTCTACCTTAAAGGCATTGCATAGGCATTAAACTTTTAAATGGGAGACTTTTGTTCTTTCCTGTTAAATTTGTGTCCCTTCCAGTTAAATTTTTTAAAAGTTCAGTCTTAGCAGATACCTACACTCAGAGAATTATCTTATTTTTTTTTATTTCTATTTCTATAATTTTGCCGACTTCTTTTGCAAGTCCTAGGAACTTTTTCTACTTTTTGGCGATTTTTTTTCTATTTTGACAAGTTTGCCGATATGTTTACTTGCGATTTTTTACGCCTTTTTAATTTTTTTTTAAAGATTTTTCTTTTTGCTAAATTTTGTCAATTCTGTCCATATTTTGTTTTTTTTTTCTTTCAGTTTTGACAATTTATTAAATTTTGGCGATTTTATTTTAATTTTTGCGTTTTTAATAATGTCGATTTGTTATTGTTTGTGAACTTGTTTCATTTTTAACCTTTTTATTTTTAAATTTGGATGATTTCTTAATTTTTTTTATTTTTTTTTTTAATTTTTTAAATTTTATTTTTTTTTAAATTTTAATTATTTTTGATTTTGTTGATTTTTTTATATTTCTTGGTCTATTTTTAAATTTTGGCGATTGTTTTAAGTTTTTGACTTTCAAATTCCATACAAATTTTAAATCGAAAACTTGAAAAAAACGAAAACTCGTATTTTGATGTTCGTACTGAACATAATATTAAGGATTCTTTAATTTTTTAATATTGCAGATTTTGTTTTTTTTTTAGTTTTGGCGACTTTTTACAAATTTTAACTTTTCCAATCTTTAGCAATAATATTAAATTTTGGACATTTATTATTTTTTTCTATTTTGGTGATTTATTAATTTTTTGCGATTTCTTTATTGGGCGATTTTTTTTAAAGTTTTTTATGTTTTAGGGATTTTTTAAATTTTGAATATTTTTAAAATTTTCGCCATTTGTTAAATTTATGCCAATTATTCAATTAAGACGTATTTTTTTTAACTTTTTTCCATCCAAGCGTGTGCAGTTTTCGAGTTTTTATTCAACATACAAATATATAATTTGAAATTTGCTGGTCAGTAAAAATAATAATAATAAATACTGAAGTATATTTGTGATTCATCTCAAAACAACGATTTTTATTTATTTTTTTTTCTATACAAATAATGAATTTCTTCATAGCTTTAATTAAAATTGTCACTAGAACTCGTCCATTGAAACTTTTCATAAATTCTCTGAAACAGGTTTTATTAAAGTCAATGTTTAGGAAAGTTTGTAGAATTAATGAAAATCTTCATAAAACTAATGAATCATTTCGACAATGAAATTGAATTAATAAAACTCTTCATAAATTGAATGTCTTGTAAAATGCATTAGAAGTAAGCCAATGAACCGCTTCATATAATTTTTTTAAACAATTTCATAGAAGTCCAAAGTTAATACAAGGCTACATTACAACAATAAAGCACTTTATAAAATATTTTGAATATCTTAAAACTTAAGTTTGAAATGTATGAATATCAATGAAATTATGAAATTTTATGAATAAATAAAAAAAATAAGTCTTTGAAATAATTTCATAGCTCTAAAGAAAATTTTCATTAAATTTAGGAACTTATGAAATCGAATGAATTTTGTTATGAAACTATGAATTTTATGAAAATAAATTTATGAAAATTTCTTAATATTATTAAAATTTCTTGGCTATAATGAAAAAAATTCTATGAAATTGTTTCATTAATATCATGAAGGATAATTCTTTCATTGTGCATTCAAAATTTAAAGTTACGAGGAGACTTTTTCCTTTTTAGCCCCATTTAAATCACGTTTTTTTTTTAAATTTTTCAAAAATTACCTTTTTAATGGAGCAGGGATATATTTTAAGAATTTCTAACAAAAGAGGAGACTCTCCCAAAGAGCCTGCCTTAGCAGATGCGTACTTTGAATCAGAAACCCACATACCAAATTTAAATTTATTCGCTTTGAGGTTTTTCCAGGCCATCAATAAGGAGGCAAAAATACTGTCTTAGAGAACTTCTACGCCGAAAGGGGAACCTACGCGCAAAATAACATTTCGTCGCTTTACCAAAGGGGATCGACTTTTTACCCCTCTCTTAGAAATTTAAAAGAACCTAGTATAAGCGAATGTCTACGCGTGATTAGGAACCTACATACCAAATTTAAAGTTCCTCACTTTAGAGGTTTGGCCATTCCGCCAAAGAGGTGACTTTTCCTCTTATTGTCCCTCCTAGCTGGAATTGGCAAAATCGCGTTTTAAACGGACTTCTACTTTAGATTAGGAACCAACTTTCAAGCTTTTCGCTTTAACGGGTTTGTCCAATGGCGTTAGTAAAATTAACATGTACTCTAGGGGAGTTCTATAAAACCAAAATTATAGTTTGCAGGAATTATGTGTCGGAATTGTTTTCTCTCTACATAAGAATTATATAAAGAAAAGTCGTGCCAGAAATCGATTGAAAATTAAAAATGTGTATACAGGGTGATTCAGTCACGACCCGCCAAATTTCACAAGCGTGTTCGTTGTCTCATTTTATGAAGATATGTCCATTACGACCATCCCCGGAAATGCAAGTGTGCGAAATGGCAGGGGTTTGAAAATTTTCGGATTGGTCGTCGGAGGGTAGTAGGGTAAAATTGCTAACTTCTGAACCAGTGGTCAGATTTTTTTGTTTTTTGGCTTTTTTGAAAGGTCTTTAGAAGCGCTTTCATAATCATTAAAGAAAAATTAAAAATAAAGTGAAGTCACCGAGATACCGAGCTTTAAAAAAAGAAAATTAAAAAAAAGGCATAGGAACGTGCACATAACCTCAATTTGCTCAGTCAGATGGCAGGTAACTTGTGTTTTGTTTTATTTTGTGAGATAGCGTTACCTCTTTCCTTTCAAAAATGCCTTAAACCAAGCCCATATGTTTTACCGTTATAAAGTTGTGACCATTTGACTGAAATGCATAATTTTTTTTTTTTGTTTTTGAAAGCGAATTTACAGCACACATTTATTTGTTTTTGTAAATTAACACAAAACAAAATTTTTCACACGTCTTTACCAACAACGACTTTTAAAATAAAGGCATACAAATGAATATGTGCTTTTATTTCACATCAAAAAAAAAAACAAAACTTTTTGCATTTCAGTCAAATGGTCATAACTTTGTAAAGGTAAGACCTCTGTGCTTCGAAAAGGACATTTCGGAAAGGTAAGAGGCAGAACTATCTTCGAATAGAAAAAAAAAAATAGGAGCTACCTGCCATCTGACTGAGCAAATTGAGGTTATGTGCACGTTCCTATGCCTTTTTTTTTAATTTTCTTTTTTTAAAGCTCGGTATCTCGGTGACTTCACTTTATTTTTAATTTTTCTTTAATGATTATGAAAGCGCTTCTAAAGACCTTTCAAAAAGCCAAAAAACAAAAAAATCTGACCACTGGTTCAGAAGTTAGCAATTTTACCCTACTACCCTCCGACGACCAATCCGAAAATTTTCAAACCCCTGCCATTTCGCACACTTGCATTTCCGGGGATGGTCGTAATGGACATATCTTCATAAAATGAGACAACGAACACGCTTGTGAAATTTGGCGGGTCGTGACTGAATCACCCTGTATACACATTTTTAATTTTCAATCGATTTCTGGCACGACTTTTCTTTATATAATTCTTATGTAGAGAGAAAACAATTCCGACACATAATTCCTGCAAACTATAATTTTGGTTTTATAGAACTCCCCTAGAGTACATGTTAATTTTACTAACGCCATTGGACAAACCCGTTAAAGCGAAAAACTTGAAAGTTGGTTCCTAATCTAAAGTAGAAGTCCGTTTAAACGCGATTTTGCCAATTCCAGCTAGGAGGGACAATAAGAGGAAAAGTCACCTCCTTGGCGGAATGGCCAAACCTCTTAAGTGAGGAACTTTAAATTTGGTATGTAGGTTTCCTAATCACGCGTAGACATTCGCTTATACTAGGTTCTTTTAAATTTCTAAGAGAGGGGTAAAAAGTCGATCCCCTTTGGTAAAGCGACGAAAATGTTATTTTGCGCGTAGGTTCCCCTTTCGGCGTAGAAGTTCTCTAAGACAGTATTTTTGCCTCCTTATTGATGGCCTGGAAAAACCTCAAAGCGAATAAATTTAAATTTGGTATGTGGGTTTCTGATTCAAAGTACGCATCTGCTAAGGCAGGCTCTTTGGGAGAGTCTCCTCTTTTGTTAGAAATTCTTAAAATATATCCCTGCTCCATTAAAAAGGTAATTTTTGAAAAATTTAAAAAAAAACGTGATTTAAATGGGGCTAAAAAGGAAAAAGTCTCCTCGTAACTTTAAATTTTGAATGCACAATGAAAGAATTATCCTTCATGATATTAATGAAACAATTTCATAGAATTTTTTTCATTATAGCCAAGAAATTTTAATAATATTAAGAAATTTTTCATAAATTTATTTTCATAAAATTCATAGTTTCATAACAAAATTCATTCGATTTCATAAGTTCCTAAATTTAATGAAAATTTTCTTTAGAGCTATGAAATTATTTCAAAGACTTATTTTTTTTATTTATTCATAAAATTTCATAATTTCATTGATATTCATACATTTCAAACTTAAGTTTTAAGATATTCAAAATATTTTATAAAGTGCTTTATTGTTGTAATGTAGCCTTGTATTAACTTTGGACTTCTATGAAATTGTTTAAAAAATTATATGAAGCGGTTCATTGGCTTACTTCTAATGCATTTTACAAGACATTCAATTTATGAAGAGTTTTATTAATTCAATTTCATTGTCGAAATGATTCATTAGTTTTATGAAGATTTTCATTAATTCTACAAACTTTCCTAAACATTGACTTTAATAAAACCTGTTTCAGAGAATTTATGAAAAGTTTCAATGGACGAGTTCTAGTGACAATTTTAATTAAAGCTATGAAGAAATTCATTATTTGTATAGAAAAAAAAATAAATAAAAATCGTTGTTTTGACTGAGGTTATGTGCACGTTCCTATGCCTTTTTTTTAAATTTTCTTTTTTTAAAGCTCGGTATCTCGGTGACTTCACTTTATTTTTAATTTTTCTTTAATGATTATGAAAGCGCTTCTAAAGACCTTTCAAAAAAGCCAAAAAACAAAAAAATCTGAACACTGGTTTAGAAGTTAGCAATTTTACCCTACTACCCTCCGACCACCAATCCGAAAATTTTCAAACCCCTGCCATTTCGCACACTTGCATTTCCGGGGATGGTCGTAATGGACATATCTTCATAAAATGAGACAACGAACACGCTGGTGAAATTTGGCGGGTCGTGACTGAATCACCCTGTATATGGGTAAAAATTTACTTTATTTCAGTTTTTGTACAATTTTTAAAATGTCGCAATATTTTTTATAATGTAGCTAATACAGCAAAAATAAATATGGGACATATAATAACCATTCGTCGTTAAATGGTTAAAACTTCTTTTAAAACTTGTTTGTTATTCACTTTTTATATTTACGAAAAATTACACTTTATATTACGCTTTTTTGCAACGACACAATAAAACCAAGAAAAACGTGTTTATTCAAGTCGAAACTTTTTAAAATAGTGATAGCGGAAATTAAACTCGATGACAGGGGGATAGATATGGGGTAGGAATGTTCTGACAAAATGTTAGGGTTGAAAAAATATGTGGGGTCCGTGATACATTTTACTCCGCTATGGGCACCCTTGGGACAGTTAGAGCGGTGGGAGCAAATTTTATAAAACTTACATTTTTGTATGATAGCTTCCTTAGGGAGAGGATATAGGTGGTACACTCATAGAAATAAACCTGTAAAAATAGCAACAAAGCTACTAAAGGGTGATTTTTTATGAGCTTTCGGATTTGATTAAAAAAAAAACACATGAAATTTAGAGAAATTTACGATCCATATAATTCAACGTGTTGACCGCGGCTACGCTGGATCCAATTTTGGCATACTCTCTCCAACATATCGACTGGTATCTCACGAAAAAATTCTTCAATGTTGCCTTTCAGTGCGTCAACCGTTGTGGGCTTGTCCCTATAGTGTTCATCACTAACACAATTTCACAAAAAAGAGTCTAAAGGCGTTAAATCGCACGGTCTAGGCGGAAATTAACCGGCCCCAAACGTAAAATAAACTGTTCACCGAACTCGCCTCTCAATTGGGGCATTGTTTCGCGTGCTGTGTGGCATGTGGCACCGTCTTTTTAAAACCACATTTCACCTAAGCCCAGCTTCTCCCATTTTGGGCAAAAAAAATAGTGAATTTTTCGTTATCCATTGGCAGTTCTTGTAATGCTTCTGGGTGCTCTTCACACCAAATACGGCAATTTTGCTTGTTCACGTATCTATTGAACCAGAAATGAGCTTCGCGGAACACAATTTTCCTATAAAAAGGTGGATCTTCATCAAACCATTCACCAAAAGTTAGCCGCTGTGGTAGGTCGTGTGGTTTCAATTCTTGCGCCAGCAGTATTTTAAAAGGTTTTACACCCAAATCCTTCCGAAAAATGTTCCACGTAGTGGAGTAACAGATGCCCAATTGCTGCGAACGACGCCGAATCTATAATTCACGGTCATCAACAACACTGGCGGATACAGCTGCGATATTTTACTCTGTCCGCACTCTACGTATGCGTGTTGGTGGTTTAATGTGCAATAATGTAAATTTTTTGCGAAATTTAGTCACAAGATTCCGAATAGCCGCCCCAGAAGGTCGCCCAAACCGACCATAAATTGGAAGATGTGCACGATGCACTTTCTTAACCGATCATAAATTTTGATAATAAAATTAAATAATCTGCAAGCGTTGTTCGTTTGTAAGTCGATTTATGGTTAAATTATAGACCAAACTGAACATGTGTAACAGTAACATGTTACACGAAAACAGCTGAGCTGCCAAAAACAGTGATGCAAAAAACAAACTTGCTAAAAAATCACATTTTAAAAATTAGTTAAAAATTACTTTGCAGAAAAAAATGCTAATATTACCAATTTTTTTTGCTAAATATTAATAAAATAAAAACAGCATCAATAAAACTCGTAACTTTACAAAAATTTAGTTATATTCGACCTGAATTTTAGTTAATTGAAAATATCAATTTACTTTTAGTAAATATTTGTAGACCTTAAACAGCAAACAAAAACTGTAATATCAACAAAAATTTTGCTATATTTCTGGTAGCTGTTAATCACCAAAATGAGATAGTAAGTTTTAAATTAGAAGTTACGGATCCAATTGTATATATTTGTACTTAAACTAATCAATAATAAAAACTTTGGGAACGCTCAATGACATGTCATTACTTTTCCCACTACCAGTAATGACACCAACTAATTTTCTGCATTACTTTAACAAAAATAATAAGGAATTACTAATTACTCATCAATTTTTCCATTATTTCAATACAAAAAATAATGCGTTGCCAATGAGTACTTATTTTTTATCATTATTTCCAAAATATAAAGTACTGATCTACCAAATTATTGAAAACCTATTTATAGACTCATTATTTTTTCACTTCTAGTAAGTACATCTATAACTACTTATTTTTGATTTTTTGTGAGCTGGAAAGTAATGACATTTTGTACAAGCAAGTCATTTATGTGTTTATCTATTAAGTATAACATGCTCAGATGTTAGAGCGGTTGGCTGACAACGTAGAGACGCGTGTTCGAATCCCGTATGGGCACATTTAAAAAAAAAAAAATCAGTAAAAAACATATTTTTTTTGATTAAATTAATTTATTTTTAGGCTCATTATTTTGTGCATATTTGTTAGCAAATAGCTAACCACATATTTTTTTGATTTTTTGTAGGGTGTTTAGTACTGATATTTCGTTATTTTGCGCAACATCACCATGTAAAAGTAATGAGATTTGTAATGAAAATTGTAAGTACTTGCCATTACCAAATAGGTACTTTTATAACCACTTATTTGGTATTGATTTTCTCTACTGCGTATATAAGTAAATGATGTTTTGCAAGATTATGTTAACGAAAATATTTTTCAGAATCACTTATTTTCTTTTATTTTCTAATATTTAAAATTTTTATAGCCTACTAAATGACGCTGTGTGAAAACTAAAAAAAAACGAATCTCAAATTTTTGATCCTCTCATATCCGAATTTATATGTGTCTCGTCATTTATTTAAACAGAGTTCAGAATTTGCGTAATAAACTTGTTGGTAAAATTTAAGTATCAAGTAGCTTGTCATTAGAATTTACCATGGATGGTAACCGATTCGATGCGGATATTGGAAAGGGTAACGCTATTTTCTTTTATTTCGGTAACGGTATTTTAGGGTTATCGATATTTCACTTATTTCGGTAACGGAATTTTAGCGGTAACGGTATTTTAGTTATTTCGGTAACGGCATTTTAGCGGGTAACGGTATTTTAGTTATTTCGGTAACGTTATTTTAGGGATAACGGTTTTTTAGTTATTTCGGTAACTGTATTTTTAAGGGTAACGTTATTTAAGTTATGCAGGCATGTGAAGTAGGGTGGGGCGATTAGTATGGAAGGAAAAAAATCTTAATAGGCGCTTCGCGTTTCTGATTCTTGGGATTGTACTGAGCAAAAAAGTCCACTAGACCATACGTCTACGGTGAAAATCGAGCTTCCACATTTTGACTTTACGGCAAAAAGCCCTATTTTGAAATTAAAAATTAACCCCTAAAAATTAACCCCACAAATATGATTGATGCATTAATCTGCTAGAGAATCTTCCAAAGAAGAGATTGATACCATAATCTTGGATAAGCTCCTCTTACTTCCTGAGATATGTCCATCCCACACATTGTTACTTTCACAAAATACGGCAAAAAGCCCTATTTTGAAATTAAAAATGAAGCCCTTAAACCCCACCCACAAATATGATTGATGCATTAATCTGCTAGAGAATCTTCCAAAGAAGAGATTGATACCATAATCTTGGATAAGCTCCTCCTACTTCCTGAGATATGTCCATCCCACACATTTTACTTTCACAAAATACGGCTAAAAAGTCAAAACGTGGAAGCTCGATTTTCACCGTAGACGTATAGTCTAGTGGACTTTTTTGCTCAGCACAATCCCAAGAATCAGAAACGCGAAGCGCCCATTAAGAAGTTCAAATCGCCCCACCCTAATGTGCAGATATTTTTAGCCCAATTATGCCCGAGTTCTAATGACTGGCTAGTTTATGATTAAACTTTGGCTAAATATATCTATTTATTTTTTTTTTCAGATCTTGTCAGATTATTTCGGTAACGGTATTTTAAGAATGCCGCTATTCTCAATTATTTCGGTAATGATATTTTAGCGAAAAAGGTATTTTAGTTATTTCGGTAGCGGTATTTTAGGGATAATGGTATTTTAATTATTTATTATTATTTCGGTTATATCGGCAACGGTATTTTAGGGATAATGGTATTTTAATTATATCGGTAACGGCATTTTAGGGATAACGATAATACCGGTATTTTAGCGGTATTTCGATAAGGGTATTTAAGCGGTATTGCCTGCCATCCATGGAATTTACTTAACCTAAGAAAATTTTTAAAAATATTTTAGAAATTAAAAAAAAAAAAATTATTTTAGTTAGTCTCTTTAAAGGAAGAAGAAGAAGAAAAACATTTTTATTGAAAAATTTTTACGGACACAAGGAATACACCAGACTGCCGCAGTTTCGTCCCCCTCCTGGGACTCGCCAGTGGTTAATTTATGTATCAATTGAACAAAGTATTTTATATTGTTAATTTTGCTCTATATGAAAAACTTTTTTATTTTTTTTTGGTTGTCGTACTGGTATTCGAACTCACTGTCTTAGCATCAAGCTATGCATCGTAATCTGACCTCTTAACGAGTTGAGCCACGGTCGACACTACGTAAGGATTTTGTATCCATAGACTTAAAATAAATAAATAAATATGAAAAATATGAAAATTTCTTAACCAGCCAGTGTTAAAATAAGGGTTTTCTCATAGAATTTAAAAATCACACCGAAGTATTAACCTTACTGTACCTTTAATGCTCCTTATCATGTTAAAGTGTTAAATAAATCAGTAAACAAAACAGCCGGCTTTATATACACACAGAAAAATATAAAAATATAGTGCCAACTGTATTGTGAAATATATTTTGGTTGCCACCAACCATAAAAAATAAATAAAATATCTGTTATTTTTTTGTGTTAAATCTAAAATTCAGTTTATCAACTGAATTCTGTTGCACTCAATATTAGGTAGAAACTGAACAAATTTTTTCTCTGTGTGTATTATTGACTAGTAGTTTAAAGTTATAAACATGCAGCACATGTCTGTCTGTGATTTTAAATTTTGGTTTTCAAAAACCTTATTGATGACGTTTGTATTGGCATTGGGGGTATTTATAAAATAATAATGGTTATTTTGACTCATTTTGGTACTATTATTTTATTACCATCAATCATGATGGTTAAAGGGTCATTTACAAAAGCAACAAATTGCTACATAATCTGCATTTGTCTGTTTAATTGTGTTAGTCATATACTGGTTACAGCAAGTATTACTAACTTTTTTTTTTCATTTATTTGACCCGTGGTATTATTTTTTATTGTGGACGTCAAATATTTTTGGTTTGGATGTTGTTATACTAATTTTAATTACAAAAATGTGTGTTAAGTTTTTTTTTTTAATGAATGTTTGTTGTGTTTTTTTTTTTTTTAATTTGTTCATAAATCATCTTGCAGTTTGTGGTTTGCTCTTGATTTTTTGTTTGTTTGTAAATTGTGTTTTATATGAAATTTTTAATACACTGCGTTGCAAAACTATATTTACACATTAGTTTCACTAAATTTTGTAAGTTAAAAAAAGTAGAAGAGTTTAACCGGCATACAAGTAAAACCAATGGAATATTAATAATATTTAACAAAAAAAAAAACAATTAATTTTTTTTATTTTACTATTTAAAAAGAATAACAAAATCAATAAGTGTATGGGACCGGTTCTGCGTGTGCCACAGGATCGGTCCCTTCGTGCCAGAGACCGGTCCTTTGCTAAACCATACCCTATGTAAACAACTGGCAACTTTAACATTGCCTTGTCATAGGAGGTGGTGGTCATTTGTAAAGCACATAGTGGCATGCCACAGGACTAACCAAAGATGGGCATACCACAAGACTGTCGCAAAAGAGGTATGTCGTATAAATAAACGAAAACTAAACAGCTTCCAATGGGTAAAATTCTGGCCAACTGGCTTTTTCTTGTTAATAAGCATTCTGGTTAATTGGTATGTCCTCCCTTTACCAGTCACAGGATTGGTAATTTTAGGACAATTGACCCACTTCAGTATTAAATTATACCAGTCCTGTGATAAGTCATTCTTTAACCAGTCACTTTTAGGACAATTGGCTCCTCATTCCCCATGGGGTACACTTAACTTAATAAAGGCCGCCAAATACCTTTTTTTTTGAAAATGCTATAAAAAAAACTACTGAATATTTTCTCAAATTTCTTTTTTTATTTGAAAGTACAATCCTTCCAGTTAATAATGGAAAATAATTTCATTCAAATGGCTGCCTCGGCTGGCCATGCTCGATCAAAATGCCAAGATCAAAATGAGCTTCATCTGAAAAGATGTTTTTTTTTTTGGCAAAATCGGCATCTTCTGTAAGTCGATCGCAGGCCCACTTAGCGAAGCGAAAACGCATTGGATGGTCAGTTGGCTTCAATTCCTGAACCAATTGGACTTTGTATGGCGTTATACCAAGGTCTTTATGCAAAATTCGTCTCAATGATGTCTCCGAAATGTTCAATTGTTGAGAACGACGGTGAATTGATGTTGATGGCGCTTCACGCACACTTTCTGCCACAGCAGCAATATTCTCGGGTGTACGCACTGTTTTTGGCTTTTCACGCTTTGGTTTATCGATGAGGATGCCAGTTTCTTTCACTTTTTTCACAAGATAACGAACATACGTAGCTGACGGTGCTTCTCTTCTTCCAAAATTCGTACGCAATTTTCGCACACATTCTGCAACATTACGATGATTTTCAAAGTAATGTCGCAATATTTCCCAGCGTTGTTGAAGCGTATACACAACCATATTCGTTCAGCGGAAGGATAAAACTAATTATCTGTCAAATCAGACATGAGCTAAGTGTTGCCATTCACGAAATAAGCACTCGTTGAAAAAAAAAACGTTAGATGGCGGACCCTTTATATAAAAAATTTACAAAAATTGAAAAAAAATATTTTACAGCAGCAGTTTTAATAATGAGTGAGGCCTTCTTTTTTGAATCAACTCGAAAATTCGATCCGACATACTGTCTACCAGAATTATTCGAATTTCTTCCATTATAGATCTCCACGCATTAATAACTGCTTCTTTTAGATGAAAAAGGCTTTCATATTGACGGTTTTCTGCGTAAACTCGACGCGTTAATACTCCCCAAATATTCTCAATGAGTTTTTGATCCGGAGAACATGCGGACCATTTCAATACTCTAATATTTTTTGATGATAACCATTCCATCGTCTGTCGACTTACATGTACTGTCTTTTCAATAGTTAAATGACACAAATTTATCTTCAAATACTGTAATGTACTCAGAAGAATTCATTCTAGTGCTTGGAACTGCCAAATCAGCCATACCGTCGAAAAATAAAGCTCCGCAAACAATTAAGGATCCGATTCTGAAATTTGTTTTTAAGAAATATCGTGGTTCACTATGTAGGTCTCTCCAATAGCTGTTAAAACCATTTGGACCATCAATATTGAACTTTTCTCATCAGAGAAAATAACCTTAAAATAAATTTATATTTAAACAGTCCAACCAACAACAGAGATTGTTGACTTGCCTTGCTCCATTTGGTTTAAAGACTCCTTTGAACGAATTTAAATCACACAGTTTTGCGGATGTTATTACCTTGGTACAGACATCAGCTTTTGGCGAGTAATTCTCTGGGAATCCTTTAAGTACCTACTTATGTTTGATTTGGATACATTTACCTTACATTCATCGATTATCTGATTGGGACTCTTTTAATTGAGTTGCTAGCATAGTTGACTTTTTTACGCTGATCCTGATCAGAAAGGTTTTTTTTCTGGCCGCCTGTTTTATTTCACGTTTCTAGCAATTTCCCGAAAGCTTAAACTACTTTTTAAATGGGATGATATTTGATAAGAACCAGGCTGCATTTTATTGCAAATTGATTAAAATTGCATAAAAACAAAAATAATTCTTTAATTTTTCTTTATTTGCTATTCTTTTTTGCTAACGCTTTATGTAATTATAGTTATGAAACACTAACAAAATATTATTACACAAATTTTCTCTTAAATCAATTAAGTAATCTCTTAAATTTTACACAATAAGTCCGGGTTCACACATGGTAATTTTACTTGCGCAAGTCTTTAGTTTATAGAAGAGGGAGGAAAAGAGAATGGAAGGGGGTACAGACTTGCCAGTACTCCAATTCCGTTTTGTTTTGTTTTGTCATCCGCAATTTTCAACACAAAGTTGGCTGCAGGTTGATATAAGAAAATTGCTGAAACAAACTTTTCCTGTGTGAACACAAAAGCAAGTTCAAAGGAGAATTTATGAAAACTTGCGCAAGAAAAATTGCCTTGTGTGAACCGGGACTAAGAGATCAGTTATCAAACTCTTAAAAACAGTTATAAGTTCTAAATTTATTTTTTCTTATATTAGAAAAAATGGGAAAAACCATTTGTAGTTATTGTTACGCAACGCAGTGTATTTTAGTTTATTTTGAAAATGTTTTCGGTTAATAACTGGGTTTTGACATATTTGGTTTTTGTGTTTTTTTTTGTTGCAGATCTTACATAATTTGAAATTTTTTGGTTTTCATTCATAAAATCATATTCATTGGAATATATTAAGTGCTTTCACAAGTCACAGTTGTCCTATGCAATACTTGCAAGTACTACATAACTTGACAAGGATTAATAAGGACTTTGGACAGGTTGTGGAGAATAACAATTTAAACTATATTTTAAATAATTCAAAATGTGGCCACTCTGGGTCTACGATATTGACAATATGGGTATCAAAGTTTTTCTTTTCGTGAGTGCTTTAACCCTGTATACAAATAAATAAAAGTTTCGTAAATTTCGAACATGTTTTCAAACAAAAACAAATTATTTTTTAATCCTTAATCGTAATATTGGGCAGCTAAACAAAATGCGTGTCGTTTTTTTTTTTTTTGGTCCTCTACAACTAGGGCTTTCAAATTAACGACATTTCTTAACTACCTTTAATCGGGAAAATTTTTCGAATATTCTCGGGAATTCCCGGGATCTCGAAAAAAAAATATTTATTTTTGTTTTGATAGTGAAAGCTTATTTTATATTTTACTTAACGATCACTATTGATTGCGGCTGCTTTTTTAAAGGTTCATATTCCATAAATCGAAAATGAATCAATTAAAACACATGTTTTTGAAATTTCAAATTGTATTGTAAAAACTTTCAAATTTTTTTGACGATATTTTCAAAAAAAATTGAAAAAGAATCATAAAAGACACACAAATTTTTAGAAAATTATTGTATCCAAAAAATGGTTCAGAATTTACACAGAAATGTAATTGAATTTGAATATTTTGCGAACAATGCAAAAAATTCTCAAAAACCAGATTGATTTTTTTTGATAATATAATTTTTTTTAAATATTTTTTCTGAGTAATTTTTGATTCTAACTTTTTGAAGTTTAGGAATCCTAAATACACTGTATCCTAAAATATACTGCAAATATTTGTTTTACCAATATCTGTCATAATGTCATGCTTGCATTGATGAAGTGCATATATAAAAAATTGTGCTAACAAAAAAAAAAAAAGCCAACTTAAAAAATATTATGTATGTTAGTGGGAAATTGTTGTCTTTAAGTAGTAACTAGGGCAAAGAAGTCTATCTAAATTCATGTTTTTTTTTGTCGATGAGTTGATAAAAACATAAACTCAGTTAACAGATTAGCAATAAAATTACATCAATTTGTTAGTACGGATTTTTTGCACATTTTTCACATATTTTTCAAAAGATTTGTATTTTTATGCATAACTAAAACTAAAGATTTTAAAGAAATTTTTCTGATTTTTTTAAGTGGTACGGGAATTCTAAGATGGCTTTTTATACAAAAAATTGATACCTGTAGGACCGCGAGACTTACGTGGCCCAACTACGACCTAGGGCGTACAAAACTCTCTCCTGAGCAGGAGCAGGAGGGTTGTCTCGAGGCTGACGGCTGTTCTGACCGGTCACTGGCTGATTGGTAGGCATGGCATTAGACTTGGGATTGTACGCGGTTCGCATTGTCGCAGCTGCGGCATACCGGGCGAGGAGGAGACTGTGGAGCATCTTCTCTGCGATTGTCCGGCGCTGCAGTATATTCAACTCCGGATCTTGGGTGACCATATACTGGACGACCTCTCGGTAATATCACGTGTGGGATTCGGTGATCTCATACGTTATCTTAACCGAACGGGGTGGGTCTAGTACTCCGGATACTAGTTCCTTACGGATAGTGTGGTCTCTTCAAAAAGGAGTCGCTTTTTGGCTTTACTTGATGCTCACGAGTAGCGTGAGCTGCCACTTAAACCTACCAACCAACCTATACAAAAAATTATTATATGAAACATAAAAATTTTTATTTTTATTGAAACATAAAAATTTTATTTCATAGTTTTCAAAACCGTATAATTCTCTACTCAAGAGTTCCAGGCTACTAAAAAAATTATTCGTGGATCAAATTATTACAAATTATTTACTTTTGATGGCATTAAATGTAAAAATTCAGAATTTTCCAAATTAAAACTTCTTTAACTTCAGTAAAAGTATGGGTGTGATATTCGGAATTTTTCATTTTAAGGTCATTAAAGTGGACCGTTGAACAAACAATTTTATATCGAATAAAATCGGAAACAAGTTATTAACGAAAACTACTCGACTGATGTCAATGAATTAAATTCTGCCTTTGCAAATCTACCATTTGTCCAAGCAGACAGTGATCTTTATAACATTAATAACAATATTGACAATTTTTCTGAAGATGAACGTTTTTTTGAATTTTCTTGTGTTAACCAATTAGAAGTTTTGTCATGCTTCTCTTCAGTAGAGTCAATTGGATACGATTAGATTAGATCAGAAGGCACTATGCACCGCGACCAATGTAGGTCTTTTGTGCTGCCTAAAGTTACCTACAGATTCAAGCTACCTATAAAGCCAATTACCCTATTAGGCAAAATGTTCGCGATGTCGGAAGGCGAAATGAAGCGATCACCTAGAAACCTAAGTCTCCTATCACAAAGCCTGGGACATTCGCAGAGAACATGCTCCGAGGTCTCAGACACCATCTCGCAAAACCTACACATATCCGTGTCCGATTGACCCTTCTTGTGCAGATGGTATCTGAGATTACAGTGTCCAGTTAAGTACAACGCCAGGATAATATTCACCCTAAGTTCTTCAGGATCCTCCTACCTCTTCTTATTCCATATGTGACTCATATATTTAACATAATTTTAATGTCTAGTACGTTCCCTTCTAAGTGGAAACATGCAAAAGTTATACCAATACCGAAATCAAATAATGAATATCGACCTATTTTCAAAAGTCTTTGAAAAGCTATTGTATTCTCAGATATGTGAGTACATACATGGACATGGCTTAATGTGTGAAATACAATCAGGGTTTCGTTCAGATCACAGTTGTATAACTGCTCTTGTCGAAGTAAGCGAGAATATTAGACGTGAAATAGATAATAGCAAATTAAACTTCCTAGTACTCCTTGACCACTCTAAGGCTTTCGACACAGTCAACCATGAAACTCTTTGTATCAAACTCAGACAGCACTTTAAATTCGCATCAAGCTCAACTAAACTTATGTTAACTTACCTTGTAAACCGTACACAATCCGTATGTGTGAATAATTTATCATCTGAACCATTGGCTCTTACTCGAGGCATACCTCAGGGTTCTATCTTGGGACCGCTACTTTTCTCACTATATGCAAACGATCTCCCTCACCAACTATCGTACAGCAAAGTATATATGTATGCAGACGACGTACAGTTATACCTAAGTAGCCCTGTAGAATCAATTAAGGAGAACATCGATAAACTCAATTATGATCTGGATAAAATTCATCATTGGGCCATCGCAAATGGTCTTTGTTTAAACCCTAATAAGTCTAAATGTCTGGTTATACATAAGAGGTCCATGCAACCCGAAATTGATAAAGAAATCCTTATTAACAACCAGTAAATTTCAATTGTCCCAGCGGCTAAAAACTTAGGCATCGTATTCAATAACACATTATCATGGACTAACCCATATTAACTCGTTAGTTGGTCAAACATATGCCAAGCTTAGAACACTATGGTCTACACAATCATTCACTCCATTTAATGTAAGATTGCTTCTAGCTAAGACCTACGTTATTCCTGGTCTTTTATAAGGCTGCAAACTCTTCGCAAATTGCGACGCCACAAGCAAACGTCGACTTAATATGGTATTTAATAATATTGTACGATATGTCTACAATCTAAGGAGATTGAGCAGTGTATCATCATTTTCAAGCAACATATACGGTGTTTCTTTGAATAATTTTCTAAAAATAAGAGTTCTATTGTTTCTTCATAAAATTATATACACACAAAAGCCAAAATATATTTTTGATCAATTTCGATTTGCAAAATCCAATAATGGAAAAAAGTTAATACTTCCTAGACATCACTCCCTTGTTTCTGAATATCAATTTCATGTAAACTCTGCTCGTCTTTGGAATTTATTACCACAAAATATACAACAAGCCAGCAACGTAACGCACTTCAAAAAACTACTTTATAACTTTTTTGAATAACTTTAATTTTTTAACGTTTTTCTTTAATAATTTTTACTAATTTTGTTTTCAATACATTTGTCTTTTTCTCTATTTTTGTTATATTTTTTTAAATTTAAAAATTTTCATAACTTTTTTTTTATTTTTTATATTATATTAATCATTGTGAATCAATTGGGATATTTTATTCATGTACTATAATTATAAGATTCAATCTTGTTGTACTGAAAAAAAAACAAATAAATAAAAATAAATAAATAAATTAAACAATTTGTCATACACACAAAGAAATAAAGTGCCAACCGAATTAAAAAGTGTGTTTTAGTGATAACAAAATATAAATTCAGTTAGTACAACGATATTTCCATTCGATTTCTGAATATTTTGGGTGTTGAAACTAAAATTCAGTTGAATTAACCGAACTTTGTTTTGAAAACTGATGTTAAGTTGTGCCAACGGACTGAAATTAGTAATAATCGATTTTAATTCGTATAAACTGAGTTTCAGTTGGCAAACGGCTGAATTTTTTTCTGTGTGTACACTTTTGATTTCCTCCTGTCTTTTTAATTACAATTTTATTGCAGAATTTAACATTTTTTAGCAGTTAAATTTTCTAGCGTTTATTTCGGTTTCCCAACGAAACATTTAAACTTCTATACATCTAAAATTCCTAGAAGTGTTTACGGATTTTTGGTACACAAAATATCCTGTGTTTAAGCGCAACCAGAAATATGTTGTTTCATGTTTTTTCCTGTGCGTCGTATTGAACAATTAATGAGAAATCTATCTTTTTCAGAACAATTGACGAATTCTAGCAATGATTTGTTATAAAGGGTCCGCCAAATAATTTTTTTTTTGAACTCCTGAACCAATTGGACTTTGTATGGCGTCATACAAAGGTCTTTATGCAAAATTCGTCTCAATGATGTCTCCGAAATGTTCAATTGTTGAGAACGACGGTGAATTCATGTTGATGGCGCTTCACTCACACTTTCTGCCACAGCAGCAATATTCTCGGGTGTACGCACTGTTTTTGGCTTTTCACGCTTTGCTTTATCGATGAGGATGCCAGTTTCTTTCACTTTTTTCACAAGATAACGAACATACGGACCATATTCGTTCAGCGGAAGGATAAAACTAATTATCTGTCAAATCAGACATGAGCTAAGTGTTACCATTCACGAAATAAGCACTAGTTGAAAAAAACGTTAGATGGCGGACCCTTTAGCATATTTTTGTATATTTTGCTCTCGTTTTGCATATTTAAAAAAAAAACATATTTTTGATAAAAAAAGTCTTATTTTGGATTAAAAAACTCTTATTTGTGAGCATATTTTAGTACACAAAGAGAAATAAAGTGCCAACCGAATTAAAAAGTGTATATTAATGGTCACAACTTATAAATTCAGTTAGTAAAACGATATTTACAATTGATTTCTCAATATTTTGGGTTGTCGCAGCAAAAAGTCAGTTGATTTAACCGAAGTTGGTTGCGAAAACTAATGTTAAGTTGTACAAACCGACTGAAATTCATACTTACCGAATTTGAGTCGTAGTAATCGAATTTAAGTTGGCAAATAGATACATTTTTCTCTGTGTGTACTTTTTAGAACAAGAGCATATTTTACCGATTTTTGTTATTTATTTTTTAGTTATCGAACAATTTTTTTGTTTCAATAAAAAACTATTTTTTTTCGGTTTTCAATTTCAACACTAATTTCGGAAGTTTAAGCCATTTTTGAAAATTAAAATTTCTTGTTTTAAGACTACCGATTTAGCTATATTGAATTTTGTATCCCTTTTTTTTGTTGGGAATTAAAATAAATTTCTTAAAGTTATTCCAACTATACTGACAAATAAGAAAATGTGTGTTTTAAAAGTAAATTTTCCGTTGTAAGACAATTTTTTTTGAGCTAAAAATTTATTTTTTAGAGCATATTGCCGGTTGTTTTGGTTATTATACATTTTGAGAAGAAATTTCGACACTTTTGATTATACAAATTTGAAAAAAAATGATACTTTTTATGTTCCGAAAATCTTGTGGTACTTTGATTCTATTGAACCGAATTTTAAAATTTTTCTACCAAAATTATTAAAAAAAAAAAAAAAAATATTTAAGACATTTTAAACTTTTTCTTTACCATTTCGAAAGAAGATTTACAACATTTATGTAAAATTTTACCATTTTCGCATTAAAGTACACATTGTACTAGCGATCATAAGTATTTCAACATCTGATAACTTTTTTTAACAGAATTTTTCTAATCAAATTAAGATATTTGAAAATATTTAAGAAAATGTCCTGGTTTAGGCAACCAACAAAAATTTGAATGCGCAAACATTTTTAATTTAACCATGATTTAAAACTACAAATCGTGTTATTTTAAAGTTATTTTGTGTCGTATTATATTTTATATTTTTTCAATCGGTTTTGAGTGGGGGGGGGAGATATATATCACCCTTACCACCCGGATTCGCGCCTGTCTTTTTTAAATCCATTTTCTTCCTAACTTTGATGCAAATTTTTACTTTTCTTTTCTGAAAGCGGTTTGAAATTTTAAAAATTTGTATACTTTATGCACAATTTCAGTTTTCAGCTGTTATGGCTTAAAATCACAGAATTTTTAGTATATGAACTTCCTTAGCCTGGCTATAATATTTTCGTATTATGAACAGAGTAATTGGCCACAATTATAGCACAAACTTTATGCCACAAAACAATAGTGGGTAATCCCCACAAGGTTTTTGGAAGTAACCAAAACATACAACATAAGAAAGAGAATTAAAACCAAAACTGTAACGCCCGTATTCATAAAAAATCTTAATGCAGATTTCAAATACATTTTAGTTAACATACACATTTTAAGCCTTAAAACTGTATTCATAAAAGAAACATTAGCTTAAAATACCTATTTGAAACCTTGTGTAAAAGTTAATATTCGTTTATGAATACAGTTTTAAGGCTAAAATTTTTATTTTAACTAAAATGTATTTGAAATGCTGTTTAATATTTTTATGAATACGGGGGTAAGAGTTGAATATACGTTAAATAAATAAGAATTGATAAAAAAAATAATAGCAAACAATATTATATAACAAAATCAGTAAAAAAAAAATTATAATACAAACAAAAGTTGTTAAATAAAGCAAAGAAAAACTGGCTTAAGTTATTAACTGATTTATGATGATTGTTACTCAAGAGGGATTTTCCCAGCTTAAATATTTCATGTATAGTTTTTTTATTGAAGTTTTTCTTTTGATGTTTTAAATTTATTTTTTCTCAAATCGTAATGCATCAGTTGTTATATCCGCATTTAAAAAAATAAAATAAAATGTTGATTGTTTTAGTTAAATGTTTGTTTATATTTTTGGTAATCTTGGCTTAAGATTACAACATAATGATTTGCAGTATATTTTTTTTTTGTATTTCTGACTCAAACAAGCGTAGGTTGTTCTTTAAAAACACTTTTTCTTTGAAGACACGGTTCAATATTAAATATCAATGTTAAATATTTTTATTTTTATTTTAATGTTTGATTTTGTTTTTTTGCAAATCTCTTACAACAAATACTAAATAACCTTGTTTTCAAATATAGACTCTTGTATGAATTTAAGTGGTTATTGCCATTTTAAATCTATTTTTAAAAATTATCTAGATGGCGCTAATTTTTTCGTTTTTTGTATAAAAATAAAATTGGCATAAATTACGAAATTTACAATAACAACTTTAACAAATTCACACGCTTCATGTGAATATTATGCCGAAATTCAATATTAATTTATAAATACATGAATGAATGAATGATTGAATGTTTTGAAAATGATTCATTCATAAATTGCCACACTTTAAAATTGACAATAAAAAAAAAAAGTTAAATGTCTTTATTAGTTTTTTTTTAAATATACTTTATAAATAACACACTCTGTTAAATTTCTTTTGTTTTAGTTCTCATAAATAAATTATTGCTAAGAGAAGTGCAATGATATTAAATTAACTCAAGTGTGAAGTTATATTCGATGCCAATGTAGTGCTTTTCGCGCTAGATTTAGTGCTTTTTTACTACCCGAAACTCGCAATATTTTCGTTCAGCGCTTTTTATAAAAAAGCCATTAGGTTAGCGCTTTTCGCTATTTGATTTAGCTCTTTTAGCGCCTTTTCCGCAAAACGTTTAATGTTAACTTAATTTTATCAAATATTATACACTCTAATTAATTTCTGTTGAAATTTACCCAACTTATAGTAGGAGGCCCTATGCTCCTTATAGGAACGACGGGAATATATATATATATATATAGTAGGAAACTGTACTCCTACTATAAGTTGGGTAAATTTACTCTATGTGTGTAAATGAAAAAAATACGCACATTGAGAGTAAGTTTGTGAACACAAAGTTGGTAAATTTACAATGGAAGTGCGTAAAATTTTGATAAAATTTATAAATGAATGAGTAATTTTACCAAATTTTCGTGTAAAAAAACATGATTTACGTGCAATTATACGTATAATATGCGTAAAAATACATATTTATAAGCGTAAAAACCCCCTAACAATGCGTATCTTTATCTTCCGGTAAAAAAGAATAACAGCCCAAAAAATTTTTCAAATAAAACAAAAAAATAATTTTTAGAAAGAGTTTTATTAATGTGTTGTATAATAATAAATTTAATAATAAATATTTGTATACAAGTTGTTGTACATATACAGAGCTTCAAAGATTGAATTCTATTTAAAAAAAAATTAAATCGGATTTTTTAAATCGAATGATTTTTTTTCTTCAATCATTGCGAATTCAATAATTGGGAGTTCAATCTATTTTTAACTTAATCGATTTACAATTTGCCGAAATCGGCGAAACTGAAAAATACCGCCGGAATTGAAAAAAAATCGCTGAAATCGAAAAAAAATATCGTTAAAATTAAAACAATTCCAAAAATTTAAAACAATCTCCAAAATTGAAAATCTCCAAAATTAAAAAAAAAATCGCCAAAATTAAAAATAAATTACTAAAATTTGCCAAAATTAAAAAATCGCCAAAATAAAAAAAAGTCGCCAAAAATAAAAATATCGCCAAAAATTTCTAAAAGTAAAAACATTGCCAAAATGAAAAAACTTCAAAATTCAAAAACGGCAAAAGTAAAAAAATCGCGAAAATATAAAAAAAAAATCACCATAATTGACAAAAAATTGCTCAAATTGGAAAAAGTTGTCCGTGTCTTTAATTTATCTCTGTTAGTTTTTGAAACATAGGCGATGTTTCAAATAAATACTCTTTTTTATCTGCGATGCTTACTTTTCGAGAAAAACGCGATTTTCGAATCCAGCCAATCAAATCGAAATTTAGGATCGTTGTAGGGGTAATGGGGTTGAGTTTTGAACAATGGTACAGCAATTTTTCCCCCAGCTCCATTATGTACCTTTTAAAAGTTGACTAAATAAAAAACGTCCATAACTCGAAAAATAAAAAAGCAACTGGAAAAATGTTTGCACAGGTGTTCAAAACTCAACCCCAATACCTGCGTGATTGGCTAGGTTCCTAGATCGCGTTTTTCTCAAAAACAAAACATCGCAAAGCAAAAAGAGAATTTATTTGGAACATCGCCTGTGTTTTGAAAACTAATAAAGATACATTTACAGCTATTTTAAGTTTCTCGTCAATATTTTTCGTTTTTCAATTTAAGCTTTCTTTCCAATTTGAAAATTTGTTTAATTTTTGGCGATTTTTTTTTTTGCAAATTTTTTATTTTTAATTTCGAAATTTTTTTAATTTTTAGCCATTTTTCTAATTTTTGGAGATTTTTTTTAATTTTTGCCGATTTTCTTTTAATTTTAGGGATTTTTCTAATTTTTTGCGATTTTTTTAAGTTTTAACGATTTTTTTCATTTTTTGGCGATTATCTTTAAATTTTAGCGTTTTTTCAAATTTGGAGATTTTTTTTTTAATTTTAGCGATTTTTTTTTATTAATTTTAACGTTTTTTTTCATTTTTGGTGATTGTTTTTATCTTAAAGATTTTCTCAATTTTAGCGATTTTTTGGCGATTTTTTCAATTTTGGCAATTTTTTTCAATATTGGCGATATTTTTAAATCGATTGAGTTAAAACCGACTGAATAAATCGAATGAAGAATTTTTTTCTTTAAAGCTCTGTACATATATTATATTTTGAAAATACTTTTCCACAATTAGGCTGCAAACACTTGGAAATAAACTATAAACTAAACACTATGACAAATACTACAGTTATACATTTTTTTTTCTATTAAAATTCTCAATAAATTAAAGTTTTTAGATTTTTTTGGCTTTTTTTAATTTGTTTAATTTTTTTCAATTTAAAAATGTCAAAATATTTATTACTATTATAAGTTAGTATATTTACAAACTTTGTGCGTAAAAATTTTATTTAACAAAATAATACTACTTTTAGGCATAATGTGTTTAATTGTAAACACATAATTGGTAAAAATACTGTAAGTGGGTATTATTGTATATAAAAGTGTGCGCAAAATAGTTTTTAAGCATTTTTATGTATAAATTTTACCGAATTAGCGTAATAATACATGAAACTTTACTCGTTTTATAGTAGTAAATTTACAATAATTTTTTAGAAATGTAGTTTTTAGGCCAAAAAATAAGTTTTTAATAATTTTTTTTTTTTTACAATTTATTATTATTATTAAATGCTTTTACGCCAAATTGTCTGTTCTGTGCCATTGTCCTTAGTTATGGCCATGATAGCTGTAGGTCATATTGTCTAAGTTCTTGGGTGTAAAGTTGTCTAGCAGGCTAGCAACAAGTGCCTAAGATCACCTCCATGTTGGTTTCACCTGGCCAACGACAAGTTCGACGTCTCTATTGGTACCGATAGAGATAGATACGTTCTTGGCGGCTGACGATCATGGCTAGATTGACGAGGTTCCTGCGGTCCTATCTGTGGTCCTATCTGTGGTACTTGTGGTCCTCGTTAATCAAAGGTAGAACACTACTGAGTTGTTTGTGACTCAAGTGGAAGTAGCTTCGGCTACAAGGTCTTACCAAAGACTATAAAATGGTTCCACGGGAGCCATTGGCCCGCCGTAAAGGTATCTTTAGGGGAGTCAATTCGGATTGGCAAGAAGTCTCGGTATACTTCTGATACTAGTTATTTATATCAGACAGGACAATCGTTTGCAATAAGATGGGGCCAGTCGGTGCGGATGAGTGGAGTGCGTCTGATGGAGTGATGGTTGGTCGTTGTTGAAACGTGGGTGGTTTGATACTCAGCGAGCTGGGATTGTCTGTCATAATAATAACTAGTAATTAGCTATACAGCGTCATTGCTTTGTGTTAGAATTGTTTTACATATTTGCATGATTCCTCTATTGTCCTTAACGGTAATGGCTATTGGGAATGGCCCTTCGGGGAGTTGCGTGGTGACTGTTGGTTAGCCTAAATGCAGGAAGAACACTTCGGTGTTCGGTTGGAGTTGCACTCTCAACCGGATGCTGACACCCAGAGATCAAAGCAGAGGTTTTAGATGGGCCTCGACCCCTCCAGTGGGATGAGTAATTGCCAAATACAAACTCAGAAACTGGAACCCTAACGCGGACGCGGACGCTCAGCGTCCGGCAAAAGGGGGCGTTGGTGGACGCATCATATTCACCCGGTGTTAAGAGCATCGTGGGATTAGGCCATCACGGCGGGTACCCACGTTAAACAATGACTCATCTGTCTAAGTTCTTCTAACAAGCTGCGTCGCCAACTTCCCCTTGGTCTTCCTCGCCTTCTTTGGCCTTCTGGGTTCCACTCGAGTGCTTCTTGCCCTATGTCGTCAGCAGGTTTGCGCAATATGTGGCCTAGCCATTTCCATCTTCGTTCTTGGATTTCGACTTCTATTCGTTTTTGTTTGCATCTGCGGTATAGCTCTTCGTTAGAGATCCAGGTGTTAGGCCACCATATTCGAAGAATATATCGGAGGCATCTGTTTACGAAGCATTGCCATTTACGGTGACACCGTAAAGCAGTACAGATTTTACGTTTGTGTTAAATAGACGGATTTCGGTGCTTGTAGTGATTTGATTGGAGCGCCAAATGTTATACAATGCTGCAAAAGCCCCTTTAGCCTTTTTAATTCTTTGTACGGGCTCCGCCATCGGCTGTTATTTGGCTTCCCAGGTAGGTGAACTCGTGGGTTGATTCGATGGTTTGCCCTGCTACATTAAATGATTGTTCTTCCTGTTTGTTGCTTATATACTTTGTCCTGTCTATGTTGATTTTTAAACCAACTGGATCAGCAATTCGGACTAAATCATTTATTTTTGACTACATATCAGATTTTCTACTTGAGAGGAGAACACGTTATCTGCGTATACAAGGTCGTTGAGATGTTCCATTTTAATAGGGTGCCAGATGATGCCACGTTGAAGATGGTTGTCTATTGCGCTTATTAAGACTTCATCGATCACAATTAAAAACAAGAGTGGCGATAAAATACATTTTTGCCGTAACATTTACTGCTTTTGATAATCGGTTATTATGCCGCACTCGACACTGAAAGACTGTGTATTGCGACTTAATAAGATTACACAGCTTTGTCGGTATTCTCCTGTGTTGCATAGCTGCCCATATATTGTTGTGCCTTATGCGGTCAAATGCCTTTTCAAAGTCAATGAAAACTAGGTTAAAGATTCATTCATCTTTGGGGCCGGAAACCTGCTTGTTGTTTTCGTAAAGTTTCGTTGATCTTGGATTCGATACGGTTAGGTATAATTTTGCAGAAAATTGTGAGACAGCTGCACAGTAGCATAAATCAGCGCCAGTTATTGCAGTCATTTAGGATACCTTTTTTCAAAATTTTAACGATAACACCCTGTATCCAATCAGATGGAAATATTTCAGTTGTCCAAATTTGCTTGAAAAGTGGAAATAGTATTTGAGAAGATTCAATGGGATTTGACGAAATGACTTCAATGTTTAAGCCGTCAATTCCTGGAGCTGGATTGCAATTATTGCGTTTTCTATTTCGCTGTGTGATGGGTAATTGATGTTAATTCGAGAAATTGAGTTAGAAATTCAGTTGGAGCTTTAAAAATTTCTATAAAGTGTTCAAACCATCTCATCAATTGCTCACTATCAGTGGTTAAAACCTGTCCACTTTGATCCTTGATTAGTGTATTGGGGTTTTTGCGTTTCATGGATATTTGCTTGGTGCATTCATACAGCTCTTTTAAGTTTCCCCTTGCCGATGCTATTTCCGCTTTATCAGCTATGGTGTTAATTCATCTACGTTTATCACCGTTTAACTAGACGATTAAGGTCTGCATTTTCTTTTTTGGCTGTTTCTTTTGAAGACCGTGTTAGCGCTCTGTTAATATTAGCTTTTTCTCTCTCTTCTTCTTTCTATCTGATTCCAGGTTTCGTTTGTTATCCATTCCTTACGGGTTCCTCTCTTAATGCCAAGTACTTGTTGACTTTTTGTTAAATAGGCTTGCTTTATTGAGTTCCAGTTGTCATCCACTGAGCTTGTGGATTCAAAATTACTATTAACAGATCGTAGTTGTAGGTTGAATTGTATTTTCGTTGTAGGTTGTTTCAGTTTGCTGATATCAAAGCGTTGTTCTGTTTGTGCTTTTTTTTGGTCTGTTCGAACATCTTTTAATCGTATTGATGCTATAACGAGGTGATGGTCATAGACGATGTCTGCGCTTCGTTTATTTCTTACATACAAGAGGCTGTTTCTCCACATCTTATCAATACATGTATGGTCTATCTAATTTTCGGTTGTACCGTCGGGAGAGATCCATGTGACTTTGTGTACCTTCTTATGAGGGAAAATTGTGCCTCCTATCACCATTTGTTGTTGCAAAATTCGGCTAGCAAGTCGCCATTTTCATTTATCTCCCCTAAACCGTGATGTCCAATTACGTCGTCAAGATCTTTGTTGTTGTCTCCTACTTTTGCGTTCATATCGCCCATTAAGATTCTAATGTTTCCTTTTGGTATCTTTCTAAATATGCCATACAATTTGGTATAATTTTTTTTACAATTTAGCATAAAATAATTTAAAACTGTTCTCAAGAGCGATTTTTTTTATATACTTCCACTAAAATAATATTATTTTTTTTTTTTAATCTTTAAAATTGCTAAGAAAAAATAATATAAAACTACTGACTGCGCGTTTTACTTAAAAAAAGTTGGCATCACAGATTATATTAACAAAAACCATTTTTTTTCTATATTTAACTTGTATAAAATTCAGTTTTAACAGTTTTTCTTATTAACTTTAAAAACGGTACACAAAAAAATATATGAGAACTTTCAAAATTTTAAAAAACAAAAAAACGGGTTTTCTACAAAAATATAAAAGTTTTATTTATTTGCGATACAAAATATCATTATATATTTGTAAAGCGTACTGAAATATAACTGCACTCATAAAAAAAAGTTTGTAAAGTCAGCAAAAAATTTTGCTGAGTCAGCAAAATTTTAGTCAGGAGGATGCTAGCAAAAAAGTTGCTAATGTCAGCAAAATCTTTTGCTGAAAATCAGCGAGCTGATTTTTAGCAACAAAATTTGTAGATTCAGCAAACGTTTTGCTAACACTTAGTAGATTAGAAATAAAAAAGCGTTGGTAAAAATTAATAAATTTTTTTGCTGAATTTTAGTAGACTGAAAAAAACGCAAAAAATTTGTAGAAAAATTGTAATTTAGTTAATTTATTTGCTGAAAACCATAAAACATATTTTTGTGATTCTTTTAAAATAATTTACTATAATAACGAAATATAACAATTTTAATTTTCCCACATTGACGACATGAATTAATTTAATATCTGAAAATATATAGAAATAAATATATATAACATAACAAAAATTTTCTTTCAACTACTTACATCAATGGTTGTCTTAATGATGCTATGACGAAACTGCCGAAGATAATTCTAGAAACGAAACGAAAAATAAACAAAACAAACGAAACGAAAAAAACAACCCTTTTTTTGCAATAAGAAAAAGAAACCATACAAATCTACCTAAGATGTGTGTTTTTGTCTTTCTCTTTACTCTGTCTACATGTCTGTATATGTTTTTTCATGGTTGATTTTTTTACTTGTCTTGTTAGAGTTGTACTTTTTAATATCATTTTCCTCTTCTCTACTACATCTTGACATGCCGCGACATCTGCTTATCAGCACAATTTTTTTTAGCAAAATTAATTAGTAAAACATTAGTATATTAGTAAAGCATTAGTATAAAACAGTTAAGTGCTGAATAAGTATAACAAAAATTTTAGCTGAAAACACGATTTTAGCAAAAATATTTGCTAAAAATAGTATACCTGATTTACAAGACGTTTTACTAACTTTTCTACTAACTTATTTTTTTGAGTGTACCAGGACTATGAGTTTCATGCAAATAAAAATAGGAAACAAACACAAACAAACACAAAATAGAACAAAAATAGCACAAACTAGCACAAAATCAGCACAAAATATTTTGTGCTATTTTGTGCTATTTTTGTGCTGATTTTGTGCTAGTTTGTGCTATTTTTGTTCTATTTTGTGTTTGTTTGTGTTGCACAAAATAACATAAAATAGCACAAAAATAGCACAAAAAGGCACAAAAATTGCACAAACAAACACAAACAAATACAAACAAATACAAACAAACACAAGCAAACACAAACAAAAACAAAATAGCAAAAAAAAAAAAATAGCACAAAATAGAACAAAAATAGCACAAACTAGAACAAAATTAGCACAAAATAGCACTAAAATATCACAAAATAGCACAAAAATAGCACCAAAAAAGCACAAAAGTAGCACAAAAATTGCTCAAGCAAACACAAACACAGACAAATACAAACAAACACAAAATAGCACAAAATAGCTCAAAATAGAACAAAAATAGCACAAAAATAGCACAAAATACCACAAAAAATAGCATAAAAAAGCACAAACTAGCACAAAATAGCACAAAAATAGCACAAAATAACACAAAAATAGCACAAACTAACACAAAAATAGTACAAAAATAGTACAAAAAAGGATTTTAACTAAAGAAAGGATCATCGATTTCGGTAAGAGAGTAAATATGCTGTAGTGAATGCAAATAGTGAATATTTAAAATTTTATTTTATTATTATCAAGAAACTGAAATTGTGACCTCTGATTTAACAAAATTCAATAGGGAATACAATTATATTTAACGTAAGATACAATTCGTTTACATCCCACAACTTTTAAATTTTTTATAGCTCAAATGCCAAAAAAGTGGATAATTTGCTGATTTTGAAAATGTATTAAGGATAGAAAATAAATGAATTTTAAAATTCAGCCATAAGGAATCAATCTAGAATTTATTCAATAATTCGTTTAAAACTGTGGGCTGTAGGCAAATTTGCTCAAAAATCGCCTAATTTTTCCCAATGTAATTTAATTTTAAGTCGTTTTAGCGATGTCCGTCTGTCTGTTGAAATGGCGAGCACGGATCGAAAAGCGTCTGGTGTATAAAATAGTATATTATATATTTTCACAAGACGCTTAGAGGTGACTAATATTTGGAATTTACCTCTAAATTTTTTTCACCACACAAATATTTTTTCACCACCAATATAACTTTTCACCTCAAAAATGTTTATTCACCACGCATATACTTGTTTTAATTGGCCTTACAGGCGTTTCTGTAATTTCACAGTAAAGTAAATATTAGTAAAGTAAAATTAGTAAAAAAAATTAGTAAAATTTAATAAAATCTTTGTAAATCGACCATTTTTTTTTATTAAAAATTAGTAAATTTTTCTTTTAAAATTTATTTTTGTTACACTTTACAATTTTCTGTATATTTTAGATTATGAAAATGTTCTATTTAAAAAGGCAACTTTTCTCTCTACTATATAAAAAGAAAATTAGTAAACTCGGGTAAAACAAATTTGTAAAATTTTTTCTAAAATCAGCAACGAAAATTGGTAAAACAACCTGTAATTTGTAAATAGAGAATATTACATTTTTTTTCCTAAAAAAACGATTTTGAACTAAACATTAGTACAAAAACTGTAAATTGTGATATAAATAAAACGTTTTCACATTTTTTCTATTAAAATTTTTTTTTGAGTGTATTTTTCTGAGTGCAAAGCTCTTAAAAACAACATTAAATATAAACATGAAACTTAAACCTTTTTAAATTTCTAAATTTTATTGAAAGGGGTATCTATTCTTTATAAATCTGTTAATCAATTCGTAATTATGCAGATTAGGGTGTCCCTTAAAAATACATTTGTAAGATTTATTACAAAGTTTGCAGTAATTTTTCATTTTGGAAAAAGTATTATTATTAAAAATTCCCAAAATTCTAAATTTCGAAAACATTTATTTTCTATTTCATTTATATATTTAATATACTCAAAATTATTCAGATTGAATTCTGACTTCATAGGATATCAATTCATAATTAAAATTAGGTTTAATGGGTCTTTTTTGTCCACAGGGTTAACTATTTTTTAGATAAAAGTAAATACAATTATTGTCTTATTAAATTTAAGTGATATTTTTCCGTATTTTTGTAAAATTTTTGACAAATAAAGCTATTTTCATAAAATGTCCTGGAAAGGAGTCGCTCCAAAAACAAACTCGAATTATCATTTTCCAGTTCATTTTTTTTCTTTAATAATAACTATTATATTATAAAAATAGAAACCGACATCTCCAAATAAGCCATTTTAAAAATATCTTTAAAATTAATAAAAAAAATCCGTTTTACATTTTTATCAAATTCGTGGGTCATTTTAGATTTGAGGCTAAATTGGATTAGTGATATACGATAAAGTCAGAACTTTATATCTGAATAATTTTGAATATTAAATGAATAAATGAAATAAATAATAAATTTTTTCGAAACTTAGAATTATTGGGAATTTTTAGTAATAATATTTTTTTTTTTTTCAAAATGAGACATTTTTAGCCAACTTTCGGCACGCGTTAACACTTTCCAAAAAAAAAAAATCGATATCTTCCATTTGAAAAAATTTTTAGTAAAACTGGATGTGAAATGAACGAAGATCAACAAATCGTTATTTTAAGAGACATCCTAATGCAAATGCGTTTCAGTTATGCAGTATTTTGCTTTTACGACAAAATTTGTTTTGTGAACAAATTCTAAACAGTTTTTAATATTCAGAAAGAAGATTGCGTTATTGTTACGTATAATTTGACCACTTGTTATTTGAATAAATAACTAAATATCATGCAGAGTAAAATGCTCGTTATAAGAAATTGAAACTATTCAGTACTATTCCTGTTCTTACTTTCACCACAAATATGCTACTTATAAAATGTTTGCTGTTACAAGTTACATTTTTCGTGTGTTAACAAAATAATTTTTGTTTTGTGATCATCTATGGCTTTAGAAATACTCCTTCAAATTGTCTATATTTTGAAAAGTTTAATGACAAAATTAGTGTTTTTTGGCTTAAAAACATAGTAGTACATGTAATTTTGTTAATATAATAGTATATATAAATAGTATTCTAAAAGATTTTTATTTTCTATCAGCCTTACTATATTATTTTCAAAATGTGTGGCCCTTACTAGAAAAGAACAAACGTCGAATTTAAATCACAAAAGTCGAATATTTTTATAAATTTCATACCATACAAAATATTTAAACAATAGAGTTTTTGTTTTCTTATTTATTAATTGACCACTTTCAGGAATATATTGATAGATCTATTTCGTGAATTTTCTAGGTTCCCATTATCAGAACACGTTTTGAAAGAAGTGACAATCCCATGCAAAACATCAAACATTCATATAACCTAGTTGTCCCACTACGTGATGTTCGTTATGTGCAAGCTCTACCTGTGGTAGATGTACAATAAATTCAAGCTCTTTGTTTTTACCTTTACTACCAACAAACAACCACTTTTCGAAAATTTTATCCCTTGAATAAAATATTTGCAGTCAAAATCGAATATTAGTTTCGACTGCTAAAAAACAATCAATCTAGCTAAAATATAAGTTTTCACTACCAATTTTTAAATAATATAAAGTTTTTTAATAGTTTTGGTAACTCTAATAAAATATTAAGATTAGCAACCCAATTTCTGTTGTACATACAAATCTATTTTTAGACATTAATATTAAAACTTGAAGGAAAAAAAAATCATGGTAGAAATTTGAGTTTAGGCTAGAGATAACGTAATTGCCTGACTAGCAGAAGGTCGCCGGTTCGAGCCCAGTTCGCGGAGAAGATTTTTTTATTAATACAATAATTTTAAATAATATAAATTTTTTATAGTTTTGGTAACTCTAATAAAATATTGAGATTAGCAACCGAATTGTACATACAAATCTATTTTTAAATAAATATTTATATTTGAAACTAGAAAATATTCAAGGTTGAAATTTAAAAAACATATTTATGCTAGAGGTAAAGTACTTGCCTGGCAAACGGAAGATCGCCGGTTCGAGCCCAGTTCGAGGCATATAACTTTTTTAATTAATAAAATAAATTTTGTTGAACGCATGTGAATCTACCCTGCGGGATACGAAGGGTCGATTAATCCAAAGTGACAAATCTGTGATATATGATTTAGGGGCACGTCACGAAACTGGTGAAACCAATATTGTGGTGCACCAAGCAGTGTTAATTTTGGTGAAATGACCAATCACGTGACTGGCTGCTACCAGATATATCATGTAACTGGTGAAAAAGTAACATAACATCAAAGTGTACTGAAGCAACTAGGGCCGTTCAGTTGAAATTATGACTGGTCATTGAACTGGTTCAAAACCGTTAGCAGTGGATGAAAACATGGCAATTAGTGCCAAAGGATTCAGTCCCTTGACCGCTACACAGCAGACATAACACTGAAGGAGTTTTATCCTTAGACCAGTGCAGTAATACGTCTCAAAACTATTTCAGTCAAACTACCCCTATTACAGAACACATTGCGCTTAAAATGTGACTAGTTTTCCTTCAAAAATTTTTCTCCAGTTCTAAGATACGTACACCTACACCAGTCACGTGATAATTTTTTTTCCCAGTGGTTCTGTTGCATATCACATAAATCCTAAAATGGTCGTACTTTGACACTACCTACTTCTAACTTGTCCCGTAGTATATTCATTTCAGTCTGTATGGTGATAGGTTACCTTGGTCAAGTTATTCGATAAGTCACACAGTGCTCCACAGGTAGCATATTGTCACCTCCTATGACAAGCCCATGTTAAAAGTACCGGTCACTTTCGTATAACAAAACCGAAACTAGGACAGGTTCATACACACAAAGTTCTAGTCACATGACTATACCAGTGACTGGTCCATTACCCGCAGGGTATTTATAGAATATTATAGTCCATAAACATAAAATATTCAATTGTTACAATAAAAATTCGAAATTTGTAAATAAATGTCGGTTGTTACAATAGTATTAAAATTTAATAATAGTGATGATATTACGTGGAACCACAAAAATTCGGTTGGCAAAAAATTTGGTTGCAACTACAAAACTGTTTTCTGTGTGTACTCGTGTATATAAAATAAAGGTCCTTACAATAAAAGATAAAAAGTTAATTTTAAATCACAAAATTCTACTATTTTTTCAAATTTCGTACCATACAAAATATTTAAAATAAGTCATAACAATTTGGTATAAATTATTTAAATTTATAATTTTAAAAACGTTATTTAAATATGTTGTACACCCAAGTAGAAAAGGTTATATATCGCTCATTTACTTCAAGACTGTCATAAGTCAAAAATGCGATTTTTGAGCCAATGATGCAGATTTATTAGTTATATCATGCTTTATATTGTGTCACAATTTCATATTAATATCATGTATACTTTTCGAGATAGAGGATAATATATTTTATTTTTTCTTTAAAGTGGGTGCAAAGAGTATATACTTCATAGATAAACTGTGCTACTCATGCGTCTCTCGTTAATTAGCGAATTCGCACACAACTCTCACTAAGAGAAAAATACATTAAAACCACCTTTTTATAAAAAACGTGACCAAATAAATGGAGAAAGGGTCGAGCGAGGCAGATATGGATTGAAAACTTCAAACTCGTTTTCTGCAAAATCGTGTTTTTTGACTTATGTCCCTCTTGCAGTAAATGAGCGATATACAATTAAATGTTTCCATAAATATGTCATATAAACATTTATTTTAAAGCATAAATATTTGAATCTAATTGTATATAGCCTTGTGTTGTTTCAAAAATTTTTATATATAGCGATATATTATTTTATATTGTCTTATATGCAATTGTACTTTATACACATAATATACACAAAAATTAGGCTCTAGCTTTTCTAAAACTTCGGGTTTTGATGAGATCTTTAGCCATATCGAAATACTAGTATCAACCTAGCTAATATGTTTGATTTGCTTTATTTTTGTAAATATACAGAGGTTGAAAGCACTATTAACCTGCTCTTTTGATTGAATAGGGTTTTCCCGAATAGAGCTGATTGTAAGGTCGCAATAAATTACAATCAGTTAATATGAACACTATTATTTTTTTCCAACTAATAATAGTCCGTAATTGAAAGATGATTACTGTTGATGCTGGAAAAAATAAATAAAAATATTTTGATAAAAAAATGCTTTAAATTGTTTCAAATATTCAAAACAACAATATTTTCCATAAAAATTTAATTTTAAAATTCCATAGAAAATTTCCATGTTATTATAGCTATTGAGTGGCCGACCGAACACAATTTTTTGGCCGAAGGCCGTAGACGAACTTCGGCCAAATTTTCAATGTTCGGCCGAAGCAGTAGCCGAAGCTGAACTGTTTAATTTACTTTTTAGTTTGAATAACATGTGAATTTCTGTTGATTTTGACAACGAAATTCGTGTAAAGTAAAACAAAAAGTATTTACACATAAGGAAGTCTCAAAAAAGTTAAGTTAAACATTTTTTTTACAAAATAATAAATAATGAGTTCTATGCAGTGCTCTCACCCTCTGTTACCACCTTGCGCCTGCAAACAGAAAACTAACAATTTTAAGGGAAACCAAAGCGGAATTGAAAAAATGTGCTCAAACCATAATAAATATATTAAAGTCTATAAGCAACAACATTAAAAAATGTCAATTTATCAATTTAAAGCCGCAAAAAATATTCCATTTCCTATTTGCAGCCACATTCAGTGCTGCCAACCCATTTTGTTGAAAAACTGTAAATTTCTGTGTAAAAAATTGTCAAAATCGTCATTTTGAGAATTGTCAAAAAATCGTCAATCCCAATATTCTCACTTCAATAAAAAAAATGGAAATCACTTTATTTGTAATAATTTTACCATTTTCTTTCCTTTTATTATTACAGTTCCTTTACTACTGCTTCTGGTTTTAAGCAGCATAAATATTAGGCCGGGTCGATTTGTATGGAGGCAAAAAAATCGCTCAACGTTCAAGGAAAATCGTATTCCAGGGATCAAAATAAGAAACTTTGCCGAAGGCACCATACCTCTAAAACGAATTCTGATTTCCCGACTTTTGACCCTTAGGGTCAAATTTAGAAAAATTCTACTTTGACCCATTTGGAGTGCCCCAATCGAATCCAACCCCAATTGAATATAATTTATACATGCATCTGCTAGAGCGTCTTCCGGAGAAGAAATACAGACCCTAATCTTGGAAAGACTCCTCCTACTTTCTGAAATATCTCTATCCCGAGATTTGAACATTTTGCTATAAAAACACGGTTCAACTTAAATTTTAAGAATGATGATTTATGTATTAATCTGCTAGCGCGTCTCCCGGAGAAGAAGTAGCTCCCATAATCTTGGAGAGATTCCTCCTACTTTCTGAAATATCAAATTGGACATTTTCAAAATTTGACCCTACGGGTCAAAAGTCGGGACATCAGAATTCGTTTTATAGGTATGGTTCCTTCGGCAAAGTTTCTTATTTTGATCTCTAGAATACGATTTTCCTTGAACGTTGAACGATTTTTAAATCGAACCGCCCTAATAAATATAGTAATATCTTAGACATATAAATTAGTGAAATTACATGAAGAAATATCAATTCTTAGGAACTTTTTTGTTGATATACGGTTTTAAAAAATTAGGGCTTATCAAAAATGGCATTTGAGAAAAACATTTATTTAGCTGAAATTAAAAACATTGCAAATCACTTTATTAGTAATTTCGAAAGGATATTGATTATTATAACTCAAAAATTAACATTTTTGGATTTCTCTACCAAAATTTTAGATTTTCCTTGTTTTTTAAAAAAATTTAAATTATTTCACTAAAAACTTTCAAAATATTAAGATTTTTAAAAATCGTCATTTTCCATACAATAATTTTTGTAAAATCGTCATTTTACTCCAAAATCGTCAAAATGGAGACAAAACGTCACAGTTGGCAGCGCTGGCCACATGTTACAGAGAACAAATCTCTGTAACTGAGAGTATTGCAATCTTTCGTTAACCCTTATTGGCTGGATGACAAAAAGGACCCATGAAACATAATTTAAATTATGACTTCAAGATTATAAAGTCGCTTCAAATAGAAACTCGAATTATCATTTTTCCAATTTATTTTTTTTGTTTAACAACAACTATTATATTATAAAAATAGCAACCGACATCTGCAAATAAGGAATTTTAAAAAATCTTTAAAATTAATTTTAATAAATGCCGTACATAAACGTTATACAATTCGTGGGTCATTTTGGATTCCTGGCTAAAGTGGGTAATGATATCCGATGACATGAGAATTCCATATCTGAATAATTCTGGGTATATTAAATAGATTATTGAAATAAAAAGTAAATTTTTGGAATTTTGGAAATTTTTAATAATAATATAATTTTTTTTCCAAAATGGGTCATTTGCGGCTGTCTTGCGGTGGAACGGGTTTACGTTTTCCAAAAAAATCTATTTCTTCCATTGGAACCATTTGCAATAAAACTGGGGGGGGGGGGGGGGGTGTTGTTATTTTAAGGGACACCCAAATACATTTTTATTGGTTAGTAACAACTCATTATTAAGAGAAATAAAATTTTCATTTTTATTGCAAATTTTTTTTTTTGCTGATATTAGCAATTTTTCGGCAACGATCCTTTACTGACGTTGACTGACTATACTGACGTTTTTTTAGTGTACCAAAGCATTTTTAAATCTTTTTGGTCTCCAAGCGGCAGTTTTCGAAATAATTTCAGTTTGTTTTTAATTGAAATACACGGTTCTTATACTCATAGAAATTTACCTGTAAAAATATCAGAAAAAGCTACTAAAAATTTGTTCAAAATGACGTTGAATAAAAAACTGCTACAATTAGCAGATTTTTTTTTTTTTCTAAATGTTGAAATGACCAAAATCGAACCACTTTCATTTATAAATAAAAAAATATCCAAGATAACATTTATAGTAATTAAATGTGCTAAAGTCCCAAATTTTGAAGTTTTTTTTTTATTTTATTATATATGTATATCAATAGTAACTACCAAAATATAAAAAAAAAATATTTAAAAGTCGCAATTTTTTCGAATTCGTCCGTTCAGTTTTTGCACGAGATTTTTATACACTTTTCTGGTTGGCAATTTCCATTTAGAATTGATTGAGATTGTCATTCCTGTTTTCTTTAAAGTTCCTTTTATAAATGACCAATATTCTTCTATTGGACGTAGTTCTGGACAATGTGGTGGATCGTGTTCTTTTTGTACAAAGTCGATGTTGTTATTATACCATTCAATTGTGTCTTTTGCATAATGACAACTGGCTTGGTCGGCCCAAAATAGCGGTTTTGTAGTGTGAGATCCTGCAAATGGTAACATAAGCTTTTTTAAGCCTTATTCTCTATAAATTTCACCATTAATTGTACCAGTTGTAAAGAAAGGCCTTCAGTTTCTACCACAAGAACAAATTGCTTTCCAAACAAGGCGCTTTTTTTTGGAAATTTGGACTTAATTTTCTGGACTTAATTTTGGACATAATTTTCTCATTGATCTGGTGCATCAGCACGACTACATGCTGTACATAAAAAAGTATTGTCCTGCAATGTCCCGGAATTTTGCAAAGCAATATGTTTCATCATACATTATCAGGCACTAATATTTTGTTCCTTTTTTTCGTAAAGACGTCGACTGAGTGTTTTTGCTGATAAATTTAGTTTTGCATTCCTGTCTGGACATAACTGAGCTTTAAAACACTTGAGTCCATTACGCTTTTTGACATTCTGAACAACATTTCTGAACAACATCGAGCGACTGCTCGAGTTGAAATGTTAGGATCCTTTTTAAAAGCTTATATTACCTTTTCCGCTGCTTTTTGATCCATTTGGCCATGCTCACCACCACTTTCCCGCTTTCTTTCAATTGACAAGCATTCATTAAAGTTTCTAATAACGTTCCTTACTGTGGAATAAGGTAATTTAACATATTTTAATATCAAACGTATGGAAACACATTATTTTTATTATATTCGTGCAGAATAAGTTTTCCTCGATTACGCTCTGAAGAAACTTTTTTTTACAAAACTATATTAAATTTCAAAAATCGTTTTTGTTGAAATAAAATGAGACGATAATAGCCTACTAAAATCATAAAGGGTGTTTTTATTGAGGTACATAACTTTGAAATAAAACAAAGATGAGTTTTTTAAATTGACATGAAATTTGCTTTATTTGAAAGATAATTATCTAGCATTATTATTTTAATATGACTTCTGGCCTATGACCACCACGGCTGGCTCGGCCGTAGTCTAATCTGAAGGTCCAATTTTCGATGACGTTGATGTTGTCCTCCAAGTGTTCAATCGTTTCGGGCTTATCGGCGTAGACTAGCGACTTCACATATCCCCACAGAAAATAGTTCAGCGGCGTTAAATCGCACGATCTTGGAGGCCAATTCACGGTCCGAAACGTGAAACCAAACTTTTCCTTCAATATATCAATTGTGGCACTAGCTTTGCGACATGTTGCTCCGTCTTGTTGAAACCACAGCTCCTGCACATCATGGTTGTTTAATTCATCATGGTTGTTCAGTAATCATGGCTCTATAGCGGTCACCATTGACTGTACCGTTCTGACCAGAATCGTTTTTAAAGAAGTACGGACCAATGATTCCACCAGCAAATAAGCACACCAAACAGTAAATTTTTCTGGATGTAACGGTGTCTCAACATACACTTGAGGATTATCATCACTCCAGATACGGCAGTTTTGTTTATTAACGTATCCATTTAACCAAAAGTGAGCTTAATTGCTAAACAAAATTCAAAATTCGTGCTCGAAACGTATTTCGAACAGAACCATGATTTTTCAAAATAATTTTGCACAATTTGGAAGCGTTGTTAAGGCGTCAATCTAGTCATGTTGAAATGCCAAACCAAACTAAACATAAATCACTTGACATTTGATAAAATGGTCGCCAGTTAAAAAAGTGTTGCCAACTTAAAGTTCTATAACTGTGTAACAAACACCCTTTACATTTTATTTTTATTATTCAAATAGTTTTGAAGAAAACAAAGATTAAAAATGGTTCGATTTTGGATATACATATCTACTTTTATATATATTTACAAAGATTTTTCTTTTCAGATCTTGTCAGATTATTTCGGTAATTGTATTTCTGTAACGGTATTTTAGTTATTTCGCTAACGGTATTTTAAGAATATTGATAGTTTAGTTATATCGATAACGGTATTTCAATTATTTCGATGACGGTATTTAAGAGATAACGATAGTCAATTGATACGGTTTCGATAACGATATTTGAGCGGTATTGTCTACCATCCCAGTAAAAATCTCCTTCTTATTAATAAAACCAATTTTGTGTTCATACGACCCAATTCAATTCATTTTATTTATAAAATACTGGCTTAATTTACTTGTTTTTTTGTTAAAAAAAAAAAATGTTATTTTTTTAATTTATGTCCATTTTTTTTTCTTGGTTTACTTTTAGGCTGTCTCACATGCATATTCACCATAAAAGTTTTCAGTCTTATTTCAATAAGCCACACGATAATGTGAAATTTCAGCTGGTGAAGCATAAGTTACCTAAGTATAAGAGGTGAGTAGCAAAATATTTATTAAAATTTTTTAACTTTTATTAAATCTCCCATAAAAATACTCACATAATTTGAGGCATAAGCATATGGTAAATGATGTACTGTAGTAAATGTTGAGGGAACTAGAGCCGCTGTGGCCACAAGAGGTGTAGCTCTTAAATATGGTGTAAGCGCTTCCACATAGCCAGCATGTTTGGTACTAGCTGGGGCCAATGCTGGTTGTGGTTCCAATTCTGCCAGTAAGGGAGTAGATATTGCAGCCGATGCTGCTAAACTAACCAGTGCTACAAAAGTAAGCTGGAATATTTTAAAGTTGTTAAGTGTCTTTTTCTCTTAATATTTATAATATTCACTTCACATTACACTTACTAGTTTTAACATTTTTTTTTTAAATGGTGTCTTAAAGGTCTCTCAAAGATAACTATCGTTTGTCCTAGACAAGAATTTACCTTTTATACCCTTTTTTTATGCTTACCGATCAAGGTTCTTATTGTAACATAGAAACTGGTTTATATATTGTCTTCTTGAATATTCTTTTAAAGGAGTTATTACATATTTTAAGTTTAACCCTTAATGGAGTTTAAAAAATTAAACTTTTTGAATAAAGAAAAAACGACACATTCCTAGTTTAAACCTGAAATTTAAACTACCCTGCTAAACTTTAGTGATGACATTGGACTATTAGATCCGACATTTTGAATATTTAATATCTGATTTTAGATTGGTATTCAGATACAACCAAAACTTTCAGAAAAAATATTTTGATACAAATCCGATCACTTTTCAAAAAAATATCCGGCCTATTGGTTCCGCTATTTTGAATTTTTTAAATCTAATTTCAGATTTGAGACAACCAGAACTTTGAGAAAATATATTTAATACAAATTCTATTACTTACAAAACAAACAAAAAAATATCCTCCATTTCGAATTTTAAAAACCTTATTACAGATTCGAAAACAGTGACCTCTAGAACTTTCCTAGAAAAATCTTCGTATTATATTTTTATTATTTTTTTTAATTTTTAAAATCCAATCTCAGATTCGTATTAAGCCACCAGCGAAACTTTCGCTTTAATAATGTAGAAAAAAACCGGTAGCTTTTCAAACAAATCATCCACCATTTTGGAGATCGGGACAGCTCCAATTTTCAAGCCGATTCTTTCTCTCATCTTCCAAAGTTTTGACTCCGCCACTATGACCTCTATATTGCTCTGCTCCACTTTTGAAAGTAGAGATAAAGACATGATAAATTTCTGTACGTTATGCTCAATTTCGAAACGTGACCAAATGTTTTTGATCAAAAAGCGGTACTAGGCAGACGAAAATGTGGGTTTTTGGTGCAAAAAGCGTGATATTTAAATTGTTTTGTTTGAAAGCACGAATTATAACAAATTAAAAATTTTTTAATTAAAATCGTTTGAAAACTTTACGTTAGGTAAAAATGCCTTCCCGGTAAGGAAAACTCAATTACACTGTAAGTATAATTTCAACTTTTGAAATGACACACCAAAACCCCGTAACAGGTGAACTTAATTTTGGCTCATATAATCCAGTGGTATACTCCGTTTTAATATGTTAGATCAAAATAAAAAGATATTTAAATTTTAAGTTTGTATTGACTTAGGCGATTTTTAGAATGTATTTTATGTAAAAGACATCGAAATCTCTTTTGCAATTACTTTAATTATTGTTTTTAAAATTTAGAACTGGCTCCAAATTTTTTGAGTAATAGAAAACTCAATTTATCTCAAAATCGGGAAAAGTTTAAGTTTTAATATATAAAAAGTTTTGATGTTTTTCTATTGATCCAAGAGTTTCATCGTGTAACTCAGCTACGTTTTGGTGAAAAAATTGTTGAACATATATAGCGTATCGCAAATATTCCGTAAAAAATTTAAATATTTGCACTGCACGTATACGTATACAATATTCAACGAATATTTTCTTCAAAACGAAGCTGAAACTTTTTGAGTTGATAAAAAATCATTTTAACTTAAAAAATTTGTTCGGTATTTAAATAAATTTAGTTATCAGTAGTGCCCAAACGAAGACTTCGGCCAAAAAACTATATCTGGTCGGTTATTTGATATTTGAACATCATGTGGACAAATTCTGAGATTTCTAACACAGTTGAGCCGTTTTAATTCGATTTTGAGTAAAAACTAAAGGAAAAAGGAGTTTAGCTGTAAAGTTAGATAATCGGCCGCCGAAGTTTTTTCGATTTGGCCGATTATTCGGCATCCAATTATGGAATTAATTGCTTAACTACGGACTATTCTTTAAATTCGGCACTAAAAATCGCATCTAATAAGCCCAATAAATATTTTTACCTACCTACAAAAAGCATTTTCTGCTGAAGTCTGCGGTCGAACACTACCCTATGGGGAATGAGACCGGTTCTGCGTGTGCCACAGGATCGGTCCCTTCGTACCAGAGACCGGTCCTCTGCTAAACCCTACCCTGTGTAAACAACTGGAAACTTTAACATTGGCTTGTCATAGGAGGGGGTCATGTGTCCTGCTTTAAACCACATAGTGGCATGCCACAGGACTAACCAAAGATGGGCATACCACAAGACTGTCGCAAAAGGCCCATGTCGTGTAAAATAAACGAAAACTAAACAGCTTCCAATGGGTAAAATTCTGGTCAACTGGCTTTATCTTGTTAATAAGCATTCTGGTTAAGTGGTATGTCCTCCATTTACCAGTCACAGGATTGGTAATTTTAGGACAATTGACACTGCTTAACCCACTTCAGTATTAAATTATACCAGTCCTGTGATAAGTCCTTCTTTAACCAGCCACTTTTAGGTCAATTGACTCCTTATTCATCAGTTACACTTGATTTATACAACAACTAAAAGCTAGTAGTTTTTGGGTTGTAGTGAAAATGTAGTATTACACTAAATATTCGGAACTATTTCTTAATTTTTTTATATTTTTTGAAACTTCTGATTAAAAATTTTAATCAATTCTTATAAATAACAAATCAAAAACAAAATTCTATATTTAGCAATATTTAACCGCGCCTTCTTCCTTCATTTTTTTGTTTAAAAAGTTTACAGAAAAAACTAAAATCGAGTTTAAATTAATCAATTAAATAGGTACAAAATACTTTAATAGATACTACAATTTCCTTAATAGGACCGAATTGAATTAAACTTTTAATTGTATTAACAATTAACATGAATTCGGCCATATTAAGGAAATTGTAGTATCAATTAAAATATTTTGAAACTTTTAAATTGATTTAGTTTCAATTAAGATTTTAATACGATCTAAATTTAACTGAATATAGTTTTTAATTTCAAACAAATTTTTAGAAAATTCTATTAAAACTTTAATTGAAATTGCAAAAAGATCGTCAATTGGGAAAAAATCTAAAAATTCGCTTAAATTAAAAAAATCGTTAAAATTCAGACACATCACTAAAATTAAAAACAAAAAAATCTCTAACATTTAAAAATTTGTGAAAATTAAAAAAAAAAAAAAAATAACCACAAATTTAAAATAAAAAAGCTAAAATTAGAAAAAAAAAATTGCTAAAACATAAAAAAATGGCAAAAATTTGAAAAAAACGCCATAGTTGAATAAATCGTCAACATTTAAAAAATTATTAGAATTTAAAAAAAAAATTGAGGAAAAAATTTCAAAATTTTTAAAATTAAACAAAATAATTTTAAAAAAATCCTTAAATTTGAAAAAATTACCTAAATAAAATTTTAATCTACATATCTCGAAAATATTTTTCTTTTGTTGCAAAAATTTCCTTTTTGATTTTGGAAAATTTTTAAAAATTTTTCAATTTGTTGTCATTATGGGTTATAAAAACCGGAAATTTTTTCTGTCTCAAATTCATTTTCAATTAAACATTTAATAGATATTATCAGGGCATCGACTTTCATGCAAATACAAGTTTGTTGTCACTACACCAAAATCGATTTTGACCAAATACTTTTGCGAATCAAAGAGTTTGTAAACAAAATGGCAACGATTTGTTTTTGCATATTTTGTTATAAATGCATATTTTGCATAAATGCATTTTTCGGCATTTTTTTGTGCATTTTTTGGTGTATGTTTTGCATATTTTCAATTTAAATGCATATTTTTGAATATTTTGTAAAAGTTAATATTTAGATTTAATTAAACATGAAAAATGAAAGCATTTGTATCCCTTGAAATATCGTTCAGTTGCCATTTGGTTGATATTTATATGAGATTTAATTTTTAAACAACGCTATCCAGTAGACCGGGTCGATTTGTATGGAGGCAAAAAAATCGCTCAACGTTCAAGGAAAATCGTATTCTAGGGATCAAAATAAGAAACTTTGCCGAAGGAACCATACCTCTAAAACGAATTCTGATGTCTCGACTTTTGATCCGTAGGGTCAAATTTTGAAAAAGCCCTCTTTGAGAGTAGGAGGAATCTCTCCAAGATTATGGGAGATACTTCTTCTCCGGCAGACGCGCTAGCAGATTAATGCATAAAGCATCATTCTAGGGGTTAAAATTTAAATTAAAAGAGGGCCTTTTTAGCCGTGTTTTTTTTTAGCAAAATGTACAAATCTCGGGATAGAGATATTTCAGAAAGTAGGAGGAGTCTTTCCAAGATTAGGGTCTCTATTTCTTCCCCGGAAGACGCTCTAGCAGATGAATGTATAAATTATATTTGATTGGGTTGGATTCGATTGAGGCACTCTAAATGGGTCAAAGTGGAATTTTTCAAAATTTGACCCTACGGGTCAAAAGCCGGGACATCAGAATTCGTTTTAGAGGTATGGTTCCTTCGGCAAAGTTTCTTATTTTGATCCCTAGAATACGATTTTCCTTGAACGTTGAGCGATTTTTAAATCGACCCGCCCTACTATCCAGTAATAAATCGATTTTTAAAAATTCCAAAATTTAAAGTGAATATTTTTTTTCATTTCTTGTAATTTTTTTTTTTTTGTGGATATTAAGTGCATATTTCGATTTAAATGCTTTTTTAAGCGCAAATTTGAATTTTTTTATTGCATATTTAAATCGCATATTTTTGAGTTTTTAGTGCATGAAAGACGCTGCCCTGGATATTATTAATCTTATAATTGAAAGTGAGTCTGAAATCAAACAAAAGTTAATTTGAAATTTTATTGACATTAATTTTTTCTGTGCTGTTCATAAATTTATTTTTAGAGTTTTAGATCGATTTTTATATTTGAATTGTAGCTTCTATCTCATCTGAGGGTTAAATTCTTTTATTTACGTTTTTTTTCCTTCAAATAAATGCAATAACTCTGTAACGGTTTGATATTATAAATGATTCCTCTTATGTCCTACCATTAAAAGTGCTTTTTAGCATCATCTTATAGTTATTTTTAGTTTTAAAACCAGATTTTCTAAACCAAAAGCCACATCAAGGTAAATTCAACATAAAATTCTTGTTGCTGATGATGATGGAACAAGAAAATTCTATAAGGACTAGAGATGTCACGAATATTCGGTTACTATTCGGTATTGGGCTTACTTGGCATGTTTTGACTTTTCGGCCGAATACCGTATAGCAGCACTAATCGGAAGAATTATTGCTTAAAAATATTGAGAAAATTGAGAAAATCAAGTTTTTCTCAAAACATTTATCTTAAAAATATAAAACACTACACCAAGAAAACAAATTCGGTAATATCAACCGTATTTGTTGTCAAACGAATGGTTCAGTTGTAGCTATCGTTTTTTTTTTTTTTTTTTGCTGCTAAGGCAATGGAAATTATAATGTCGTGCCAGAATTTCTGTTGTTTCAATCGAATGATTGTTATTATAACCAAATCATTCGATTACCAACAAATACGGTTGCTACTACCGATACTATTTTCCTGGGTGAACTAAAGAACTATTTGGTATTCAGTTTAAAACGAATATCGACTAATTGGTATTCGGTAAAGTTCGGAATACACTATTACTGACATCTCTAATAAGGACCATCATTACCTTTTTAAAAAGCTTGTTATAGTCACTTACATGGCTTAAAGTTTTACGAACACAAATGAGAAATGTGTCCCGCTCCTACTCAATGTCAAGGTTGTTGTGTAATTTTTTATTTGTACTTATATTTTAAATTATAAAAGAACAATTTAATAGCAAAAATTCTTTTGTTCAAAAACAAAAAAATATACAGTCAATGAAAAAAGTCTACATACACCCTAAGATTTTAAAGTGTTAGAAAATTAGTAGCGATATTTGAAAAAGATAATATATCAATTTTTAAGGAATTTGTAATTAAGATTATGAAAAGAAAAAAAATAAATATGAAAAAAGAAATAACATAGACATTATTGGGGATAAGCACAATAACACTGTACAACACAAAAAAAAAAAAAAATTACAAGGTCCGAACTATAAATTTTGATAGAAGAGATAAAAAAAAAGACGCGTGTATCGGCGTTTTGAAAGTTTCCATCTGGGTTTCATTTTAAGGGGGAGGTAAAGTTTCCCCCAAATGCAAATTTTCTATTGTCAATCGGCATAGAAAATCGAGCAAAGCTTACGTTAAAAGTATATGGTGCGTTCAGCAAATTTATGTAACATGTTACGGAGATCATTTGTGTATAATATGTTCACTCTTTAACTCCTCAAGGTAAGGGTCTTTTTTGTCCTTCTTTTAAAAAAGAAAAAAAAAAACAACATAAAACCAGGGATTTAAGGGGTTAAAATGTTCCGCAAAAATATTCCCCTTAAAATTTTACTATAAGTTCCTCAATACACCAAAATAAACATTTTTGTAGAATATGGTAACCCTCTAACTCCTCAAGGTAAGGGATTTAATGTTCCGCAAAAATATTCGCGGTGAAATTTTACTATAAAGGTACGTTCAGATTAGTCAAATATTTGACAAAAAACATGAAATATTTCTTTTGCCGTAATTTGAACACAAAATATTTTTGTGTGTCAAACAGCAAATCAGCTGATTTTGGTCAAACAAAATTATTTGCATTCAAATAAATATTTGACAAACTTAACCATAGTGTGAACACTAGCTATCAAACATTTTCTTCTGATTTGAGCAAATATTTATTTGATCTTACAAAAAAAATGTAAGAACAAACAATGGCAAATGATAGGTGGTAAAATCGTCAATTATAAATTTTTTTAATAAATTTATTAATAAAAGGCTTTATAAAAAAAACTGAAATGTAAATAGATATTAAAAAAATTTAATCACTCAGATATTGGATTGGAACATTGGTCCAAAATGGAACGATATGGAATAAAACGGGGAACTATTGGTATCGGAGCACTGTACACAATTGTGTTGTCGTACGTGAAAATAAAAATTTAATCAATCCGATAACAGAATGTAACATTGGTCCAAAACGGAACGATATGAAATGAAACGGGGAATGATTGGAATCGGAACACTGTACACATTTGTGTTGTCGGTAAGGTGCGATTTTGTTAAGGTTTCCAAAAATGTTGTCCATTTTGCGATATCATGCTTAGTTTTCGAGATACAAGCCATTTTACAAAATGGCGATATTTTAAAATGTCCAGCATCTCCAAAACTAAGCGAGATAGACCAAAACGAACAAAATTTTTGCTCCACTGGAGTGTTAATATACCCTTATAACATAAATAGGCTAGGTCCGAGATAGATCCCGAGTGATCAATTTTTTAAAAAACAGTTAGTTCTTCGATTAAATAAATCTATGTTTTTTTACACTTTGATTAAATAAATATTTAATACAAATATTTGTTTCAATCTGAACGCTCGAAAAATATTTTTTCGTTTATTTTATTTGACACTATTTGAGAGCTGTTTGAACAAACAAAAACCATCAAATATTTGATCATAGTTTGAACATAAAATAAAATAATTTTTTATTTGACGCAATTGGAAGCAAATATGTGAACAAATATTTTGTTCAAATATTTGATTAATGTGAACGTACCTTAAGTTTCTGAATGCACCAAAACGGAAAATTCAACCAGAAAGTCAGAAATAAGACACAACAAAAGAGAGCTAAGGGTTAATTTCGCATTTATTAAGAATTTTATTTTAAATAGTCCTTTACAAATGGATCTTCCAATTAAATTTTTCACACCAATCGAAGTTAAAAAAGAAATCAAGATATTGAATAAAACAAAATGTCCTGGATACGACTTAATTAATGCGAACGTTGTCAGTAAATTACCTCACAAATGTGTCGTATTTTTAACATTAATTTACAACTCAATTATAAGGCTTAATCATTTTCCATCTCAGTGGAAATGTGCGGAAATAATAATGATTCAGAAACAAAACAAACCACCACATCTTGTAACTTCATTCAGACCAATAAGTTTACTCGTAATATTTTCGAAAATATTTGAAAAAATATTTCTGAAACGACTATTGCCAGTTTTAGAAAGTAGAAACGTCATTCCAGAGCATCAATTTGGGTTTAGACATAAGCATGGGACTCCCGAACAAATTCATCGAATTGTCAATATTATAACTGAGGCTTTAGAAGAAAAAAAATACTGTTCTGCTGCTTTTCTCGATATCCAGCAAGCCTTCGATAGAGCTTGACACTTGGGTCTATTTTACAAAATAAAAAAGCTTTTGCCTGCACCTTATTATCTTTTTTTGAAAAGTTATTTATCTAGTAGACATTTTTATGTAAAAGTAAATGAAAGCAGATCAGAATTATATGAAATTAATGCTGGAATTCCACAGGGCAGTGTATTAGGTCCCATTTTATACACCATTTACACAGCAGATATGCCTACAAGAGACAATGTCATGGTGGCTACATATGCCGATGACACGGCAATTATCGCTTCTAGTAAATCCCCAGCTGAGGCATCCTTACTTGTTCAAACGGAACTCGACGATCTTGAATGCTGGCTAAAAAAATGGAACATTAAGGTTAATTCCGAGAAATCAAATCATACAACTTTTGCTCTCAGAACTGGTGATTGTCCCGATGTAATCATAAATGGTGACATAATCCCAAAACGTGATAAAGTCAAATATCTAGGAATGATTCTAGATAGACGACTTACCTGGAAGTCTCATATAAAGAGGTAAGCAGGAACAACTAAAAATTAAAACAAAACGACTTTACTGGCTTATAGGTCCGAAGTCTAAGTTAAATTTAAATAATAAGTTACGAATCTACAAAGTTATTCTGAAACCTGTGTGGACATATGGTATCCAATTATGGGGTACCGCCAGCAATTCAAATATCGAAATTCTAGAGAGATATCAATCAAAAACCTTAAGATTAATCCTTGATGCACCGTGGTACGTGAGAAATGTTGTGATCAAACGAGATTTGTCGATTTCATCTGTTCGAGATGAAGCCAGAAATATAAGCGAGAGGTATTTGCATAGGCTAAGTAACCACGTTAATCCTGTGGCGATATCATTGCTGGACAGTACCAATGAAACTAGAAGACTTAAACGAAATCATGTATTAGATCTCCCTTTTCGTAACTAAGATCCATTATTACTTAAATAAATTTCTTTCACGAATGTAATTTAATCTTATAAAAATGACTAAGTTAATTTTTATTTTTTATGTTATGTATCTCATTGGAGTTCCATAACCCCTGTTATGTATAAAATTTAACAAATTTGCTTATTATCCTCGGATAGATTGTAAATAAAGAATGAATTTATAATAAAAAAAAGTATCCCAAAAATTTAGTATGAAAAAAAAAATAGTTAAAATTTAACTAAAAATCAGTAATATCTCTATTATTTTACCTTCGAGAGCAAATTTGGATAGGAAGTATTCATTAATTACATTTTTTTTTTAGCTCTAGGCAATTCAAATTCGTTACACTGTACAACACAAAAAAAAAATTATTTTCTATGCCTATTGACAATCCAAATTAGCATTTGGAGGAAACTTTACCTCCTCCTTAAATGAAACCCAGATGTAAACTTTCAAAACGCCGATACACGTGTCTTTATTTTTTTGTCTCTTCTACCAAAATTAAAAGGTCGGACCTTGTAATTTTGGAGAAAATTTGATTTTGTTGAACAGTGTAATTAGTGGGAAAAAAGTCTACATACAACGCGCAAACTCCTAACATCAAAGAGAAAATTAAAAACAAAATAACGGTAATCGTTGCCTACTTTGTTGATTTATTAAATTTTACAAGTATTACAATCATTTAAGTGGATAATGTGATTTTTAAAGATATTATATGATTTTTTCTTTTCTTTGAAAATGGAAAATCGTAGAGAAATACAGACTTCTGTTCGAAATCTAGTAATAAATCTACGAAAGGGAAATAAATCTTACGGGGAAATTGCTAAGATGGTAAAAAATAAGTCGTTCTACAGACGATTATTCGAAACTATAAAAATACCAACAGTACACTCAGGGAACTTCTGCTTTAAAAATATGTAATTATTTGGGTTGTAATACAGTTTATTTATTTTTAATGTAAATGTCAGTCATTTGTAGAACAAATTCAATTTTTTACTAACTTTGTAGTTAAAAAAAAAACAAACCACATTAAATGACTGTTTTATGATTTTACATTAATTTTTTACAGTTGTTTTTGTTATTTAAAAAAATAAAAAAAATAAATGTTTATTTTTTTACTAACATATGTGGTTAATTTTTACTACAATTGTTAGTCAGTTTTTGAACATTAAAAAACAAATGACAATGTTAGTTGAATTTACTTAAATGTAAGTCGTCCTTTCTTTAAGTGAAATTTCATTTGTTTTTAACTACATTTGCAGTGTTCTTTACCTACAACATAGTATTCTAAGTGTATCAAAAATAAACCACGATCTGGCAGACCTAAGAAGTCAACAAGAATCCGAATGCTTCAAAATCGGCGGAACATATTGAAAAATGTTCCAATATTATATTATTGTTTATCGAAGAACAATACGGAACGTTTTACATGATAATGGCTTTAAAAGCAGAGTGGCTCGCAAAAAGCCACTAATTTCAGCGAAGAATCTTAAACTTCGCCTTTAGTTAGCTAAAGCGCATCTAGGAAAAAGTATTGATTTTTGGAATCGTGTTATACTTACGGATAAAAGTAAGTACGATATTTTCGGAAGTGATGGCCGATCCAATGCTTGGAGAAACCAAATACTGTGTTTGATCCAAAGAATATTATACCTACACTCAAACATAATGGTGGCAGCGTTATGATTTGAAGAGCCATGGCGGCATCTGGAGTGGGTCGTTTGGTTTTTGTCTACGGTAATATGGACCCCTTTCTATATAAAAAAATATTGGAACAAAATCTGAAGGCATTTGTTGATAGCTTGGTTTTAGGAAATCAATGGATTTTCCAACAAGATAACGACCCCAAGCTTACTGCGCACGTTGTTCGAGACCGGCTTCTTTATTATGCCCCAAGACAGCTAAATTCACCACACCAGAACCCAAAATTAAACCCAATAGAGCATATAGGGGATGTTTTAGAAAAATTAGTTCGAAAATATGACATAAGAAGCCAATATTCTCTAAAAACCGCCCTTACTCGTGCATGGGCCGAAATCACATCCGATATTACGAAGAATTTAGTGACATCAATTCCCCATCGCCGTCAAGCAGTAATTGATGCTCAAGGCTGGCCGACCATATACTAGAAGCTCAAAAAATAAATTCGTTTATATAAAATTCTGAAAAATATTAATTGTTAGTAGCGTTGTTCTATGATTTTTGTATTCGTTATTATTGTTTTTGTTATGTTAATAAATTACTTTTTTATTTTATAAATAAACTTATCTATTAATGCCTTAAATACTGTCATAAACTTTTTTTTAATTTGCTTGACATATTCTCTAAAAGTCCAAAATCAAGGGGGGTATGTAGACTTTTTTCCTTGACTGTATATAATCTGAATAAGAAAATTTGTTAGAAAAAGTTTATTGACTTGCATGATGATATTTGTTGTGTAAATATTTATGCATTAGTGATTTGAATCTTAGATTTATTTAGGTGCGAAGTTTAAAATCATTAATTTTTATTATTTTTTTTTTATTGAAAAATGCTAAACATTTATATTCTTCGTTATTGACCAAATGTTTCGTTTTCAACCCAGTATATTTAATGGTCTATATTTTTTTTAAATTAATTAAAATCGACAAAGAATATAATTTAAATTAAAATTTATCTTAATTTTGTTTAGTAAAATGTTTTATGTTAATGCTGCTTAGGGGTTACCCTATGTATTGCTAACTTTTTTAATTGCGGTAAACAAACTATATAGAGCAATTCCATATGAAAGCGATCACCTTTTGGACGACCCCTCTCCGATTTTAAAATAAATAGTCTCAATCGATTGCCCAGCAAAAAATAATGTACCTACATATATTTTTTTTTTTTTATAGTGACTGGTTTAGTGGTGGTGTGCACCACTGTCATGTGACAAAATTGAAGAATTCTTCATAAGGGACCACATTTAAAGTTGTTTTAAAAAAAGCGATCGCAACAAGTGATAGCTCGTTGGAAAGGTATTGAATCAGGCTTTAATTGAAAAATAAAATTTTCCTAATTTTTCTTGTTAAATAATTAAAAATAATTCAATTATAAAAAATATAAAAACAATGAGAACAAGGTGGTCTCTTAAATGCTCTTCTCCTGTCCAAACAAGGAGTCGGGGCCCATTTTTTTATTGCTGATTCTTAAAGCAAAAATTATGAGGAATCCAAAAAAAATAAAATTAGCCGGAAAATTTAGGAGCTTCTGTGGAAAATCGGAAAATTTAATTTTGATGGGAAAATTTAATTTTTATGGGAAAAAAGGTAAATTTCTGAGAAAAATTAGGAAAATTTTATTTTTCAATTAAAGCCTGATTCAATACCTTTTTAAAACAACTTTCAATGAGGTCCCTTATGAAGAATTCTTCAATTTTGTCACATGACAGTGGTGCACACCACCACTAAACCAGTCACTATAAAAAAAAAAAAATATGTAGGTACATTATTTTTTGCTGGGCAATCGATTGAGACTATTTATTTTAAAATCGGAGAGGGGTCGTCCAAAAATTTGCCAATTTTGATCGTTTTCATATGGAATTGCTCTATACTTTTTGTGAAACATGCTGAAAAATAGACGGAAACAGTTAAGATGATGCGTAAACCATTTAAAAAATTCTTAAAAAAATTAAAAAGATAAGAAACTGTCTTAAAGGTCCACTTTAGTACCACCCACATTTTTGTGTTATTATGTTTTCTTACCGTTTATAAAATTCAAACTTGAAGAAGTTGGATTTTTTTGCACAAAAAACAGCGTATTGCGTTTTTTTAAAAGACACAATAATAGCAAGACAAACGTGTGCAAATTTCTTTAAATGGTGATAGCGTAAATTAAAATTCTTTACAGTTGTCACTTTTGACATATTCATGCAACAGCACAAAAAAAAAAACGATAGTTCCACTTTAGGAAACAGGACACAATCGGTTATATTTCCTTATAAAATGTGATTATTTAAGAGCTTTCCAATTTGATTTAAAAAAAACCCAAAATTTAAAGAAATGTATGAAATCTTTATTTGAGTAGATAGAGCGATCTATACAAATCAATGTTTAAAGATGATTTCATGTTGACAGCGGCTACGCCTCAAATAGTTCATACGCTGGGTCAATTTTTGGCATACTCTCTCCAACATATCGGCCGGTATCTCACGAATAAATTCTTCAATATTGGCTTCCAGTGCGTCAACCTATAGACATGAGCCTTAACAGAGCCTCACAAAAAATAGTCTATAGGTCCAATTGACCGGCCCCAAACGTGAAATAAACTGTTCAGCGAACTCGCTTCTCAATTGGGACATTGTTTCGCGTGCTGTGTGTTTCACGGCTCCGTCTTGTTGAAACCACATGTCACCCAAGTAAAGCTCTTCCATTTTGGGCAAAAAAAATTTGTAATTATCGCACGGTAGCGCTCGCCATTTACAGTAAAGTTCCTTCCTACGCCGTCTTTGAAAAACTACGGTCCACTGAGGCCACCGGCCCATAATCCACACCAAACAGTGCATTGACAGTTCTTGCAATGCTTCTGGCTGCTGTTCACACCAAATACAGCATTTTTACTTATTCACGTATCCATTCAACCAGAAATGAGCTACGTCGCTGAACACAATTTTCGGATAAAAAAGTGGATCTACATCCAACTTTGCCAGCGCCCATTCACCAAAAGTTAGCCGTTGTGGTAGGTCGTGTGGCTTCAATTCTTGAACCAGCTATATTTTAAAAGGTTTTATACCCAAACCCTTCCGCAAAATTTTCCACGTAGAGGAGTAACAAAGGCCCAATTACTGCGAACTGCTCCGAATTGATTATTCACGGTCATCAACAACACTGGTGGATATAGCTGCGATATTTTCCTCTCTCCTCACTCTACGAATGCGTGTTTGTGGTTCAATGTCCAATAATGTAAATTTGGTGCGAAATTTTGTCACAAGATTGCGAATAGCTGCCTCAGAAGGTCGCCCAAACTGACCATAAATTGGAAAAAGTGCACAATGAACTTTCTTAACGGAACATTCATTTTGATAATAAAATTCAATAATCTGCAAGCGTTGTTCATTTGTAAGTCGATTCATGGTTAAATTATAGACCAAACTGAACATGTTGAGCTGCCAAAAACAGTGTTGGCAAAATGAAAAAAATGCTAAAAAATCACCCTTTAATTGTAATCCACAGTTTTCAATTACAAGTACATGTAATGAGTAGTTGATATAATTTCTATTACAATTACAAGTAATTTGTATTTGATATTTTCTCACTTACAATTACATTCTTTTGTAATTTAAATTTTGCTTCAGCTTAATTACAATTACAATTACATGTAATTGTAATTGAGTTTTTTTCAATTACAATTACATGTAATTTGTAATTGAATGTGTAATTAATTACAAAATGTAATGATTAAAGCCCATATCTGAGTAATTGTATCATGATTTCTTATTTTAAAAAAGGTTTTTTTTTGTAGAATGCGTTTCGGAAACTAAAAAATGTTAATATATTTGTTTTTAAGGAAGATTTCAGTTTCCTTTGTATGATTAGAAAGCCTATTGGCATTCCATATTGCTATTCTTAATTTTTTTGCATAACTTGGTCATTAGCACTTACATCTCATTCATAAGATTTTCCATAATTTCTTTCTGGCCTGTCCATACGAGAGCTTTCACTACAATTTGATGTACTTACAACATCTGAAAATGACACATTAAATCTGTTTTGATTGCGCTGTCTGTTAGCAGCACCATTTAATTGAGGATATTATTGGAATTCACATTGTAATTGGAATTTCTTTGACTGTTTGAATAAGTTCTTTGTCTAGAAGACCTGCTTGCAACAAGGTTTTGATATTCTTGGCAACCTTTGTAACTGGCTGTCTGATTCAATAAACTGTGCACACAGCGAGGTGGAGTTTCTAAAGTTTTTTTTTACAATCTGCAGTTGAATGATCCCATGCTGCAATTTAACACATCCAAATGGATTTTTACAATATGATGTTGTGTGTCCAAATTGCTCACAACGATAACATTGCACTAAAACATTTGTTCTCTTAGGTGGCTCAATTTTTACAATAGCTTGATTTATATGTTTTAAATCATAGTTTTATTTGTACACTCCAAAAAATAAGTTGGTAAAACGTCTTGTAAATCAAGTATACTATTTTTTAGATACATTTTTTGCTGAAATTGTGTTTCAGCTAATATTTTAGTTATACCCCTATGGGGATGAGACCGGTCCTGCGTGTGCCACAGGATCGGTCCCTTCGTGCCAGAGACCGGTCTTCTGCTAAAACCTACCCTATGTAAACAACTGGCAACTTTAACATTGGCTTGTCATAGGAGAGGGTCATTTGTCCTGCTTTAAACCACATAGTGGCATGCCACCGGACTAACCAAAGATGGGCATACCACAAGACTGTCACAAAAGGCCCATGTCGTATAAAATAAACGAAAACTAAACTGGGTAAAATTCTGACCAACTGGCTTTTTCTTGTTAATAAGCATTCTGGTTAAGTGTATGTACTTCCTTTACCAGTCACAAGATTGGTAATTTTAGGACAATTGACACTGCTTTACCCACTTCAGTATTAAATTATACCAGTCCTGTGATAAGTCCTTCTTTAACCAGTCACTTTTAGGTCAACGCCAAAAATGTGTATACATTACATTGTGGATTAAAAAAACTTTAATTTTGTGTTGTCACCGGCTTGTCAAAGTAATTATCTTTTAATTAAATTAAAGACAAAATATAATATATTTAAATTTAGTAAAGGTTAAATGTGTATTTGTGAACTAACCACCGTATTCATAAAATATTAAACAGCATTTCATATATAGTTTAATTAAAACACAAATTTTAGTCTTAAAATTGTATTCATAAACGAATATTAACTTTTACGCAAGGTTTAAAATAGGTATTTTAAGCTAATATTTCTTTTATGAATACAGTTTAAAGGCTTAAAATGTGTTTTAACTAAAATGCATTTGAAATCTGAGTAAATGTTTATAGTGATTTTCAGTGATATTCATATAGTGCGGTCAAACAAATATACGCTCACTTGGACAGACTAAAACGAAAGACAAGGGAACACATCTTAGGAAATTTTTTATGTTTGATTTTTTATATGTTGTAACGTACTGTAATATTGCATTTATACAGCAACCAAAAACTAGAAGTTTTTTAAAACTTTTAGTTTTTGGTTTGAAATTTATATGAAATTGGACAACTATACAAGTAGTTTCTGAAAACTACTCGTTTTTGGCTCTTAGGAGTGAGATCGAATAATTCCCGACACAGATTATCACTTATAACTTTTTTTATTTTTAAAAGTAAACTATTAAGTTCTTTTAAAAAACCGCCAGATTATGTTAACAAAATATAAGCGAAACCGGATTATTAGTTTGTATACAAATGGACTTTGAAAAAAAAGTCAGGGCAAAAAAGTAGCATTTAAAAAACCTTGAATTTCTTACAAAAAGAATTTGTTTAATTGTCCAGAACTCAGAACAATCAAATGATATTAAGATTATTTTCAAATGATTGATGAAGGCTACAGAACAAGTTCCCAATACTGGCACTTTTTTTTGGAAATGGTGTGCTTCTATCAATTAGGGCACTAAAGATGCCAAAAGAACTCCATTACTCACTTCTTCAGTTTACATTTGAAAGCGAAGTAATGAGCCGATCGCTGCAATATTTTGCAAACATAATCTGACAACGTTCTTAAAAGTAACTTGACACTTGCAACTCCTTCGTACACAGAAGGAGTTGCAAGTGAAAATATGTCGGGTTTTTTTCGATATCACTCAAACTACAAATTATTTCTAAAAGAATCAGAAAAAAAATTTAAGATTTCAGCAAATAAATTAACTAAAGTATAATTTTTCTACAAATTGTTTGAGTTCTTTTTTAGTCTACTAATGTTCAGCATAAATTTAATTAACTTTGGGCAAGTATTTTTTAATTAAAAAAAAAAATCATTTTCAGCAAAAGATTTTGCTGACATTAGCAATTTTTTTGCAAGCACCCTCCTAGCTAAAATTTTGCTGGCTCAATCTTTTTGTTGACTTTACTAACTTTTTTTTTTGGAGTGTATTATTTATATCTAACTCCACAAAAAACATTGAAAGTGGATCTTTAGAAACACGACTTTAAGCATTTGTAACAGTTCTGACTGGGTAATCTTTTGCTATAAGCTGGGCTTTAATATCTGCAATAGGTGTTGAATGATGAATACCTTCAATAACCACTCTATATGACTTTTATTGTTTTAATTGGTATGAATGAAAATTTATTTTTGAACTTTCTAAGTATTTATAAATACTGCATTTTAGATACTTCATAGTCTGAGTTTTTTTTTCTATAGGAAAAAGTCCTCAGAATCTTAGGGTTTTTCTGTAGTAAAAAGTTCCAAGACTCTGAGGGTTTTTCTATACCAAAAAGTTCTCAGAATTTGAGGGTTTTCTATAGGAAAAAGTAATCAGAATCTAAGGGTCTGATTCTTCTGATTATGAGGATTTTTCGTTATGAAAAAGTCTTTAGAACTTGAGGAATTTTCTATAGGAAAAAGTGCTCAGAATCTAAAGGGTTTCTGTAGGAAGAAGTCCGATTTCGACACTTTCTTCTATAGGAAAGCCCACTGATTCTGAGGTATTATTTCCTAGAGAAATACTTCAGATTTTTAGGAGTTTTTTTAATAGAAAAAGCCACATATTCGGAGGAAACCCCTCAGATTCTGAGGACTTTCCTGTAGAAAAATTCTCAGATTCTAAAGATTTTTTTTCTATGGCAAATCCCTCACATTCTAAGAACTTTTTCCTATAGAAAAACCCTCAGGTTCTGAGAACTTTTTCCTATATAAAAACATTCAGGTTCTGAGCACTTTTTCCTATAGAAAAACCCTTAGGTTCTGAGGACTTTTTCCTATAGAAAAACCCTCAGGTTCTGAGGACTTTTTCCTATAAAAAAAAACCCTCAGGTTCTGAGGACTTTTTCCTATAGAAAAACCCTCAGGTTCAGAGGACTTTTTCCTATAGAAAAACCGTCAGGTTCTGAGGACTTTTTCCTATAGAAAAACCCTCAGGTTCTGAGGACTTTTTCCTATAGAAAAACCCTCAGGTTCTGAGGACTTTTTCCTATAGAAAAACCTTCAGGTTCTGAGGACTTTTTCTTATAGAAAAACCCTCAGGTTCTGAGGACTTTTTCCTATAGAAAAACCCTAACCTCAGAGCACTTTTTTCTAAAGAAAAAACCCTCAGGTTCGGAGGACTTTCTTCTTTAGAAAAACTTTCAGATTCTTTGAAATTTTTCTTATAGAAAAACCCTCAGATTCTGAGCACTCTTTTAATAGAATAACCCTTAGCTCCTGTGAAATTTTTTCTATGGAAAAACCCTCAGATACTGAGGACTTTTGCCTACAGCAAAAGCTTTGGATTCTGAGAACATTTTATTTTTGCAAATAAAAACAGCAAAGAATTTTTTTTCAATTGTTTGTTGAAAATAAACAGAAAAATTATATTGTTTGTAGACATTAAAAATTAAAATTTTTTTTTAGAACAGTTGCCTATTTTCGATAGTAAAACTTACAAGGCGCATAGCTAAAACGTTTACGTTTACTTTTTGGATTTTTGGCCAGGAACGTGGAAAAAATAGGGGTTAACGTAGAGAAAACTCTACCCTTGGCTGTCAGTCCAAACCACTAAAGCGAGGAACTTAGAATTAGGTATGTGGGTTCCTTATCACGAGAAGTAGGGCCAACAGTTGTAAAAAGTCTTCCCCTTTGACAACCTTGCCAACTCGCCGAAGCTAGGAACTTAAAATTTGGTATGTGAGTTACTTATCACTTTCTGAGCGCATGCAACAGGCTCTGAACTTTACCTTAAAGTGGTGCCAGGAGAAGGGATTGACTATAAATCCCTCGAAAACCATCCTGGTGCCATTTACTAGGAGACGTAAGTTATGTCTCACTGAGCCATCGCTTCAGGGGACGAGGATCTGCTTCTCTGATAGCGTTAAGTACTTGGGGGTTATATTGGATAGGTCTCTGAATTGGAATGAGCACCTTGATATGATCTCTAAAAGGGCCACTAGGGCAATGTTTGCCTGCCAGAGGCTCTTTGGCAAGACCTGGGGCCTTAGACCTCAAATGGTCTACTGGTCTTTTAACACCATTGTGAAACCGATGGTCACATACGCCTCTTTATCGTGGTGGACAAAGGTTGAACAACTCGGGGCTCAGACGACTCTTAAGAGGATTTATCGACTGGCATGTATTGGCATCACTGGTGCCTCAAAATCATGTCCGACTGATGCCATTGGAGTCATGCTGGGTATTCCTCCTTTGCATATTTCTGTAAAGGAGAACGCGTGCATGGGATCAGTAAGGCTGCGGGAGATTGGCAGCATGAGGAGTGGGGATGTGAAGGGGCATCTTGAGATTGCGAAAATGTTCGCTGATGACCCGGTTATTAGGGTCAGTGACAAGATACTGCCTGTGCAAGTATTTGTTAGGCACTTCGTTGTTGTGATTTTCAACAGGAGCACGTGGTTGAATGGATCTTGGGTACCGGAGGTTGGTGCACAGGTCTGGTTCACGGATGGCTCGAAACAGTCGAACATGGATACGGGGGCGGGTGTCGTCGGACCCGGATTTCAGCGTGCTCTGCCCATGGGCAAATATCCCTCCGTTTTTCAGGCTGAGGTCTTCGCTATCTGTATCTGTGTGGAAGAGTGTCTGCGGAGGAGGACACGGGGGGCCACGATCTACATTCTATCTGACAGCCAAGCGGCACTTGGTGCCTTGAGGGCTCAAGATGTGTCGTCTGGTCTGGTTAAGGAATGTATCGACTCTCTAAATCGTCTAGGACTTAACAACTCCAACGAACGGGCTGACTGTTTAGCCAACTGCGGAGCTCGTCGACAATTCATTGGCCCGGAACCCTTCTGTGGCGTACCCAATGGGTATGTCAGAGAGAGGCTCAGAAGATGGAGGGAGTCGGAGTTTGGGGCCTATTGGGCCAGATCGCCTGGGCAACGACAGGCGAGGCTGTTTATATCTCCCTCTGGGGAGAGATCGCGGAAACTCTTGTCTATGACGAGGGGCGAACTAAGGACCGTAACGGGTTACCTCACAGGACACTGTGGCCTTAGGTATCAATTGTACAAGATGGGACGATCCTCTACGGATACGTGCAGTTTTTGTGAATTGGAACCCGAGACCTCTGAGCATGTTCTCTGCAAATGTCCGAGGCTCTCCGACAGGAGGGTGCGTTATTTTGGTGATCGAATAGTGACGCCATCGGACGTTTGGAACTGTTCACCTGGTAGGATAATTGGCTTCGTAGGGAGCCTGAACCTATAGGGTGTATTCGCTGGCAGCACAAAATACCAATTTCTGGTCGCGGTGCATAGTGCCATTATAATCTAATCTAATCTACTTATCAGGAGTAGATATCTGTATAGAGCGGACATCTGTACTGGAGTCTAGCCTAATCTAACCTTTTGGCCTAATCAAGAGTACCTATGTGGATCTGTATAGAGCGTATGTTTGAACATTTTTACGGGGAGTAGCCAAAATGGCAAAAGTTTTCAATATGTGTTGTATTAAATATGTGTTGTTTTTTATATGTGTTGTAGTAAAAGTATTTGAGTTCCGTGCAAGACCGGGCACAAACAGCTAGACAAGCTATAATTATTAGTTGATTAAAAAGGTTCTGTGATATTAGGATAACGATTTTTGTTGTGATTTTTTGTAAAATTTTGATTATTTATATATTTATTTAAATTTATGTCGTGTTGTCAACTTTTTATAGAAATAAGAAATATTTTATCGATGTAATTTATAAAATCAATTTAAGAAACATTAACTCCTGAGGAAGTTGGAAAAAACAACCAACGCAACGTTGAGGGAAATATGATGTAAATTGTTTTTATTTATATCGATATATTAAAAAGACTGACCATCAACAGCCCGTAGAGAAATCTAAACTTCACAAATAATTATTTTATTTCTGCGAATTTTTCACTCAAATTTTCACAAAATTCTGAAAAAAGTTCAAACTATCGAAATTTAAATTAAAAAATCTTTAGACAGTAACAACTTTAATGAGTTAAAGTGAAAACTTCTGGTTTTTTAAATTTTTTCAGTATTTAAATTCACATTTTACTCGAGATCATTGTACTTTTCTCTATGTGACCTGTTCATATCCAAATGTTAGCTTTTCTCTTTCCTTTCCATTATTTTGTAACGCATCATTTGTCATTATTTTCAGGTGGATCATTTGCTTTCTAGTGATTAACCTTTCAATTGTGTCATGTATTGTAAATTGTATTAACTTGTTATTCTGATGTGTCCTTTTCAGTTTGAGTTATTTTTGACCTTCTTTGCCTTGAACCTTGAACTTGTTTGTTATTTTTATTTATTTATTGTTTACAATATTTATCTTTGAAAGCCAATAAGCCTTTTTTTTCATATGTTCTTAATACTCATGTCCTTTTTCTGTTGCGTATTTTTGTGTTAATTAAAAACAGTTACAACAATAACAAATAACTCGCACATACTTATATAGAAACAAAACACACAGAGACAAACTTATTGTCAATAAAATATTAATTGAACTTTTGTTGGATTAAGATTTTAATAATATCTTTTAATGGTTTAATTTAAAGTTAATTTTGTGCAAATAATTTCCAATTTTTATAACGCATAATGACACAGATTAAAAATAAATCCAAAATTTAAAAAAATTAAAAAAAAAAAATTGTTAAATGTTGACGTTTTCAAAAATGTATTATTTTTTGAATTAGAAATACAAAAAATGTTTTTTCGGGCTTTCTATATTTTCATATGGGAAATTCCACCGAAAGGTCTACCAAGACCAAAAAACCAAAAGTTCTTGAATCCAATTTGTTTAAACATAGTTTTATAGGAAAACAATCAAATTTAACTAACGTGAAAAAATTTAACATTTATTCATAGCCCATTTCGAGATATTCGAATATAAAGTCGAGCAAGCCAATTTTTTATCATTGGGACATTTCTATTGCACCTTTTGTTTTGATAAAAGTTCTTAAATAGAAGCATTTAATATTGACTTTTGCTTTTAAAAAATCTTTCTGGAGATACAAAGAGCTAAAAAATGCATAACAAACTATGCAATTAAAAATAACGATAAGTTTTTGCTATGCTTTATCACATATATCGATGTCCCGTGCGACATTGGAAAACAACATTTGTAATTAGTGCGACAAGTGGACATGACAAAAGTTCATCAAATATTGAGAACAAACACAGATTTTTATTACAATTAAAGTAAAAAAAAAACTTTTTGAAAAAAATAAAATAATGATCTTGGTTCTTAAATAAAGTTGGTCACGTGCGACATGGTAAGTGTGGATTTTAAAATTTTGAAAAATATTTTTTCTTACATAAATGATTTATTTATTTAAATACATACTTTTAAATTATTTAAATATAGATGAGTATAAACGGCGAAAAAAATAAAGAGAGATTCAAACGGTGGAGAGAAAAGTTTCATTTTATCAATGTGCAGAAAACATAAATGGAGTTAAATGTATTTTATGTCATCTGAACAGATTGAAGAGCATTCCTTGCTATATAATTTAGACGAAAAATGGAAACAAGTTAAAAGCATTTCAGGTATATCCCAGTTGCACTTCTTTTGTTGCGATGGTCAAGAAGTAAAAGCAGCCAGGACTGCCTATTCTGAAAAAAAAACTGTGTTTGATATTTCTGACACTATTTTCATTTAAATTTATTTTTGTTTATTATAATTAATAAATACTACACAATACTTTGTTCAAATTGCTTTTTTTTTTTTTGTTAAGTTCGTTGTTATATGAAAATAAATACACTAAATTCTTTTGTTGATTTAAAAATATGTTTTCTAAGTTTATTTATTTATAATTTGTTAAAAAAATAACAACTGAAACAACATAATTATGATGATGGAAAAAAGGTCCCGTGTGACATGTCCCGTGCGACAGTGATTTAAGTTAAATTAAAAAACAATTTTGAGGTAAAATTTTACAACTTTTAAGAGACATTATTAGCCAACATTCTAAAACTAGTCGCATTGTGATATTGGCTCAGATTTCGCTGAAAACAGAGTTTTAATTGATAGTCGCGAAAACCACTTCTGTTTTTTGTCCCGTGCGAATGGTTGGTTTTTTGCGATTATCTCGAAAGCTTCAAAAAATATCCAAAATCAATCTAAGTTTACCCTATTGTCAAGAAAAAATATCTTTTTATTTTGACTTTTTTTTTTCAACTTAACTGTGTTCAACGGCCGACATGATGGAATTGCCCATATGCTTAATTATAATATTGCTTTATCGTAGAAAGTTTTTTTTTTTTTTTTTTTTAAATTTTAAAGATTTTTTTTTCCAAAAAAATCCCGAATCCAAAAATCCAAAAAAGTGCAATAAAAAAAAAATATGCACTTAAAGTTTGGGGTTTTTAAAATTCGTTTTATTTATGAAGAACGTTGGGTTAAAATTTAAATCCGATATAAATGTTTCACAAATGACAACTAGATTATATGTTAACCCTCTAACGGGCAAACTCAGTTTTCAATTAAATTCATACCATGGAACACATGGTGGTTCTACAAAAAATTTTGTCGTTGCCTACACACACACAAAATAAAAACCCATTTCAATTACGAACACCACCGATTCAATAACTTTAATTGCTGAAATTCCGCCAACAACGAAAAGTGCTAATTCAATTAGAAATTGATAGCTCTTTAATTAAATTATTTTTCAATTATTAACTCATTTGATTAAAATGTGATCAATATCTTATATCTTGGCTCTATGCAATAAGTCCCAGGTGACAAAAAGTCCCAGTGCAAAAGCTCCCAATGAAATAAATTATAAAAAAAATAAAATAAGTCCCGTCTCGAAAAAGTGAAATACAGTCTAAAAAAATTAAATAATTTTCAAAACAAAAAAGAAACAAATTCTAGGTTTTGGTTGCTATTTCATCATGAGATAATTTCCAAAGAATCAAAATTAAATATCTCCCAAAAATAGTCCATGCAACACAAATGAAGTAAGGGCGTACCGTTAAATTCCCCAAAGTCGTATTGCCCAAAAACCAAAATGATATACTGCCCAAATGTCCGCATATCCTCCAAAATTGTGGATGTTAATATGCTATAACGACCAAATCAATGCATAAAATCCAAACTTTTTTTTTTTTTGGGTGCTATGGCATTTTATTTTGAAAAAAACTTTTTTTTTTTGCGCTATGACGGTAAAAAAAGAAGTTATTGCCCAAAATCATAATTTAATTTTTTTTTAATGTCGTAAGACATAATGTCTTTTGTGTCGCACGCAGAAAAAAACCGCCTGCCGCGTTCTACAGAGGAAAAAAAACCCCTAAGAGCGGCCGAAGGCCGCCACCCGGAAGAACTTGTTTTTCAAATCAGATTCCGATTTTTGAATTACATATAGTTACATAGAAACTGACTTAAGAAATTTTTTGAGTTTTGGATTATATAAGTATGTCTTAAATGACAGAAGACGTTTTTGATGATTGTATTATATATAATTATGTATTGTTATATCCAATTTTAGATAAATTTAATCAAATTTATCAACCAAGTATTATCATATATAAAATTCAGAATAGTACTTTTTTTATACATGATTGTATGTGCTTATACATGAATTGTTTTGGTAAAACATTTTGAAAGCATTAGTATATATAAATACATATTTATACATATGCTATTTTATATTATCATATATTTTTATATTAAAGAATATATCGTTATATTTATTTTTTTTTTACTCGGGTTGTTATTAGAAACTGACTTACAAAATTTTTACAGTTTTGGATTATAAATATTATGTCTAAACTGATAAAAGACGTTTTTGATTTATGTAATATATAATTATGTATTGGGTTATATCTAATTTTATAAGAAATGTAATGAAATATATCAAACATGTATTATCATATATAAAAATCACAATACTATTTTTTGTATACATGATTGTATATGCTTATATATTAATTTGATTTCGAAAATATTTTGAAAATAATATTATATATAAATACATATTGATACATATCGTCAGTGCGCCGACCAAAACACCTATGTGTAATTTTTCGAATTTTTTTTTATTGGCCCATTAGGAAGCCTATCTGGTAATGCAATTATACCCCAAAGCATTTCCCGTTATCTCAAATGGTTTCAAAATCAGCTAAAACTCCTATGAGTAACCTATAATAGAAAATCTCCGGCAAAAACAGTTATGTGTTATAAGTACACATAACTGTTTTTGATTTAAACGTAAAAACTTTACAATTGCCTTTGGTTTTCTTTCAAAATAAAATTGTAAAAGTTTTCTGAACAATTTTTTTTGTAATATTCCGATACTCAATTGCATAAAAAGAGCTAAATTCGAATGCTTACAATCTTTAAAAAAATATATGCATAAAGATTTTCATAATTTTTATGACAATCTCTACCACTAGGTTTTATATTATGTACTACTATTTTTCTATTATAATTAATTTATTATTTTTTTGTTGCTTATTGAATTTTTTTGTTAAATAAAACTTGTTTTGGTTTCCTTTTTTTTTAATAAAAATCTTTCAGAATTATAATTTAAAAAAGTCCAATTGAAATTCCGAGATCCCTATTGAAATTCCAAAAATCTTGTTTGGGATTTAACAATAAAAGGATAATTTTTCTGAATTTCATTTGGGTTTTTCTTAATTTCAATAATAATTTTTCTGAATTTCATTTGGGTTTTTCTTAATTTCAATTGTTCTCTTCTGAACTTCAATGAGACTTTTCTGAATTACATTTGGGATCTTTTTTTAATTTTCATTGGTATTTTCTGAAATTTATGTGGCTTTTCCGAATTTCAATTCACATTTTCTGAATTTTGATAACACTTGTCTATGCTTTATTTTGGGCATTTATAATTACCACTGGGATTTTGTGAATTTATATTGCGAATTCTAAATTGCAATTTCAATTGCAAAGCTATATCATACACTGAAATATACGTTTTATAATTGTTATCATTATTGCAATCAATCTTTTATTTAATCGTATAAAATATTACAAATATATAATAAATAAAGAATAAGTTAATTAACAACAATGACTTAAAGTCGTCTGTTGTATATATGTATGTATTCTAGCATATGATGTATGTAGTTAAATTTAGAAATTCAAAATTAAATTATATGAATTCATCAATTATTAATTTTCTATAATTAATAGCATAATTAACAAAATTATAAAGCCTATTCCATCCGTTTGGTATTTCACCGTTTAAAATATTTATCAATTCATTTTCCTCTAAATATAATTTGCCTAAATGTCTGAGTCTGAATTCTGAAAGTATTGGGCATCTGGCCATGAAATGCTGCAAAGATTCTTCTTCCCTTGTGTTGCATAAACTACATATTTTGCTTTCTCTATTGGTGAAAGAATTGCCATTCAGTGGTAAAATATCGCACCTGGTTTTAAAATTGTTTTAATTTGATTTATGTTTCTTGAGTTTTTAATATTTTCTGATCCTTTACTGTGATCTAAATGTTTATAAAATCTGTTATCGCTATTTAAAGCCTTTTCCTGCATTTGTATATGGTTCTTTGATTTTAAATGTTCCAACAGCATTGTACCTCTACTAAGCCATTCTAGTGATGAAATATTTCCAAATATAATATTAAATTCACTTGCAATTTGATTTAATTCATTTGCCCAGAAAATATTGTTTCTTGAAATCAGCAACGATAGTTTATGAGGTAGCCTATCTTGTTTATATATAAAAAGACTTTTAAAAACATAATTCATATGTAAGTTTAGCGTATAAATATAGCTAACTTCTGCGTTTGCTTCTAATATAAGTGCATAATTTGGTGTGAACTCTGTTAGTCTTATTGTTCTTTTCATAAAATACCGCTGCAATTTATCAACCTCATCAAAAAACCAACACCCCCATACCTGAGCAGGGTATGCTTGAATAGATCGGCACACAGACTGAAAAATTTTCCATTTTGAAGTTAACGTTATGTTGGGCTTATGATGTGAGCAAGATTATTCAAGTTCAAGATCATTTGTTTTTTGTTAAACAAAAAACCGTGCAACGATATTTATTAATCAAAAAAATTCTTCATCCGCAACTTAATGCAGATTTTAATCCACTGACAGGTCCTTACATGTTTCATGTAGCGTCACCTACAATCATCAGAGAACCAATGTGGACGGGGTAGAAGATTTACCCAAAGCTATAATTTTCTGATGACAAAAGATGAACACTTTACCCGTAGTGTTTTTTAAACTTCATGAGAAGTTTAAAAAACAAACAACGATATTTGTTAGTTAAAGAAAAAAAGGTTTTAATTTTTGAATTAGTTGGATGCTTCCGTGCTTTGTTTTTTAAACTTCTCATGAAGTTTAAAAAACACTACGGGTAAAGTGTTCATCTTTTGTCATCAGAAAATTATAGCTTTGGGTAATCTTCTACCCCGTCCACATTGGTTCTCTGATGATTGTAGGTGACGCTACATGAAACATGTAAGGACCTGTCAGTGGATTAAAATCTGCATTAAGTTGCGGATGAAGAATTTTTTTGATTAATAAATATCGTTGCACGGTTTTTTGTTTAACAAAAAACAAATGATCTTGAACTTGAATAATCTTGCTCACATCATAATTTATGATAAAGATCGAAAAATAAACTTTTGGTTTTAATTTATTAAAACTTAAAAGTAAAATATTTGTTATGTTGGGCTTATTAAGAAAACTGCTCCAAGTGACGTTTTATGCTGTTTTTTGCAGACTTATACCTTTTTTCTAAGTGTTTTCTAAAGCTCATTTGTGGGGTTAGGATTACACCTAAATAACAGTATTCATTAACAATCTTCACATATTTTTCATTGTATTTTATTTTTTCACGTACTGAAAGTCTTCCCCCTTTTCTAAAAACCATCATTTCTGATTTGCTCAAATTTACTTCCATATTCCACAATTTACAATAGTTTCTAAATTGCTTACCATGCCTTGCATAGTAGCTATATCATCTGATAATATTACTATATCGTCTGCATAGAGTAACAAACGAATATTTGTTCCATCAATCATGAAACCACCTCCTAGATAATCATGTAAGTCATTTAAATAAATGGTAAATAGCAATGGCGACAAAAGACATCCTTGTTTAACACCAACAAAAGTTTCAAAATAATCCGACAGTTCGTTTCCGGTCCATACAGCTGATCTAATTTTTCTATATATATTTTGTATAAGATTAATGATTTTCGTTGAAATATTTAGTACATGTAGTTTATATATTAGGGAACTTCTTGATACTCTATCAAAGGCAGCTTTGAAATCTACAAAAAATGCGTAGACCTTTTTATTTTCTAAAAACTTTAAGTGCACAATGGACGCTAGATTATATATATTGTCTACTGTTGAATATTGACGTCTAAAGCCCGCTTGAAATTCATTTAATATATTGTGTTTTGCAATCCAATTACTGAGCCTTGTATGTATAATACCCATTAACACCTTTGCAGCACAATTCATAAATGAGATTCCTCGGTAATTATTAGGAGTATTCAAATCACCTTTCTTATGAATTGGAAATATAATACTATCTACAAACGTTTCGTCTATTTTTCCAGTTTCAAAAATTATATTATATAATTATAATGGAAAAGTATATCAGCCTCTTTTAAAATATTTTTCTACAACTCCTTGCGGATATATAATTTGCAAAATTTGTAATTTTAAAACAACACATTACAATTTATTAAAAATTAATTTTAGAACAAAAGCACCTATGTGTACTATATTTGTTCTATTCACATTTAAAAAGTCCGAAACAAAATCAGCTATGTGTAGTTTTTTGTTAAATTCTTGTACCACTTCAGGGCAAATAAAAGATTTTGTATTTTTTCAACGCGTAATATTTTTAAATGGGCTAAGAAAAATTAAAAAAAAATTTACTTTAAATATATGTTGCGAATTGTCAAAATAAATCGGTTTTTTTGCTCTCCTGAACACTTCATAAAAAACACATAGCTGTTTTGGTCGACGCACCGACGATATGCTTTTTTAAATGACCATATAGTTTTATATTAAAGCATGGTTGTAGGTAAACTTATGTTATCTAAGTATAATTAAATCCTAGTTTCAGTCTGGTAAAATTGCACTAAATGTTACATTTTTGTATATGATTGTATACAAATATGCACAATTTCATACAAATGTATGTTCGTTCATCTTATCATATCCATTAAGTCCATAAAAAAATATTAACAAACATTAATTTTTTCCGGGTTTCAAAAAAGTTCCTGCATACACCTTTTTTAAGTTTAAATACACATTAGGGCGGCCCAAAAATGAACAATTTTACGTAATAGTGTTCACACGATGCGTATTACCTATTTGATTATGGGCGAAATAGAAAATATGAGAGTACCTATATCTACCCGTATTTTTGTTAAATTTTTTTATACAAAGTTGGGCTCAAAAGTTTGGCAGTACTGATCCTATATTTAAAAATATATTTATCAAATTTCCATAGGGTAATTTTGATCCACAAGTTCGTTCGGCTTAAAACAAGTAATAAATTAAATCACTCGTTTCAAACTAAATGATGCTGTGGTGGACCAAAATTAATGTATGGAAATTTTATACATGTTATTCCCATAATCAGCATTGCCAAACTTAAAAACTCTACTTTGTCCAAAAATTTTAAAAATGCACTACGAAGGGCGCGGGTACCAACTCCAAAAAATTTTTGGATTTTACCCAGCAAACATTGGGAGTCCGAAAAGACTCAGAATAGAGCCTTGAAAGCCTTTTATGTATTAACCATAAAAAAATAAGATAAAATATTTGATTTTTAAAATTTAATTTATAAAACATGGAAATTTAATGTAAATTTGCAAACAAAAAAAAATCTGGCCGTAAGTGAAAAAACTGGGGACGCCATGAAAGTCAGCGTGGCCGAATTATTTAGGATCTATGGTCCATACTCTTGTTTTTGATTATAGGGGCCAATTTTGAAGCACTGAGCTAGATAGAATGAAAAAATATCTCTTATAAAAAAACTCATTGTGGAATATTTTTTTATTTTACTTTGTTTAAAAAGTTTTGATTTTCAGATAAAAAGCACAAATCTAATATAAATACCGATTTGGTTCAAACTTAAAAAATTAAATATGTTTTAATTTTAACTACAACCTGTATTTTTTATCTGTTTAGAAAGGGCATAACCCCTTAAGTTCATAACTAGTAATGCATTATGTATTTTAAACATTATTTATAAATTGCTTTTCAATACTACATTACGTAGAGTTAATGAACTTGTGAACTGCTACAAAACATAAAGATCACTTACAAATGGTCTGTTGTTAAAAATTGACAATAAGAAGTCAATAACTCGATGGAAAATTTCTTTATTTGTCAAGAAAGGTTTATGACATTGCAATAAATAATAATAAGAAAAAATATGAACAAAAAAATGGTATTCAGATTCTACGTCATATTAGTACACTAAACATAATAATTCTAAAGTTTGCAAATTTCGGAGTCATCAAAATTAACAACTCTTAAATGACTTTAAAAACTGCTTACTTTTAAAGCCCTCCTTTTTTTTAAATGCAACACTCAGGAAATTCTTCCTATTAATTAATGTGTTGCTTTTTTGGACAGGGGATAGTGGGGAAATGAAAGGTGGGGAAGTATATAGGAAATATGGCAACACTGTAATTGCGTGAGATGATAAGTCTAAGAACAGTTGTTGCTCGCCACCTTATGGAGAGTTGACGAACTTATTAAACCTTTTTTGTTCATAGCCCTGATTCATTATTTTACTTCGGTGAGGTTAAGTGCAATGCGAACATCGAAGGTGGGCTATGCAATACATATACAGTGGTGTTCAAAACATTTGCAACTGAAATCATGGTTTAGGTAATTATAATTTTTGATCAAAAAGATTTATGGTATAAGTTTTTGTTTTTTTTTTATTAAATTCAGTTATAGCATATTATTTTGCAAATACAAAAAACTGATTCATAACTTCTCAAAAATAAAAAAAAGTAATTTTATTAAAATAAGTCGATAGTGCAGTGTTTAAAACATTTGCAACTCTTAAAGTAATTAACAGGAAATACAAACAATGATTTTAACGCTCAGTATTTTGTAGCGTAGCCATTATTTTTATAACTTCTGCACACCTCTTAGTCATTGAGGAGGCATTGGGCTTTTTAATATAATCGATAGAAATTTCATTCCACTGATTCTCCAACTCGACGAAAAGTTCATCACCATTTCGGAATACTTTATTTCCGATATTCCGTTTTACAATCATCCACATGTTCTCAATCGCAGCCAAACTTTTACAACCCCCGCCGTGTGTTTTGGGTCGTTGTCGTGCTGGAAGGTCCATGAGATTGGCATTTCCCATTCAGCATACGAAAGCATAACTGAACTCAAAAGATCTCTATAGATTGTGGCCGTCATTGTGCTAGTAATGCGGTGAATTGGGCCAATCCCATTTTCTGAAAAACACCCCCACACCATAATGTTTCCACCTCCGTGCTTCACTATGGCGGTTGTGTATCTGGGATTAAACTTTTCGTTTCGAGGTCTTCGAACATTGGCTCTTCCATCTGATCCCCGTAGGTTGAATTTAGACTCATCTGACCACAATACATTTTTTCATTGCTGTTGGGTCCAGTTCAAATGGATGCGTGCAAAGTCAAGCCAAGCTTATGGTTTTTTTTCCGAAACAAACGGTTTTTTTTGCACATCTATAACTTCTAAGACCATATTCTCGGGCTCTTCTTTTAATGGTGGGAAGACTGGAATCTATTAAAAGTTCAGTTTTAGCTTCTATAGGAACTGCTTTGGGATATTTCTTAAAAAAATTCTTGATTTTCCGATCTTCTTTTACAGTTGTAATACGGGGTCTTCCACCTTTATGAGTTGTGTGGTAGTTACCACTATAAACAATGCGGCAAATCGTTGATTATGGAACTGAGTACTTTATAGAAATTTCTTTTTAGGAAAGTCCATTTTGAAAATCATTTAAAACTTTTGATTTAAAATCAGAATTGCATTTATTTCCTGCCATTTTTTACAAAAAAATTGTTTTTTTTAATTTGTTTAACATAAAACAATCTATGAAGAATATGTAAAAAATAAATTTTAGTAACTAAGTGTGATTTGAAGAAAATAAATCAATGAATACAACAAATGCGATCTCAGTTTCAAATGTTTTGACCACTACTGTAAGTGCTAGAAAACTCATACATATTATTTTTCTAAATTGATGTCATCACCGGGAATATTTAAAATATGTTGTGCAGTATAATTGGTCAACTAATACAACTTTAATGTTAAAAACTTGAAAAAAAAATGCATTTTAAGGAAATGCATTTTATACATGAGGTTTTTGTTTCAAAATGACCTGAAAAACGTGTTAAAACACTATGTAACAAAAATAAAAAATTTCTCAGTCCTTGGGATGTAATTGTTATTTCCTAGTCTGTTATGTCTTAAAAGTATGGAAACCACCTAATATTCCTCGGAAACTTTGCCTTTGTGACCAGGACAATGTGATTCCTTAAAATATGCTAAAATTATGAGAAAAACGTGTTTGAGTCTTTCACTACAGAGAAAATCATACAGAACAGCACATATAAATCAAAACTAGATTTTATTAAAACTTCAGAAAACTAAAAACATAAAAGTAAATCAGAAGCGGGTGGTTTTTCGACATTTGCGTTTATACTGCGAGTCACTTTCTCTAATCAATCCACAAATGTAATCTCCCATCATGTTCTCATTGTATTGTCCTTGGTATCGCCGCTCAAATTCCATTATATCCTGATGGAAGCGCTCGCCTTGCTCCTCTGAATATGCTCCCATGTTCTCCTTGAATTTGTCAAGATGTGCATCCAGAATATGGAGTTTGAGAGACATCCTGCAGCCCATTTTGCCGTAGTTCTCCACCAGACTTTCGACCAGCTCCACGTAGTTTGCGGCTTTGTGATTGCCTAGGAATCCCTGTACCACTGACATAAAACTCATCCAAGCAGCTTTCTCAACACGAGTGAGCTTCTTGGGGAATTCCTCACACTCGAAGATTTTCTTTATTTGTGGTCCAACGAAGATACCGGCTGTAACTTTCGCCTCAGAGAGCTTAGGGAACAAGTCTTGTAGGTACTTGAACGCTGAAGAATTTTTGTCGAGAGCTTTGACGAATTGCTTTATAAGACCCAGTTTGATGTGGAGTGGTGGCATCAGTACCTTCTGGGGGTCCACCAAGGGCTCCCACTTGACGTTGTTCCTCCCCACTGTGAATTCAGTTCGTTGTGGCCATTCACGCTTACTGTAGTGTGCACTGTCGTTCCTGCTGCCCCACAGGCAAAGAAAGCAAGGAAACTTGGGGTAACCGCCTTGCAGGCCCATTAAGAATGTCACTATTTTGAAATCTCCGATCACTTCCCAGCCATTGTCGTAGTTCTCTTTGAGAGATCCTGAATGCGCCAGAGGAAGAGACGGATACTTGTAGCCATTGTGAAGCAACACGGCTTTGAGACTCTTGCATGAGCTGTCAATGAAGAGGCGCCACTCTTTTGGTTCGAAATCAATTCCGATTTCCTCGAACAGACCGGTCACGTCGTGGCAGAAGCAGAGCCCATCTTCGCTGATGAAGAAGTTGGAAAAAAGTTCGTGACGCTTCCTCTGACATGAGACTTTAACACTAGGATCCAGCAAATTCCACTGCATCAGTATGGACGTCAAAAGTTCAGCATTGGACTTGGTGAGACCAAGATCTCTGATCAAATCATTCATGTCCTTTTGGTTGGGATAGTATGGGTTTATGTTATCAGCTAGTAAATTAAATCCTTCACCTTCATTGTCTTCCTCACTCTTGTAATCAGGGCTCTCACACCTGCTCTTTCTCTGGAGGAATAGGAACGGGGAGGCCAGAGCTGTGTGGAACTGGAGCCATGGATGAAGGAATGTCAGGATACATGATTTGACTTGCTTTTTTGCCAGTCCGACGTTTGGAAGGGTCCACCATGCAGAAGAAGCAGTTGCTTAAATGGTCAGTGGGTTCTCTCCAAACTCTTGGCACAGCAAACTTCATAGCTCTTTTTCCCCCCTGTACCATCCTGAAAAAAAAAATAAAAATTAGAAAAGAAAAGTACCGTCTAATAAAAAGTTAATAGAAACATTTATTTTACTCATAACAAAGCAATATAGTTTTAAAATGTCTTACCTTCCAAAGTCCTTTTGCAGTTTTCACAGGCGAAATGAGGTTCCCAGGATTTGTCTTGATCACCCACAGGCATGCCGAAATAAGCATAGTAAGCTTCGCACATTTTAAAACCTGTTTCCAAGGAGTACTTATTCGCTCTTGTTTTGATAAAATATCCGCAGATATAACAAAATGCATCTGCAGGATACTTGCAGCCTCGTGAAGCCATGTTTGAACGAATTTATCTGTAATAAAATAAGAAACAACTCTCAATAAATCACAAAAATGTTGCAAAATTTATTGCGACGTTGCAAAATTTATTGCGACGACTTTGTTGTTTTAACACACACGAAACGAAATCATAAATGTAGAGAAAACAAGTTGTATGCGCTCGTGTATCAGTTTTCAACAAACAAACATAAAAATAAACGCAGATAAGCGCTGCCATGGTCACAAAGCAAAAATATCTTGCGACAATAGCTGTTTTCTATACTTTTGGGACCTAACTGACTAGGAAATAACAATTACAACCCAGGGACAAAAATCTTGTTACATAGTGTTATTAATACATTATTATCCGTTACGTGCAGATAGGTAAAAATTTAGCCAAAGAAAAGTTGTATCCCTAGTGTGCACATATTTTTATAAGTTTCGCAAAAAAAAAAAATACATAATCAAAATAAAACTCGAAAAAGCAAATCCCCCACCAAACCCATGAAATGAATTCATAATCCTCTTTGTATAACTTTTCATCTTCACCACCATACTAATTCAAAATTAAATTTAAGCTTTCACATACACTCCTACTGACCTCTGGTTAGTTTTCGCATCTGGCAACACCTTTAATAACACTATGCAACAAAAAAAGACTTTTTGAAAAACACAAGATCTTGGCTATATAGGTTCGATTCTACTACCAAAAGGTAGTAAAACCCTATACTCGGTTTGTCCAGATTGGTGACCAATTCCTTTTTATGGGCCTCTAAAGTTTCTGAAAAGCAGTGGGACCCTCAAAATATGGTATCATTAGTTTTTGCCCTAAATCTTAATAAGACTTGGTGCTACGGCTTAGCTATATTTGGCAATAATGTGGCTAACAGTCCACTGAACAAATTCTTTCAACATTTTATGCCAAAAAAATATTTTTTTCCAAGAGTTTTGTTGAAAAAACATAGGAAAAAAATATGTTTTTTTCACTTTTTCCAGTACTACTTACAGGGACTGTTAAATTTTTCCTAACAATATTTGGCAAAAGTGTAGCCAAGGTAACGCCGAACAACTCTTCTGAACATACCAATACAATCTGAACGTGTTTAGGCACTCTAAACAGCTCATAAAGACCACTCTGCACCTTAAAAATTGTCGTTTTTGACTAAAAAAAATCCACAAAAAGCCCCCGCAGTTGCCTCTAGATTTATAAAATGTAAGACCGACCCCCATTAAACTTTTATTTGGATTTCTGTTTTTTACAAGAAAAATATTTTTTTGTACGAACTTATGGTTTTTGTTTTTTAATTTATATTTTATTATTTAAAATTTTTTTTGTACATGTATATTAGGGCTATACGTTTTTAAATTTTTTGCAAATATCAAACTTGGCAAAGCACAGTCGCATAGGCCATGAAAAACTATGAAGACAAATGTTTTTACTTTTTCGCGAATGTCAAAAAAGTACACGCACCAATCGCGATAAAATTTGGAATTATTATTTTTGAAAACTGCAATCAAAAAATTACAAAATATTGCTGTTTAATGTATGCTTTCACTAAAGACGAACCCCAAACTAAAATTTAGGGGGCGGTAAGGTATCCACTACCTCAATACAAATATTTTTGCAAAATTTAAGTATAAATATATTTATTATTTATTTGTTTTCTTTAACTTTTTGCACACGTGTTATTCCGATTACTGAAGTTTTTGAATGAATTTTCGAGATAAAACTGTAATTTAAAATATTATCTAGGTAAAAAATATCGCCCCTCTAAAAAAATTATACCTGATCCAAACTTTAATTGATACATGTTGCATAGTTAAGGAAAACGCAAATTGTAATGCTATTGTTCGCGATCGCAGGAACGATAAAACTTAAAAATATTGAAATCAGCAGCACAAGAAATGTAACAATAACAATTAAAGTAAAAAACAACTTTAACTCGGCTGTGTCGAATCCTTATACCCCAAATATGTAAAAAAATTAAAAAAAATTGCAGGAGTTTTCGGAGGTGTGGGGGGGTTGTAGGTAGTCGGTGAGTTATGTTGGGGGCACCTTCCCCACGCGATAAATGTTTACAAAATCATTTATTATGCTTTTGGCAAATAAGTAATACAATTTAATTATTATTTGAATTCATTCTTATATCCACGCCCATAAAAAGGGGCGGGCCAAATAGCATTTTAAAATCCTCTGGGCCTACATGCAGGACTTTGAACTAACTCTGACATAAAAAATGTTTAATTTGTTTAACAAAAATACAAAAAAACGTGTAAAAAAAAATTGCAATAAAAGTATAGTCTAGCCAAAAACACACATTTTAATGTAAACGTTGGTCTTTATGAGCTATTTAGAGTGCCTAAACATGTTCAGATTGTGTTGGTATGTTCTGAAGAGTTGTTCGGCGTTATCTTGGCTACAATTTTGCCAAATATTGTTAGGAAAAATTTAACAGTCCCTGTAAGTAATACTGGAAAAAGTGAAAAAAACATATTTTTTTCCTATGTTTTTTCAAAAAAACTCCAGGAAAAAAATATTTTTTTGGCATAAGATGTTGAAAGAATTTGTTCAGTGGACTGTTAGCCACATTATTGCCAAATATAGTTAAGCCGTAGCACCAAGTCTTATTAAGATTTAGGGCAAAAACTAATGATACCTTATTTTGAGGGTCCCACTGCTTTTCAGAAACTTTAGAGGCCCATAAAAAGGAATTGGTCACCAATCTGGACAAACCGAGTATAGGGTTTTACTACCTTTTAGTAGTACAATCGAACCTATATAGTCAAGTTCTTGTGTTTTTTTCACTGGTGCACAGTGTAATTATTAACAAAATTTACATATTTTTTTAAATAAATTAATTAAACAAGTCTTAAATTTAGTTTTCAATATAAAAGTTTACAAATGCAACGATTTTAATTCAAATATCACACTATTAAGTTGAGGCTGCCTCCCGGGGCCAAGTATTGCGTCTTGTGTATTTGTTTTTGTTAATTAAACGATTTCTTATATAAAAAAATACATTTTTTTTTAAATAATGTTATTAAGTGTTTGAATATCTATAATTAAATTAAAAAAAATTGGCTCCGGCAAAGGAAATTCATTGAAATTGAACAAATGAGATTTGCTGGCCGAAATATTGTGTTGTTGTTTTTTGTTTTATTAGAGCAAGCGCAAAGAAAAAAAAACAAAAATGACACCACTAGTATGGTGATTTGTTATTGTATTGTTAGTGGTTAACAAAAATTACTAGTGATATTTATGTTGAAATTATTATTCAATTACTATTGAACAGAAGCACTGGAGGGAGGGTGCTTAAAGAATATGCATACACTGCAAAAAATTTTAAGGTAATTTATATTTTATTAGATTTATTGATCAAAATACTCCGAAACACTTTTGTCTCGTTTAATATTATATCTCTCTTGTTATGTCAAATTGATACAATTTTAAAATTATTAAAAATTATAAGGGAATGTTCGATAATATGGGCTTAAAACCTGGTTTTCACCTATATAATAAAAATGTGGAATATTTTAAATACATCAGCCAAATTTTTTATTTTTCAAAAAACTGAAAAGCTATTTGGCTGAATTTCAGTTTATGGGGGACACCCCTAGAGAAAAAATCTGAATATGCCATCCCCTTCAGAATGTTCCCAGGAGTACGAAAATCATAATGAATAAGGGGGCTAACGCCCCCTATGGGCGTGGCAGTCGAAAAACGACCCGGCCCATACGATTCCAAAAATAGCCATAGTTGCCAGATCGGGCGGTTTTGCAGCCGATACGGCCATTTTTGTTAAATAGGGGCGGGGGTGAAAAACGAACCATGCCACCTACTTAGGCAATATTGGTATCAAATGAAAGGAAATGTCTTCACGATTCCAAAAAATACCCGTAGTTGCCAGATCGTCCAGAATTTGAGGAAGATATGTTAATTTTTATAAAATGGGGGAAGGACTTTTTTTTGTTTATTTCTTTTTAGCTCGGCCAGAGGCCGAGCACTCGAGATCCCCGCCGTCTAGAATTAAGACATACTGGAGTTAAAAACCCCTAAGCCCGGCCGTAGGCCGGTCACGCAGAAAAAACTTTACTAAGCGAAGCCAGTATAACAAATTTTCATTAACCAATCAGAAGCTTTCAAGAGTTTTCCTCGTTTTTTAATTTTGTACTTATCCTCATTTATGATTTGACTCTTGACACGAGAACATCACTAAATATGGATTGCGTTACTGCCTTTGACATTCACGACTGGGGTCGTGAATTGGACGATAAGCCGCCGATTTTATTGAAAAAACTTATGCAATTTGGTATGCTTCCTTCTGAAGGTACTATGCACTGCCCACAAGACCATATAAATCCCTGGGTAACGCTAACAATAGTAATCTTTTCGCACAAAATGCTCATTTTTGTTTGATTTTAACAAAATATAAGAAAAAAAAAAAGGAAAAAAAAAATTTCCCCCACCCCATATTTTGCCAAAATGGCCATATCGGCTACAAAAATCGCCCGATCTGGCAACTACGGCTATTTTTGGAATCGTGAAGACATTAGCTTTCATTTGATACCCATATTGTCTACGTAGGTGGGCCGGGTCGTTTTTCGACTGCCACGCCCATAAGGGGCGTGAGCCCCCTTATTCATTATGATTTTCGCACTCCTGGGGTCATTTAAGGGGGCGTGGCATTTTTTTTTTTCCAGGGGTGTCCCCCATAAACTGAAATTTTGCCAGCTATTTTTAGCGATCGTGCTTCTTATAGTGAGCCTTAATTAAAATCTTAGGAAACGAATAGAAAATGTATTGAAATCGAAATTTTGTACTTTAATTAGCTATAAATTAAAAATTAAAATTAAATTAATCGTGTGCCTTGAAACTTTTCAAATATTTCCTCTGATATATTTCTAAAATATTTTAATATACGATTAATTAATGATCGACCAGCCGATTGTGATTTTTGAACTTAATTGGACACGATAAAAGTGTTGAATTATTTAGCAAATTAAGTTTTTTCACAAGTTTTAAGGTTACGCCGAAATGTAACTTTACACATTTTCTCACATTTGACAAATTTCGCGATACCCAGTAATGTGTTGTGGGTATACAAAAAAACCCCGAAAGAAGAAAAAATCAAGAGTAAAATGTTTCCAGCCAGCAAAATTTGGACTTTTTTGAGGGTTCTTATGCTATGAGTCGAAAACGAATGAAATAAAACACATATTTTTGAAATTTAAAAATTTTAATGTCAAAAATTACAAATCTTTTTGGACAAAAATATGAGCATTCCAATAAAAGATACAAAAATTTTAAAAAAATTATTAAATCCAATAAATGCCTCAAATTTGATTTCGAAATGTAATTGAATTTGAATATTTTGGGAACAATTCAAAAAAGGCTCCAAAAGAGATTTATTGGAAAAAATGCACTTTATGGGGCGTTCCTCAAAATAAAAAAAAATATATATGACCCTCCCCCCCCCCCCTGGAATTAAAAAAGATAATTTTTTTTTCTATCTGACCTACACTCAAATAAAAAAGTTAGTAAAGTCAGCAAAAAATTTTGCTGAGTCAGCAAAATTTTAGTCAGGATGGTGCTTGCAAAAAAATTGCTAATGTCAGCAAAATCTTTTGCTGAAAATCAGCTAACTGATTTTTAGCAACAAATTAGTAGATTCAGCAAAAGTTTTGCTAAAACTTAATGGATTTCCCTTGCCTTAGTGGATTACCCTTGCTAATAACATTAATAACATTTTTCTGAATATTAGTAGACTAAAAAAACTCAAAAAATTTGTAGAAAACTTTTAATTTAGTTAATTTATTTTGCTGAAAATCATAAAACATATTTTGTGATTATTTTTAAAATAATTTACAATACGTTACAAAATAAAAAAAAAATTTATACTCCCACATTGTCGACATGAATTAATGCAATATCTGCAAATATATAGAAATAATTATATATAACATAAACAAAATTATCTTTCAACTACTTACATCAATGGTTGTCTCAAAGATGCTATCTTTTAAAGGAACGCTAATGCCGCAGAGAATTATGGAAACGAAACGAAAAAGTAACAAAATGTAACATATACAACACGTTTTTTGCAATAAGAAAAAGGAAACATAAAAATTTACCTAAGATGCATGTCTTTGCTTTGACCACTCAATTTGACTACAAATACACATTTAATCTTTTTTAAATTTAAATATTTTATTTTGTCTTTTGTTTAATTAATAGAAAATTGCTTTCACAAGCCGGTAAAAACGCAAATTTAAGTTGTTTCAATCCACAATTTTGTTTTGTGTATGAAAAACAGATATAAAAATCTTCCTTGGTTGATTTTTTTATGTGTCTTACTATTCTTGACATCTAATTCATTCTGCGTATAACTTTTAATCTGGTTGTCGTTCACACTATTGAAGTACTAATCAGCACAATTTTTTTTTACCAAAATAAATTACTGAAACATTAGTAAAATATTAGTAAAACATTAGTTCAAAACACTTAAGTGCTGCCTAAGTATAACTAAAATTTAGTTTAAAACTTAATTTTAGCAAAAAATTTGCTGAAAAATGGTATACCTGATTTACAAGATGTTTTACTAACTTTTCTACTAACTTATTTTTTTGGGTGTAAGAGTCCCAAAAATCGGATTGCGTAGAAACATTTAAATGTGTCAAATGAAAAGAAATTTCTTTATTATTTCCTAAATGAGCTATCTAGAGCTATTTTAAGTATGTTTTTAGTACAAAAATGGGGAAGGAGTTTTTTGTAGTTTTTTAGAGCTTATTTGCTGGCAGGGGTTAAATAAAAAACTTTAAAACTATTAATAACATGTTAAATTTTTAGTAAAAACGTTTGAAAGCAAGTTTTAAAAAAAATCTAATTTTCAATAAAAGTGAAAACTTTTAAAGAAAATTGTTAAAAAATTAAAATAAGTTTTAAATATAAGAACCGCTTAAAATTTTGAGTACAATCATAGAAATAAACCTGAAAAATTAGTAAAATGACGTTGCCGAAAAAAAATTTAAATTAGCAGATCTTTTTTGCTAAAAATAAGTAAATTAAGAATAAATCTGCTAAATTTACAAAATTTTAGTTTTATTAGAGCTAAATTTTTGTTCATTGAAAAAAACAAATAAATTTGCTTAAATCAGCAAAAATGTTGCTAAATATTAGTAGACAAAAAACAGCAAACAAAATCTTTAATATCTACAAAAATTTAGCTTTATTTACCTTAAATTTAGTGGAATACAAATAACAAAATATTCTGCTGAAATTAAGAGAAAGGTATGCTATTGGTAAAATAAAACCTCTAAAACGTTTCGCTAAGATGTTTCGGATTTTTGTTTTATGACATGTTAAATATTTAGTTTTAGTTTAGTTTTTTAACATTTTTAAAATTTTTAACACATTTATTTGGATTTTCATTTTTATTTTTCCGAATTCTAAACTATTTTTAACGTTGTTGATTTTTTGATTTTTAATGATTTTTTTTAGCAATTGTTTTACCCATTTTACATACGGTTTGCACGTTTTCCCACGATTTTTTTTTTAATAACTACGTTTTTCAATCTGTCCGGATATTTTTTTACGTTTTAAAGAGTTTTTACGCCTTTTTATTTTGTCGTTCTACGTTTTTCTTTTTCGAATTGCTAATTTTGTTTTATTTTTCCGAACTTTTTTCTATTTGTTATATGGTTTTTTTCGGCCAACGGCCCAAAATTGGGGTTAGCGTAAAGTAAAAAGACAAGTGTTAAAATATGGATATTACAATTTATTGAAGAGATGCTCACCCATTGAGATTTATAGTTCAAGTGTTGTTTACATTAAACAAATTAGAAGCATCTAACCTCTGTTTTTAGTACATATTCATAAATTCACAAATTCTATGTTTTATTTGACATTAAATTAAATACTTTTGTTTACAACTTTGGTTTCTTCACCAACAAATTTGAAAATGTTCTAAAATATATTTTGATTTTTATAACGTTAATTTCGAATAAATTCATTGTAGTAGCGGTTGGCAACGCTACAAAAAATTGATACAAAGCTGGTAAAAATTACGTTTAGAGGCTGCCGCAAGAAAATATTGGTGCGCCGTTGACAAAATTTTTGATTCGTCGGATCACTATCTGCCGGCGCACAGTGGTGTGTTTTGAAAAAAAGTGGTAATAAGTATAGAACTTCTATACTACTGGCTTAATTCACATAAAAATTAAAGCAGTTATAGGGGAGGACTTAGGCTTTTAGAATATTGTAGTTTGAGACACCCTGTACTTACACAGGGTGATTGCTATGACACCAAAGTTGACCACCTCGCCTATAGAAAATCTTTAATAGATTTAAAAAAAAAAAAATTGAGATAATCTATCTATATATATAAAACAGGATGTATAAAACTCCAAAACGACTGGGCCAATTTTGATGAAATTTTCAGGGAATCTTCAGAATATTCAGGCGGGTGACACTGTGAAGTCTGATTTTTGATTTTCGGTCTGTGGGTGGAGGGGCGTGGAAAAATCCAATTTTCATATTGTACCACCAATGACATATACATATATTTATTTTTTTTTGCTTTTTTTATTTTATTTTATCTTTTTTGAAAACCGTTGTCATGTTTTTCAAAACGAGATATCAAACTCTTAAATCGGTTATGTAGTTCCGAAGATATTTACAAAAAACCTATGTTAATCTTCAAGCTATGTTACACGAACACAACAGCCTCATCCGTCTATTCAAAACAGCCCAAGACCAGATGCCGACAGATGATTATACGGTTGTGATAAGAGCTGACAAGACACCGGCTGGTGAGCACGAGCGGCGCTTCAATGCACCGGTGACCGCCCTACTGTCCAGTGATTCAAAAAATGCGCATACGTAAACGAGGAATGTTAAAAAATTGGATTTACTATAGATATATTTCGCAGTCTAAACTCCCTATAAGAATTTCATTCTGTCTCCTTATAAACAATATTTAAAATACTACACTCTAATTAATTTCTGTTGAAATTTACCCAACTTATAGTAGGAAACTATACTCCTACTATAAGTTGGGCAAATTTACTCTATGTGTGTAAATGAAAAAAATACACACATTACGTGTAAGTTGGTCAACAAAAATCGTGTAAATGTACTATGCAAGTGTGTAAAAATATAATTAAATTTAGAAATAAATGAATAATTTCACTGAATTTTTGAGTAAAAAAACATGCTTTACTTGTAAATATACGGATAAAATGCGTAAAAATACATTTTTATATGCGTAAGAACCCCCTAAAAATGCGTATATTTACCTTGCGGTAAGAAAGAAAAACAGACCAAAAAATGTTTCAAATAAAACAAAGAATTAATTTTTAGAAAGAGTTTTTTAATGTGTTGTATAATAATAAATATAAAATATAAATATAATATAAATATTTGTATATATGTATGTGGTTGTACATATACAGAGCTTGAAAGATTGAATTCTATTTTGAAAAAATCAGATCGGATTTTTTAAATCGAATGATTTTTTTCTTAATCAATCGCAGAGAATTCATTCTTTGGAATTCACTAGTGGGGAATTCAATCAATTTAGCTAATTCGATATTATCAATTATTGATTTCAATCAATGGGAAGTCAATTGTTGGGAATTCAATCATTGCGAATTCAATAATTGGGAATTCAATCTATTTTGTACTCAATCGATTTACAATTTGCCAAATTCAGCGAAACTGAAAAACACCGGCAGAATTGAAAACAAAAACGCTAAAATTGAAAAAATATCGTTAAAACGAAAAAAATCCCCAAAAATTTAAAACAATCTCCAAAATTGAAAAAAAATCCCAAAAATGTAAAAAATCACTTAAATTGAAAAAATCAACAAAATTTAAAAAAATTTCCAAAATTAAAAAAAAAAATCACTTAAATTTGCCAAAATTGAAAAATCACCAAAACTAAAAAAAATCGCCAAAAATAAAAAATATCGCCAAAAATGAGAAAAATTGCTAAAAGTGAAAACATCGCCAAAATGAAAAAAACTTCAAAATTTAAAAACGGCAAAAGTAAAAAATCGCGAAAATTTAAAAAAAAAATCACCATAATTGATAAAAAAAAAGCTCAAATTGGAAAAAGTTGTCTGTGTCATTTATTTATCTCTGTTAGTTTTTGAAACATAGGCGATGTTTCAAATAAATACTCTTTTTATCTGCGATCCTTACTTTTCGAGAAAAACGCGATTTACGAATCCAGCCAAACAAATCGAAATTTACGATCGTTATAGGGGTAAGTTTTGAACAATGCACCATTTTTCATCCAGATCCATTAGTTTTCGAAATATGTACCTTTTAAAAAATTTACTAAATAAAAACCGTCCATAACTCAAAAAATAAAAGAGCTACTGGAATTGCACCGGTGTTCAAACTCAACCCCAATACCGGTTCTTAATTTCTTAGATCGCGGTTTTCTAATTTTAACGATTTTTATTTTAATTTTTGCAGATTTTCTTTTAATTTTAGGGATTTTTCTAATTTTTTACGATTTTTTTTTGATTTTGGCGATTCTCCTTAAATGTTAGCGTTTTTTTTAAATTGGGAAATTTTTTTTTAGTTTTAGCGTTTTTTTTTAAAATTAATTTTAACGTTTTTTTTAAAGATTTTTTTAATTTTAGCGATTTTTGGCGATTTTTTCAATTTTGGCAATTTTTTTCAATATTGGCGATATTTTTAAATCGATTGAGTAAAAACTGACTGAATAAATCGAATGAAGAATTTTATTCTTTAAAACTCTGTACATATATTATATTTTGAAAATATTTTTCCACAATTAGGCTGCAAACACTTGGAAATAAACTATAAACTAAACACTATCACAAATACTACAGTTATACATTTTTTTTTTATTAAAATTCTTAATAAATTAATTTTTTTAGATTTTTTTTTGGCTTTTTTTAATTTGTTTAATTTTTTTTTTCAATTTAAAAATGTCAAAATATTTATTACTATTATAAGTTCGTATATTTACAAACTTTGTGCGTAAAAATTTTATTTAACAAAATAATACTACTTTTAGGCATAATGTGTTTAATTGTAAACACATAATTGGTAAAAATACTGTAAGTGTGTATTATTGTATATAAAAGTGTGCTCAAAATAGTTTTACGCATTTTTATGTATAAATTTACCGAATTTTCGTAATAATACACGAAACTTTACTCGTTTTATAGTAGTAAATTTACAATCATTTTTTAGAGTGTAATTAAGTATATTATTCTTTTGAACCTCTATTATGTGCTTTCAATTAAAATCTTTTTAAAATCCTTTAACAATTTATTAAACTTTTTGTATTCCTTTATTAAGTTAAATAATTTTTAGCTGTTCATGTCATTTGAAAAGATGCAAAATATCTATTAATGTTGTTCTTTTAGTTTAAATTGCATTTGAATATTTTTTCTTTGTTTCACTTAAGTCTAGTTGTCATAAGCATATTATTGTCAATTATTGTCTTCGTTAAGAAATAATACAATCTTATTCTTTAAATTGTTACTACTAATATTGTTAGCAAATTTGTTTACGTTATTTCATAAGATTTTCTTATTTTTTTTTAGGAATATTTAATAATCAGTGACGTATTAAAATTTTAAGCTATAAAAAAAAGTGTTTTCCACAAACTGTTTAACATTTTTTCATTCAGTTTAAATGAAGATACTATAAATGAAAAGTTCCATCTGAATTTCACATTTGAAATCTTTTTCTCTCTATACACTCAAAAGAAAATCTTCATCATGTTTATGAAAATCTTCATAAATATGATGAAAGCTTCATTGTTTTTATATCTATTAAAACTGTTTCAAAAATATTTATGAAACTGTTTCATAAAAATATTGTTTTTTTTTTTTTTTTTTTTTTTAAAGGGAAGCAACGCTCAGGAAATTCTTCCTAATGATTAATGTGTTGCTTTGTTTGGAAAGGGGATAGTGGAGAGATGAAAGGTAGTGAAAGATGAAGGGCTTCAAACATGGCAACACTGTAATTGCGCGAGTAGATAAGTCTTAGAACAGTTGTTGCTCGCCATCTGATGGAGAGTTGGCGAACTTATTGAAGCTTTTTGGCTCATAGCCGTGATTCATTATTTTACTTCGGTGGGGTTAAGTGCTATGGGAACACCAAAGGTGGGCGCAGCGATACATATAAGTGATAGAAAACTCATACATATTATTATTCTAAATTGATGTTGTCGTCACCGGGAATCGAACCCTGGACCATCTGTGTAACAGTCCAACGCGCTAACCATTACACCACAACGCCCACATGAAATGATAAAAAAGTATGAAGAATGTTTTATAAATATTTATGAAAAGTTTCATCATGAATTCATATAACAATGTTTCATAGATTTTTGTCCAATAATTGATGAACATAAATATGATATAACTTTTTTTTCACTCAGGGTAACTACGCTCCTGTTAAAAAAAAAAAACATTTCAAATGTAATCAACATTTTTCGTTTGCTCGTTTGGTTTCATATATAACAATTAAATATTGTTTTATGCTTAAGATGATGATAATCAATTATAAAATGTATTGAATTTCAAATAATTTATAATAGGTCATGTCATCTTCAATATCAATAATTCTTTACAATTTTGTATATTAAATAATTGTTTTAAATTGTATTACAATTTTAATTTGTTTGAAAATGAAAACATATATTTTGTTTTGTTTGTGACGTCATTTTCAACGACATCCTTTCCAAATGTTTTTAATAAAGTAGGAGGAGATATACCGCTTCCTTTATTATTGTTTCACTCAAATCGGAGGTAATATAATTATGAAATGTTAAGCTTTTAATTTTATGCGTAATAAAGTGGATTTTTGTAGAATTTATTACTGACTATAAGGTTCAGAATTTATGACTATAATCCCGAATAAAAAAAGTTTATATAAAATTTTATATGATGAGATATTTTGCGCAAATATAGAAGGATATAATTTGATACGAAAAATGATTCTATTAAATTGTATCACTTTAGATATAATTATATTTAAATAGATACAATTTAATTAAAAAACTATCCAATTCTATCCGAGTTTTGTCCCGATATAATAACATCTAATTATATTATATTTGATACTATTAGATACAATTAGATACATAAAAACCCAAATATATTTAAGTTAAAATATATTAAGTTACATATATTTGACCTCCATAAAACGGGTTAAAGACACATAATGTATGATTAAAATTTGTAAATAACTTAAATTTTATTGAGTTTTTTTTAGGACATCAAATTTTCCTTTCAAACGAAATTGTTAATTTTAATTTAATTAAAAAAAAATGTTGGTCAATGTTAAAATGGCCCAGTAATATCCAAATAACAGATTGCAAAACAACTTAAACTGTATTATAATAGCTTATAATTTCTGTTTTGCAACCAATTCTTTTTATATTGAGTTTTTCCTATTTGCAATAGGTTCATGATCTTCAAACTAGAAAAAGTTGCTCCCAAAACCAGTTATAGAACTGGTTCTGGGGCAGTGAAACCTTAAAACTTAATTCCCAGGAAGCTGTTCTAGAAACGGTTCCATGTAACTGGTGGTAAAGTAAGCTGTTCTAGAAAAGACTCATAGGTAATCTGTTCAAAAAAAATTTTGCTGGAGGATCTGCTATTTGTAATGGAAATCGATTTCCCAAATTTGTAAACTATTTTCGTAAAATATTTTGCGATGTATTGATTATATATAGTTACATAGAAACTGAATTGTTTGTGTTTTGGATTATATATAAGTATGTCTAAAATGACAGAAGACGTTTTTGATGTTTATATTATATATAATTATATATCTAATTTTATAAAAATTTAATGAAATTTATCAACCATGTATTATCATATATGAAATTCAGAATAGTATTACTTATACATGATTGGATGTGCGTATAAGTGAATTTTTTTTGGTAAAACATTTTGAAAATATTATTATTTATAAATACATATTGATACATATGCTATTTTATATGATTATATATTAAACAAGGAAAATCGTATTCTAGGGATCAAAATAAGAAACTTTGCCGAAGGAACCATACCTCTAAAACGAATTCTGATGTCCCGACTTTTGACCCGTAGGGTCAAATTTTGAAAAAGCCCACTTTGATATTTCAGAAAGTAGGAGGAATCTCTCCAAGATTATGGGAGATACTTCTTCTCCGGGAGACGCGCTAGCAGATTAATGCATAAATCATCATTCTAGGGGTTAAAATTTAAGTTAAAAGAGGCCCTTTTAAGCCGTGTTTTTTTAGCAAAATGTACAAATCTCGGGATAGAGATATTTCAGAAAGTAGGAGGAGTCTTTCCAAGATTAGGGTCTCTATTTCTTCTCCGGAAGAAATAGAGTATAAATATATTCGATTGGGTTGGATTCGATTGGGGCACTCTAAATGGGTCAAAGTGGGATTTTCAAAATTTCACCCTACGGGTCAAAAGTCGGAACATCAGAATTCGTTTTAGACGTATGGTTCCTTCGGCAAAGTTTCTTATTTTGATCCCTAGAATACGATTTTCCTTGAACGTTGAGCGATTTTTAATTATTTTTTCTTTTAATTAAAGAACAAATTGTTTATGGCCAATATCTCAACCTCTTTAAAAACTGTGTTATAGAGAAATGCATTTTGTTTTTTTTGTTATAAAAGTAATGAAAATATTTCATAAAAACTATGAATCATTAAACACATGAAACTTTTATAACGTCTATGCTAGCATTAATAAAACAGTTTCATATACTTAATGAAATTTCCTTTGGGTCAACGAAACCATTCATTCAAATTGTTTTAATGAAACATATTTCATTGATTCAATTAAACATTTCTTTAAGGATTTTTTTTTATGAAAAAAAAATCATTGTATTTTAATGAAGGAATTCATAAATACTACTCACACATTTCTATCAGTGTACCGTAGGACAAACTAAATATAAAACAATATTTATTTTTTATCATATTTATTTTTTATCATATTTATTTTATGCCAATTACAATTTCAAAATTCAATTTATTGAAATATAATTTATTTTAAATCAGCCAAAACTCAGTTTTTCCACTTATTCACTAAATACAAATGATGAAAATAATTTCGAACAATTTCATCTCAAACTCAATTGTCAACCACTTGTATGGTAGGAGTCTGTGGAGCATATACCAAGGGTGTATGATAGGCACGAACAATTTGTGATGTAACTGTACGTATAGCTGGTGCAACAATTGGTGTGACAACACGAGCATGATTATGTACAACAGTTTGGCGTTGATGTGAAACAGCGGTTGGAATTTGTTGTACAACTTCTCCTACCTTGGCAATTGTGGGTTGTTGTATTGTTATAGTCTCAGGTGCGATGACAGTACGTAAACCAGGACGTGTTGAAATGGTAATAGGTAAAGGTATAGATTCGGCTGGCAAAATACGATGTTGTATGGTGGAAGAAGATCTTGCCGAAGCCAGGGGAGCAGAAGATAATGAACCTGAAGAGGCAGATGCTGATGCTTGAGCTGATGAAGAAATAACTACTGATGAACGTGATAAATCCAAAGATGAAGTTATGGCACTTGCAGATGATGAAGGTTTAGTTCTTGTTATAGCAGCAGGTGCTGAAATTGAAACTGGTGCCGGAGTCTCGGAACTAGCTGATGATTCTTCTGATTCTTCCGATACGGCATTGCTAGAGTTATCCTCCAAAGATATAGCATTTGATAAGGATATCGTAGTTACCCAACGAAGGTGTAGATGTTGAGGATTTACCACTTGATAGAATTGTATACGATTGGTCTGGTACCAAAAGTTGAATATTTGAAATCGCTGCCTCATTTAAACAAATTATAGCTAATGTTATTATGACCTGTGTACGAAAAAGGACTTTTATCACTGTTTCTGAATATTTTAGTTTCATAACCAACTTACCAGTTTGAACATTATTGTTGACCAATATTTAAAATAAAATTTTTAGAAAATAAATTAAAAATTTCTCGCAAATTGTTTATAAAATGTTAATTATGTTATTTTAACAGCTAAATTTACACTGATAATTCCTAGTACAAAAATTTTAACTTTTATAGTTCACTAACATCATTAGAATTAAAACTAAAACAATTTTACAATAACACGATGCTACAAAAAATTTTTTTTGCAAACACTCTTCAAGTGACCGAGTGCAGGTTATATGTCTAGCTGAGTATATTAGAAAACCATTTTTAAAAGTTGCAATATATATATAAATTATCGAGATAACAGGAAAAGAGTATTTTTTGCGACTGGCGAGTTTAAGCATTCGGTTTATATCGTTATGTTTTAAGTAACTACCCAGCCAGAATTTGCGATGGTCAGAAAACTCAAGTACTGGTAAAGCACTTTATTTTAGTACTATTGGCAGAAATTAAAATTAAAGCATTGGCAAAGCAATTATTTACAACACATTTCCAGCAAAATGTGCTTTGCCAGTAATTGATTTATAAAATTTATAACCGTAAAAAAAATTAAAGCACTGGAAAAGTCATGATTTAGAATGCTTTGCCAACGTTAGTACAAATTGCTTTTATAGCATTGATTTTAAAAAATGTAGTAATATACTTTATTAAAAAAAAATAGTAAAATTGTGTTTTTTTTATGTTTGTGAAAAATCTTTTTTATACAAACTTTTTTTTTTAATTTTCCAGCATTGGCAAGTTACTTTAAACAAACGTTATGCCAGTGCAGACAAACTAGCGCAACCAACGGTTAGCCAGCTGTTATCACTGATTTACGTTTTAAGCATTAGCCCAGTGGGTAGTGCTCTCCGCTTCCAAATTGGCGGCCAGGGTTCGAGTTTCAACAGGACCAAACAAATTTTAAATAAAATTTATTTAAATTTTATCCTGGAAAATCTTTTTTTAGACCACATATTATTTGGTTTTGCCAGTGTTTCGCCAAAGTTGGGAATTTCGTTTACCCATTTTATGGTTGGCAAAGCATTTAAATATTCAGAAACCCAACGCTCTGCCAACGCTAATACCACCGTTGAAAGCATTGTATTTTTCTGGCTGGCAATAGACAACTTTAGTACCTAATGAAATGTACAAATAGTGTCTAAATGCTGTACAAATAGTGTCTAAAGACTATTTTTGTTGTTCAAAAAAAATGTGTTTTGAGTAACACTAAATCTGGCGTATTATTAAGGAATTGTAATTACATTTAGCAAAAAAATAATAGTAATGCCAATTTAATTTAATCGAGGGGATGTCTAAATTTTTGCCGATATTCGAAATCGTTCGGTTTATATGCGACTTATCCCGAAGAGCCTTTTTGCCTATATTTTAAATAACTCAAAATGTAGCAGCTCAGGATGCACTATATAGGCAATACGGGTATTGAATTTTTTGTTTTTTTTTTGAGTACTTTAACTCTGTGTACAAAAAAATCGAGTTTTCGTAAACTAAACACAAATTTTCATGCAAAAACAAATGAATTTTTAATCTCATTTTTGAACCATTAAACGTGTTTTACTCCTATACAACATATCTGAAGTTTATTAAAATCTGCGAGTTCGAGTCGGCATACCTCCCATGTCAGTAGTTTTTTAACCGATTTTGAATTTTTTAAACGGTACCCATTGAAGAAAAGCTTTTAACCCATTTTTTCTTTCTTTCTTATATATCCAAATTTCATCACGATAGGGCCCCCATCGGGAAACTCCCATGGTGTGTTAAAAATGTTTAAATGAGGCAGTCGCAAACAAAATACTCTTTTGCCGTTATCTAGAAGATTTAGGGTATATTGTAACTTCTCAAACCGGTTTTGTAAGGCACTCAGCCATCTAGACCTACATACAACCTGCACTAGGTTATTTGATGAGTGAATTTTCTGTGTAGCACAGTGTAATTAATGCCTCAGTAATTTGCAGTTAAACAATTTAAAATAAATATCAATAAAAATATCACATGAATAATAACTAATATATTACATTTCATTTGTTTAATGAGTTGTAAAGACTTTGTTGAAATTATATAAACTATTTAAAAAATAAATTCTATTTTGTCATTATTTTGAAATAATAAAGTTTAACTTTTTTTTTTTTTTTGATATTATATTGCGTATGAGCGATATTAGTTATTTTGACTTTAAAATTTATAAGTTTATTTTCAAAAAGGAACTTTGTATGGAAAATATTTAAAATACTCGATCTTAGAGACATTATAACAGAAAAGTTATTAAGAAATACTTTTAAAAGTATAAAACCGATTCTTTAGGATGAATATTAACATCGAACTTACAAGGAAACTACACAGTGGCGAATCTAGCGATTTTAATGAAACTTGGATATGGGCATTTCTCCAACGACGAATGCGACATTCGTACGCATTCAAAGTGAAAAAAAGCATATACCAAAACATTATTTTATTTTGGCAAAAGGCGAAACTTATATCCCATGATTAGCAATATAATTTATGCTAAGATTGATTTTGGCCAATTGATCGTTTCCAAGATAATTACAAAATACCAAGACATTCGCATACGACAAAAACAGAAGTAGCTTTCAAAGCAAACGAATTAAACACTGATTTCAGCGAAACCTGAAGGAATATTTTAATGCGACTAATTTTAAAATGTTATGCATTGATGTCTCTTAATAATGTTTTTTATTTTATTTAAAATATTTAGTAGTTTATTTTTTATTTAATTTTAGTCACTGTCGCATGCGACATGTCGAATGCTACATTTTTTCCATCATACATTTTATGTTTATTTTTTTACTTTTTATGTAATTAGACATGCATAAGAGGATTATAAATGGTTTTTAATATATTCAATATATTTATTTTCACAACAAAAATTATATAGTTCACAAAATAACTTCAATAAAGAAAAACAAAAATAAGTATATTCATGTTATATATACAGGGTGTCCGCCGGGTAGGTATACAACTTTGTTTTGCCGCCTTTTTGGTAAACATTAGTCTTTACAGTTCATATTTGGCAGTCGTGAGGTAGACACGTGGCAAATTTATTATGGAAAAATATTCGATAAACCAACGTGTTTAATCGTTAAAAACATTTTATCAAAATCAATCATCGATTACTGGGACGATAAGAAAGTTACGTGAAATTTTTGGGAAGAACAGCGTGCCAACAAAACGCACTATTTATCGTGTAGCGAATGATTTCGAAGAAAGAGGGTCTGTAGGTGATAGGCCCAAGCATAGGACCACAACGTACTGCAAGATCGGTTGAAAACATTACTGCTGCTCAAGAAAGTGTTCAAAACAATCCATCAACCTCAATTCGACACCGTGCTCAGGTGTTCAAAGAACAACTTTGGCCAAAATTTTGCACAAGGATTTGCATTTGTTTCAATTTAAGATTCAGCGGTATCAACAAGACGGTGCCACATCGCATACAGCCAGGATTACAATGGAATTACTGCGAGACCTCTTTCCACAACAAGTTATTTCAAGAAATAGTGATGTTGATTGGCCTCCACGGTCGCCTGATTTGACTGCTCCGGACTTCTTTTTGTGGGGATATCTGAAAAGCAAGGTTTATGCAAATAAACCAGAAACGCTTGAGCAACTCAAACAAAATGTTCGTGATAAAATTAATGAAATACCGCGTGAAATGTGTGAGAATGTAATGAAAAATGTGCTCAAAAGGGCTCGCATGTGTAAAGCTAAAAGAGGCGGACATTTATCTGATATTGTATCCCATACATAATTGCCGACATTAAATAAAACATTTATTAATATAAGATCCATTCTCTTTCATTTAATCAAAAATTATAAACAAACAAAGTATACCTTCCCGGCGGACACCCTGTATATACATATACAAAGAACAGAAACTAACTTATTTGAGAATAGTATTTCTAATGTCAAAAAAAGCTTTTTTAATGGAATATGCAGTCGTAGCTCCTTCTACCTGTTGGCCATCGCAACAAAACGAATGCAACTGGGATATACCTGTAATGCTTTTCACTTCTTTCCATTTTTAGTTAAACTTATAATGTAAAGACAAATTTTCAATTTGAACTGATGGCATAAAATACATTTTAATACCATCTATGTTGTTTTCTACACATTGACAAAACGATAGTGCATCGAGTTTTTAGATTTGGTTATTTGCCACACTTTTCTTTTTAACGACAACTCCAACTCCATAAACGGCTCCATTTCCGTGAGAACTAGCAAAAAAATTCCATTCCATTAAAAAATTTTATATTTTGTATTTACATATACAAATAAAGATATTTTAGAAAAAAAATTCATTTTGAATTTATACAGAACTTTTGCCCTTGTTCGACTTTGCATTCCAATATTTCAAAATGAGTTATGAATAAATGTAAATTTTTTTTACATTATTTAAATTTGATAGATTCCCCATAAAAATATCTTAAAACAACAGCCTTTTATAGACTTTGAATTTTTTGCCTGCGGTTGACATTTCTGTGGAAATGCCCATATGTTGAGAACAAAATATATTACCCGAGTAAAAATATTATTATATTATTTACTTATATAATGTGATCCAGTTTCGTAAAATTTAATATAGTTAAGTATGACATCACATATAGCACGATACAATTTTACTGGCCACTGCACTGAGAATTTCATTATATCCCAAAAATTTTATTAATATTAAGGAATTTTTCATAACCTTTTTATCATAAAATTTGATAGTTTCATAAAAAAAAAATTCATTCGATTTCATAAACTATATCTTCATAAATTTAATGAAAATTTTCTTTCGAGATATGAAATTATTTCAAAACAGGGTTGGCATTCAATAATTTCTCATAATAACGGTTGTTGGCTACATTCTCACCAAAATAAAAATTAAAAAAATTCGATTCCATAAAAGACATGTTCATTTTTTTTGATAACCGGGTTTATTTTGATTTTGAAAGATCTTAATCTAAAGTCACTATAACACTAAAATATCAAAAGGAAAATTTATAACATTATTTTGTTGATTAAACAAAATTTAATTGGTAGAATTTTGAAATAAACCCTGTGATATCAGAAGACGCATGAGACTATTTTATCGTGGCTTTAAAATGTTCATGCCGCCTTGATGTGGGCGTGGTAGGCAACTACTGTTATAATGAAAAGGTAATGTTTGCCAACCATGTTTCAAAGACTTAATTTTTTTTATTTTTTCATAAAATTTCTTACATTTTTATACATTTCAAACTTCAGTTTTAAGATCTAATTCCCAAGTGCTCAACATAATTTATAAAGTGGGATTATCTTTTCACTGTAGCCTTTTATTCATTTTGGAATTCTATGAAATTGTTTAATCAGCCCACCCACTTATTGACAAATTGTTAATTATACCCTCCATCCCATAGTGCAGGAGGGTATATATCACTTTTTTTTTTGTATTTTTCTTGATGAATTGTGCAACTAAATACAGAAAGAAGAATTAAAAAATCTTTTGGGGGTTTTTTCCCCAAAATTTTTAAAAAAACAGCTAAAATTCAGCCGTCCAAACAAGAAGATCCCCTTAGCCCCCCTTTTTAATTTTAATCTTTTTAATTTGGAAAAATAAAAAAGAATTAACAAATTGCGTATGAAATCACGCTGTACCAGATTTGTTCATAAATAGCATGAGCTGATGTTCTTAATTTCAGTTCATAATATGAATGAACAAATTCATACCGTTTATAATTTTTTTCCAACTTTCTTTGTTTTTTGTTTTTATATACATCGAGATTATTTTTATTGTTATTTTTATTTATTTATAACGAGCTTTCAGCATCTGTTTATTTACAAAAATAAAACAAATATTAGCTGGGTTGATCCATGTATTTCGATCTTGCTAAAGATCTCACCACAACCCGAAGTTTTACAAATCCTATTATTTTAACATTATTTTAACAACCACGATATAACCATATATAGTATCATATATTACTAAACATAAAATGGCATAAATCTCATGGTATATCTTGGGATCTAATCTCATACAGAGTGATACGAAAAGTGGGGTTATCAAATATAATCAAATTATATATAATTTGATACATTTTTATCTAATAAGTTTTTTAATTAAAAATTTTTTTTTTAATTATCAGTTCTTTTTATTTTAATCCAATTATTTTCTACTTGTAATACATTTATAATAAAAGGTGTTTTTTATACAGGTATAGAACTTTAAGTTGGCAACGCTTTTTTTAACTTGCGGCCATTTTGACAGTTGTCAAGAGATTTATGTTTAGTTTGGTTTGGCATTTCAAAATGGACAGACTGACGCCTGAAAAACGCTTCCAAATTGTGCAAATTTATTTTGAAAATCATGGTTTTGTTCGAAATACGTATCGCTCACGAAATTTGCGAATTTTGTCTAGCGATGAAGCTCACTTTTGGTTAAATGGATACGACAATAAACAAAACTGCCGTATTTGGAGTGATGATAATCCGCAAGTGTATGTTGAGACACCGTTACATCCAGAAAAACTGACTGTTTGGTGTGTTTTATAGACTGGTGGAATCATTGGTCCGTAATTCTTTAAAAACGATGCTGGTCAGAACGTTACAGTCAATGGTGAACGCTATAGAGCCATGATTACTGACTTTTTCGTTCATCAATTGAACAACCTGGAGGAGCTGTGGTTTCAAGAAGACGGCGCAACATGTCACACAGCTCGTGCCACAATTGATTTATTTTGAAGAAAACGTTTGGTAACCGCATAGTTTCACGTTTCGGACCCATTAATTGGCCTCCAAAATCGTGCGATTTAACGCCGCTGGACTATTTTCTGTGGGGATATGTAAAGTCACTAGTCTACGCCGATAAGCCCGAAACGATAGAAAACTAAGAGGACAACATTCGCCACGTTATTGCCAATATACGGCCACAAATGTTGGAAAAAGTCATCGAAATTTGGACCTCCTGATTAGACTAGGTCCGTGCCAGAAGTCATATTTAAATTACAATGCCAGAAGATTATCTTGCAAATAAAGTAAATTTCATGTCAATTTGTTGTATTCCATTTCAAAGTTCTATACCTCTATAAAAAACAGCCTTTATCTATGAGTGTACCCAGTGGGACATCTTGAACAAAAATTTGTCTAAAATCACTTTTGTAGAAACTCTTTCAGAACTGCATCTGTATACTAATCAGTTTTTGCTTGGATACTACATGTAATCATGCAGTTTCTAAGGAAAATTTTTCATTTGAATAGATTTAAATAAGTTTTTTGTATTAGGTTTTTTGTTTGCATCAATGTATGATGACATTTCTTCTGAATGTAACATCATTCTAATAATTTAATATTTTTCTTCATTGTTTTATTATATTTTAAAACTATATTATGTAATAACTTGGAGAAATTTTAAATTGTAAAATATATTTTTGATGTTATAACGTATATGCACAGATGAACGAGTTTATGTGAAAAACTGATGAAGTTTTCTTCACAATGCGGATCCATATCCGCCAAAAAGACGTATACACAAAAATCATAATTTAACACGAGAAGCTTTTTTAATTTTTCTTTGGTTTTTAAAAGACCAAAACAAAATGCAAATTAAATTTTTATTAGCTGCCAAATCTCACTTTTAGGGGCTAAATTAAATCTCACTTTTAGAGGTTTATCGTTTGGTCCAAAGAAAATTTTGGATATCGAATATTTTGGATAGCGAAATATTGTATATTGATAAGTCTGTGGAATTGCGAATCCAACGCTGCATAATACATGTCCTACAAAAATTGGCGCTAACGTCTTTTATATTTTTGCTGAAATTAAAAAAAAAAAAATAATAATAATATTTTTTAACTTTGCGTTCACCTTATTCGACTCTTGCACCATATTTGCCCAGTGGTTAGTATAATCTGAAAGATATCGTTTGTCAATACACATTACATTCGAAAAAATCGGTTAGAAAGTGTGGCTGATACTGATTCATATTTAAACGCTTAGATATAAAGTACCTACAACTTTTAACTGTTTATGACTAAGAAGGCGTATGCTTCTAATGTACTTTGGTAACTGTCGGTATATTTAATCGAAAAAAGTTTTGTGTTGTGGTTTGTTTTAAAAAAATATTCTCGTTAATCTTTTTAATTTGGTAAATATAGAAAAATACATTTTATTTAAATATATTTTGAATGACGATCCGCAAAAATATTTATAATTTTTAAAAATTATGCGAATTTTCGTTATGTTCAATTTGGGGTGACGTTTTTCTTTTAGTGTTTTGGGGGAAAGTATTATTAGAATTTTAAGCAATGTTAGAGCGTTTTTATGTTGTGTTAGTAGAATATTTTGAAAATGTGAATATTTTAAATTCATTTTAGAGACATGCCTAGAAAATACATTAAGAAAACAACAAAGCCTCCATAGACGGAAGTGATTTGAAAGAAGTAACAAAGGATGTCAAAATAAGAAAAATAGTAACACCCTGTGAAATTGCAAAATTCTCATCATACTCCTTAATTTCATTAGATAGAGATTTTTGCATAATTTGTTTAAACGAAATGCGAATAAAATTAAATTGTATGAATTCCGTAACCTGAATTCCACTGTCACGCAGACTATTCCGGGGAAGATACTTTTTTTTTTATATATATTTGTTGTATTGATTTTTTTCATTTGTTAAATTCTAAGTTTAAGATTTTTTATCGCTTTTTTTTGTATTGTATTTAGTTCAAAATTTGTTTTAATTCTTGTAAATTTTTTTTTTTTTATATTACCACTTGCCCTGAAATTTTTACTACACTCCAAAACAATTTTTTTTTTAAAAAATGCATAAACGTGCAACTGCAAAATAAGTTAGTTGACAATAAGTTGGCTTAAAATTTAGTCTACTATAACTCTATAAGTTGTTTATACTGAGCGACTTAATGAAATCGTTTCTGTTGTCTGTTAAAAAGTTCGAAAAAGTGTATTACTGTATCACCCCAAACTCCATTAATAAAAATGTAGTCTAATTTGAATATGTTTGATACATTTTTTTAATGCTTATAATTCCCATTACCTTCTTCACTTAAAGTGTACGGTTAAATGGAACAACATAAGTATAAACGTAACTTATCGTTCATTACATGTTAGATCGGCAAAAATCTGAAAGGGGGTTTTTTAAACGCGTTACCTAGGATGTCTATCAGTCACTATCGTTTTCAGTTTCATAAAATTGTGTAAAATCGCGGTTTTGTTTCCGTTTTTCTGTTTTTAAAAAATCAAAAATTTTCTAAAAGTTGTGAACTTTAAAAACCCATATTTCACAAAGTAGATGGACAATTTAAACGATTTAAGAAACATATGAAAACTGCAATTGCATATTGTACAATTCGTATTTAAAAAATAACCACTGTTTTGCCAAAATAGATTCATAATTCAAATGTAACATTTTAATGCATTATGCACTCCCCCCTCCTACGATTTTTGAAAACTTATCATTTTATAAAAAATTATAATTTTTGGAATAAGTAACAACTGACTTTTTTGGGACCAGAATGCTAACTATTTTTAATGATTTTTTAAAAACAGCTTACTACATTTTTCCATTTGAAACTATATTTTTTTTTGTTTTTTTTTTATATTAAAATCTTTTTTGTTATAGTTAATTAAAAAAAAAAAATAAACATAAACCACTGAACTTTGAAGAATATTTTACGATTTGTGCTAAAAAGTAACCTTTTTTTTCTCAAATACATTTATCTGCAAATGCAGTTTTTTAATAGAACTTGTTTGGGTTTTTGAAAAGGACCCGCTATTTTTGTATTTCAAATCGTAAAGTAGACAACTATAGATTTCAGATTCTTTTTAAATTATGGAAATAGTCACACAGAAAAAATTATTGTCAACAAATTTTATTTAATCTTTTGCTTGATTTCAAACTCAATTTCCATTAAAAATTTAATAATATGTATTAAATTTTGGGCATACAAAATTTCCAGTTTTTATAACCCATAAGGACAACAAAGAAAAACATGCACACATTTTTAAAAATCAATAAACCTGACAAAACATCGCCAAATTGAAAAAAATCTAATAAATTAAAAAATTCTCTGTGATTCAAATATTCTGAAAATTAAAAATTAAGTTGTAAAAATCAATAAAAAAAACAAATAAAATTTAAAAAAAAAACTTTAAAATTGATTTAAATTTTTATATTTTTTTGTTTTTCAATTTGGCAAATTTTAAAATTTTAGCGACTTTTTCAGATTTTATTGATTTTTTCAACTTTAGCGGGTTTTTTCCAATTTGAGTGTTTTTTAAATTATAACAATTTTTCTAATTGCTTTCTAATTTTTTTGAATTTTGGCAATTTTGAATTTTTTTTTTTAAATTTTGGCGAATTTATAAAATTCTGCAGTTATTTACATTTTGGCAATTTTTTAAAGTTTTGGCCAATTTTTTTTTATTAAAAAAATATTTTACTATTTTTAGCGATTTTTAAATTTTAGAGTTTTTTTTTTAAAATTTTAGAGATTTTTTTATTAAATTTTAATTTAAATTAAATTTTTAATTGTACTACTAAAAAATTAGTTTGAAAGTAAAAACAATATGCAATACATTTTTAATAGAAATGATCAACATCTTAATTGAAAATGAAATCATTTAAATAGTTACAAACTATTTTAATTGATACTACAATTTCTTTAATAGGACCGAATTCAATTAAACTTTTAATTGAATCAACAAATATTTTAATTGAAACTAGAGTTTAGTGTTTTCGGTGAAGAAGATAATGTTCTTCAAAGTTTAGTGCTTTTACGATTTTGTTTTTTGATATATGGAAAAATGTAAAAGATTATTTTTGAAAAAATAACTTTTGGTAATTTTTTTTGAAATTTCAGACTTTTTGTTATTTTGAAATTTTTTTTTCCTATTTTAAGCAATTTTTAGTTTTTTTATCAATTTTAGAGTTTAAATTAAAACATTACTAAACTTATAAAAATTATAACGGCAAGCCTGTTATATAGCAATTTTTTAAAATTGTCAAGATACACAAATTTTGCCAAAAAATTTTAAAATTGGTTTACTTTATGAAATTAATTTTTCATATTTTTTTTGAATAAAGCTTTGTTCACAAACTTATAAAACTTTTAAATTTTTAAAATATCTTCAACCATCTAGTATCTATATTCTATCAAATTTTAATCTTTGGTTACTAATCTTTCCACTATAGGGCACTTTAAGATAAGGTTTTATATATTCGCAAAGTTTTATTGAAAAATATCCACCCAATCGATAACCTGTCTTAAATAAGTTACCCAGCAAAACCACACATTACCAAATCATGGGTAAAGTAATGTATCGCCATAGGGCTTCATGCATTACTTTACACGTTACTTCACTGATGAATTTTACAGGCGATGAGCCTCAAAGTAACTCATTACCTTGTAGTGGGTAAAGTAACTCGTTACTTATATGCTTACATGGTGGACAAAAGTAATGTGTCTATAAATAGATTTCATAAAAAAAAAAAAATGCATAAAATTTTTTTTACAAATATTTTTTTTTAATTAAATAAATAACCTTTTTTTTATTAAATAAATAACTTGGTCATGCTGGGATTCGAACCAGGGGTCTCTGGTATTTAACAATTAGTTAGGCGAGAACTCTACCAACTGAGCTATCGATACATACAATATTTTATTGCTTAACATGTAGATGAGTTGTTGTGCTTCGTGTTTTCGTTCGTGATATCAAAAATATACACCTTACCATTATGCTTACAAAAAATCACAAAGTAATGTGTCTATAAATAGATTTTCAAAATATATATATATATATATACTTTACGTTTATAATTCATGCATTATGTAATTGATGATCGGTATGTCATTATTTTATATTTTGAAGTAATGTAAGATGTAATGAGGTCTCATTACAAGGTAATCCATGAGTGTTCAATTAACGGTAACTCATTACTTCTTGTTGGAAAATAATGATACAGGTAAGTAGTACACATTACAAGGTAATGCATTGCTTTATCGCACCCATAACCAAAGATTTGCTGGGTAATTCAAATAAATAAGAACTTTGCACTATTGTTTTTTTTTTTTTTTTAATTTTCATCATTTTTTATTTCAGTTAAAATTACTTTATTTATTAAAAATTGTATCTAATGATGCATATATATTGGTCGTATATCCAAAAAATCTAAATCGAAATCTTTGATTTTTTCCGTATGATGAACTGTATGATTTAGATTTGTGGGTGCCACATAACCTAAAGCCCGACCACGTGGAGATATCACTAAGTGTGCATAATTCTGTGATGAACCTTGATATGATACTACAGAGGGCGCTGCATCAATAATCAATACATTTGTATTTACCGGTTGACCAAAAGTTGTATAGAACTCACATCCGAAGTTTAACAAAAGTATGCATAAGATTTTAATTATAGCAATCTAAAAAATTGTTTTTAAATTATTCATCATGCGGAAAAATGTTTTAAATTTTTTTTTACTAAACAAAACAAAACACTTACTTTATTCATGTTGATTGATTGAAGAGCTTTATAGACTGTTTAATATTAAAATAAGAGTTATTTGCAGTTAGTTTTTTAATATTTCTTCTTACTATTATTGGTAGTTATTATTTCTAAGATACTCAAGAGGTATTTTCGTATTGAGTGATTTACTTAAAAAAAAAAAAAAAATAATGAAAAAATAGAAGGTGTGTGTGCAAACAATTATTTACGTAAACAATAGTAAAAATATAGAAAAAATATATGTACTACTAATAATTTTAATACATACTCTATGTACCTAGATTCAATTCAAACAACCCGCAACAAAACTATGATTTTTTTTCCTACAAATATCAAAAAAAAAGTGAAGGTTGTCCATAAAAAAATTGTAGAGTGTTAATATACAAATAAAATAAGATTAAAATTAAAATTAAAAGTCAACAGAGATCGATTTTATCATACGCTATAATTGGAATAAGAAATAGGGGAAACGACTTCCTCAATTTTACAAAAATAGTTCATGGCTTATGTGAGGTGCTTTTGAAAAACGCACTATCCATTAACCAAAAACTGAATTTAATAAGAAAGTATTTTTTTTTTGTTAAATTTTTTTTTAACCCTTTCACTACCGACTTTTTGTTTGTGTCTGTTTTGGCTTCAGATTATTGTTAGGGGTAATTAAATTAGAAAGAAACAGGTTACATGCATTCACCGTGCTCCTCCTACCAACCAGGAAATATGTCCGAAAACCGAGCTATTTAAACTTCTTAGCTCATTTTTTACACTAAAACATTCGAATAATAAAATATTTTTATATATACATATTTAAAAATGTAGTGAATGGGTTAAAAAATGGGCTCACGCGGGATTCGAGCCTGGTACTCCAGGTCGTCAGTCAACCGCTCTACCAACTAAGCTATCTCTACATGTTATGCTTGGTAGATATAAAACATAAATGACTTGCTTGCATAAAATATAATGACTTTAGAGCTTTCAAAAAACCAAAATTAATATTAGTTATATATATACTTACTCAACTTTAGTAAGTATATATATAATACAATGAGTCTAAAAATAGATTTTGAAAAAATTTTGAGATCATTACTTTATATTTAAAATACTGATAAAAATAAGTACTTATTTGCTAAAGCATTATTTTTTGTATGTACTGTTTTTTCAAATACTTATTATTTCATTACTGGTATTCCGAAAAGTAATCATATGTCATTACCGTGCCTATACTGCGAAGTTTCAAACGATTTTAAGCAAAGAAATTATGAAATAAGCTAAAAATATATATTTTGCGTTAACCATTAATGAAAATACCAAATTTCTTCTTTCTATTCAAAATATAAAATCCAAAAATTTCTACCCTCTAATTTTCCACAGATGTCCAGAAGAATTGGTTTTTGGAATTTTCTTTTAAAAGTGAGTTTTTCCACAGTTTTAAAGGTATAAACTTTTGTTTCTTTTTAATCCGTTGACACCTGAACTTATATCCTGTTTATGTCAAAAATTTGTTTTTGTTTCCATGTATTTTTGATGAAAGTAATTGTCAATTTCTATCGGAAAACAAGCCTTTAAACTGCTGAATTTTTTTTGACATAACTTCTTGAAGACCTGGGCCTGAGGCTAAAAATAAATTTAATGCGGTTTTTGACGTTTTGTAACTAAATTCAAAACATTAATGTACAGTCGTTTCTGAATGACTTAATTTTGTATATTGTATTTACCAAAAAAATTTTAAGATACATTTTAGACGGCGCAGTGCGATAAAACCATGGGCAGTAATGCCATATGGCGTCTTTTCCAACTCATTTAGAAATAAGGCCATGGTCGTTTTGCAACCAAATGACAAATAAAGCCATGTTTTGTATTTTTTTTAGTTACATAGTGACAAAATAATGAGTTGTCATTGCGAAGTGTTGAAAATCTATATTACAATCGCAGGAGCGAGTGGGGTGGGGGGTAAAGTAATCTTTAATAAGTAAGTGGCTTTGCTGAGCAAAGTTTTCCTGCCTAGTCGGTCTTCGGCCGGGCTTAGGGGTTTTTCCTAAAGTATGTCCCATTCTCGGCTTCGCTGAGGAAAGCTTTTCTGTTTAAAAGTAATCTATAAATAATAAGTGTCTTTGCCAAGCAAAGTAGCCGGCCACGGCAAAGCCACTTATTATTTATAGATTACTTTTACACAGAAAAGCTTTCCTCAGCGAAGCCGAGAGTGGGACATACTGGAGCAGAAAACCCCTAAGCCCTGCCGAAGGCCTGCTACGCAGAAAAATTTTGCTCCGCAAAGCCACTTATTATTTATAGATTACTTTTACACAGAAAAATTTCCTCAGCGAAGCCGAGAGTGGATATACTGGAGGAAAAATCCCCTAAGCCCGCCCGAAGGCCGGCTACACAGGAAAATTTGTAATTTTTTTTGTTAAATTTGTTGTAAATAGTTTTTTTTTGCAATGAAATATACTACATTTTTGTTGAACCAAATTTTTTAATTGAGTAATAAAGCCATAATGACTTTATTTCCAAATGAAATTGGAAAAAACACCTTATGGTCTTATTTCTCTAAAAATGGTGAAATAAGACCATATGGACTTACTGCCCATGGCTTTATCGCACTGCGCCAATTTAGACCCAGTTTTAAATATTAAAAAAACAAAAATTTTGAGTTTTGGTTGACATTGAAGGATTTGGTGACTATCAGGATACCGTTTACTGGATCTTTTCTAAAACAGCCGAAAGTAAAAATGGGACATATGTATATTAACCATTGGTCGTCAAAGGGTTAATAGATTTTTAATTAGTATTTTTTTAAAAAAATTTTAATTTATAGTAATTAAAGTGAAAATTACTAACATTAATTTAAATTTTTTAGTAACAAACATTTTAATTAGTATTGAATCGTTTTATATATATTTTTTTTATTTAAAATATTTTTATTAAGAATAATTGGGAAAAAATTAATTGATGTTTCGATTTCTAAGAAAACATCTAAAATTTTGAATATTTATTACAAATCTCTTAAATAATTAAAAAAAATCCTGAGAAATTCTGAACAAAACTCCCGGGATTGCGGAATTGAATATGATCCGAATTCTGGGACAAAAACCCTAATTTTGGTATGTCACAGGTATAAGCAAGGAACTAATCTTGCTTAAAAAACACAGTCGGATGACATGTCTTAGAATATGTCAGACTACGTTTATTTATAGTGTTTGGCAACACAATATATGAGGCCGTATACGTAATATAGTTCACAAAAATATTAATCATACGCAACGAAGGCATTTAATCCGTTTCGTTCAATAACAATATTTACTACAGTTTTAAAACATTAATACCAAAACGAAAGAAGTTTTAAGTTGTATCAAGAATAACAAATATTTGTAAATAGACATTAGTGGGACTCGTTTTAACAGTTTTTTTAGAGCAAAATGTAGTGCAAGGCAAAAGCTGTGTACCCATATGGGCATTAGAATAAGGAACAATGATTCATTTGGAAGTTTTTTTTTTTATAATTTTTGCCTGGCGGAAATATTAGCTAAAACTTCAGCAGAATATCAATCCTAGACAACTTGAAAAATTTGAAAAAGTATAATAAATTTTATATACTAAGTCAGGGGTGTGCTTGCTGTTCTTGTCTTTCGTTTTAGTCTGTTTGCAACTATATTCATAATCATTATAAACATTTACTTTACAAATACACATTTAATCTTTATTAATTTTAAATACTTTATTTTGTCTTTAATTTAATAAATAGACAATTACTATCACAAGCCGGTGACAATACAGAATGTAAGTTGTTTTATTCAGCAATTTTGTTTTATGTATACAAAACAGAAGTAGAAATCTTCCACGGTTCATTTTTTATGTGTCTTACTTTTTAGTATAATTTTCTTCTTCTCTACTACATCTTGACGTGTCGCGACATCTACTCCATTCCGCGTATATTTTTCAATCTGGTTGTCATTTACACTATTAATGAGCTTATCACCTCAATTTTTTTTTGCAAAATAAATTAGTAAAACATTAGTAAAATATTAGTAAAACGTTAGTTCAAAACAGCTAAGTGATAGATAAGTATAACTAAAATTTTATCTGAAAACATAATTTTAGTAAAAAATTTGCAAAAAAAAAATAGTATACTTGATTTGCAAGACGTCTTGCTAACTTTTTAACTAATTTATTTTTAAGAGTGTACAATATATCAGTTTTAATCATTTTTCAAAAAAAAATTTCATGCCTTCAAACCCAATTTACACTTTTAAACAAAGTTTTTTACCTTCAAACTAAGTTTTTTGTCAATACAAAAAACCGTGTTTTTCTCTCTTTGGTGAAGAAAAATAAAGAGGACGGGTTGAGTACCTAAGAGTAGCATAGAATGCCTCTGATTTTATACACCAATGAATGTGTCTTTTGAAAGATATTTGATACCAAATTTGCTTATATTTATTTATTACGAAATTATCCGAAAAATCGAAAAATGGTGTAATGTTTGACTCCACTTAGTATCAGCTAAAAAAAATACGCATCCCCTGGACTTTTATTCTCTGCAGCATTTCCGAAGTTCCCTAAGATCTGCGGGGCCGGGCCTTTATACGTCCTCCCTTGTAAGTCGATGACGTTAATGAAAATAGACAAACTCCTCCAATAATATATAATACTTTATTTCTTTCGGGTAGTGTACTTTATAATAATAACAATAATAGCAAAACAAATCAAAGAAATAAGTGCTAATAACAAATGTATTACTCAGCACATTGAGCCAACTTACGAAGCAACCAACCAACCCAGCCAGTCATCAAGCCAGCCGACAGTGGGCCAGCATCGCCATATTTTGGCCAAAAGTACCTTTCAGGTAAATCAAAAATGTTTTTATATTTTTAGAATATAGAAATGTTGAATATTATATGAACAAAATATTAAATCATTGTGCCTAATAGTTTTTTGGTGGTATTAGTTCAAAGTCAAAATTTCTTATTTTTGTGATATTGTTGAATTTAAACAAAATTTTAATTAAATACAAAAAATTTTAAGAATAATATTTTTTTATTATCAGAAACTAGTAATTTGGATCTAGTTCACAAAACCAAAATGTAAAACTGATGAATATTTTTGAGAAAACTTACTATTTTTTTTTTATTTAGGGCTCGGAATTGAGCATTTCGTTGAAAAACTTTTTTTCTACAAAAAAGCTCCAAAAAGCTGCAGAAGAAGCTCCAAAGCTGTGAACGCCACTTTGTTCTCTGAGATATCTTTTACTTAAGTTTTACCGACCATTACCGACTGTTCATAATTTTTTAAGATTTGGACCTATAACTGAGAAAGTACCCAGATATTATTATTTTCTAGAATTTCAGAGTTTAAGAACAAACTATAGTAATTTTATTAAAAAATTGTATTAAATTAATGTTCTGGTAGCTGGTTATCACAAAAATGAGATTAAAATTTAAAAATTTAAAAATTCAAAAAGGCGGATCCAATAATTATTGTACTTAAAGTAATCAATAATAAATGCTTTGGGGACGGTCATCACGAATCTGAAATAAAAAAAATCAAATTTAAATTACTATATCCAATATGGGGATACTGATTTAAATTTTTTATGCGATATTGTTTAAGTTCTAATTTTGTATGATTAGGGGTGAAATGCATCCTAGGATGTTTTAAAAATGCTAAACGCGAATCTGAAATTAAAATTTTGAAAAAGCTGATATAATATGGTGGCCACATAGTCTATGTTGTTATTAATATTCTTGTGTTGTTGACGTATTTCAAAATAAACAGAACTTAACTAATTTTTTATTTTGCATCTCCAAAAAATATGAAATAATTAAAGGCTTTTAAAAATTGTAAAGCCTTATCTAGATTTTTAAGTGATTTTTGAATGCTAGTGACCAAAAACATTTCTGTTGAGCTACGCAAAAATTTACCTCAAATTATGAAATACGATGTCTATAATAATATATTGACAAAATTTCAACATCCTACGACTGCTGGAAGGCGGTGCATACATATACTAATGATTTTTTAAATCCCTGTATTGATTCGCTGATTCCAGATTCGGAATCAGCGAACCCAAATCCTTTAAACACAGTTGATTAAAATTAAATATATCGAAATTTTAAAAATCATGGCTGCCATTTTAAATTTTAAAATTCTGATTCCGAATTCGTGACCATAAGCTGCCTTAACCCTCCATAGGTTACTTTTTAGAACCCTATCTATTCTAGTATTCTAGAACCCTATCTATTCTAGTTTTGGCCAAAATTCAGGATTGCTGGCCCACTGTTCAGCCCAGCCATCCAGCGTACATTAATACCAAAATGTAGCAGACAGCCGGCAGCATATTTAGGCTGGAACTGTTATTGCCAATTTGAAATCAAAGACAGAAATTTCAATATTAGTACAATTGAAACCAGCGCTTGAAGTTGTTAAATACAAAAACAAAATAAACACTTGAGTGATTAATTGTTAAAAAAAATAATAATAAAAATAAATTAAAGAAATTTCCAAAAGAAATCTTAATGAAGTGTTTAAATGCCGACCTTTAAATTAAGAAATTTTTTGTGTATTCTTCTAAAATATTAAATTTTAATTTAATTAAAATGTTTAAAAATCATCCAACTTAATTCAAGGATATTTTTTTTTAAATTATTTTAAATAACAAACTTAAAATTATATAAATAATTAACACTTCCAGTTAAATCAGTTATTAAATTAAAATACGCTGAAAGAAGATTATTAAAAAAATTTCCACAAAATGGTAAATATTCATGAAAAAAAAAATTACACAGAAAAAACTAAAATCGACTTTCAATTGAAATATTTATTAATTCAATTGAAAGTTTTTTTGAATTCGGTCCTATTAAGAAAATCGTAATATAATATAAAGTAATTTGTAAGTATTTAATTGATTATATTTTCAATTAAGATTTTAATCAAATCTATTAAAAATTCAATTGTATAATGTTTTTGATTTCAAAAATTTACTACCCCATCAAAAAAAATTTTTTTTCATTTGATATAGATTGATATTTATTCTTATCGAAGTTTATCTCAAAATGGAATACAACTCTCATATATGGGCAGGGGCTCTACTGTCTATTCTGAAGCTTCTGGACCGTGTTCAGGGGAGGGCGCTGAAGCTTATCAATGACAGTAGTGTAGCCAACTCCATTGATACATTGGAGCATCGTCGGAATGTGAGTTGTGTGACACTTTTCTATCGATATTACCATGGGAGATGCTCATCTGAGATAAGTGAACTTATTCCACGAGCCCGAGTTTTTATTCGTAATACTCGCTTATCTAGTAGAACACATCCGTTTGTAGTTGATTGTCCTGTGTTTCGCACAACGCATTACAGAGAAAATTAATTTTTTAGTCGAACGCTTCGTATGTGGAACAAACTTCCCGCAGAAGTCTTTCCTGTTACTTACAATTTAGAAAAATTTAAATCAAATATCCACAAACACTACTCCCTCTTTCCTCCTTCCCATACCCTATTTTCCTGATCAATACAATGCACTACATGAGTAGGGGGCATCCCCTGAGTATTGGTTAAATTAAAAAAAAAAAAAAAAAAAAAAAAAAATTATAGATCCCGAAATATCGCATGCGCATATATAATTATGTATGGGTTTATACATATATAACAATATATAATTATGTCTTATACGCACAGAAAATATTTTTTATGTTGGACTTTATATTATCATATCTAACTAAATTGTTAATCTAAATGTCATATATAATTATATCTTGAATTGCATTATTCATATGGCTCAATATGTAAGCATATCTTATATAACACACAAAAATATTATTTATAATACAGTATATATTATTATACCTTAAATTACATGGCTTATATGTCACCATATACGATTACATATTGTGTTGTATATGAGAATGTATTATGACAATAGATCTGTCATATATTATTATGTATATAATATATGCTGAATATCTAATTTTATAAATGTCAATGTTAAATGATATATCGTTATATATGTTACTTCATAAGAAACAAAATTAAATATGGAAATGCATGACACCATATATAATCAGATATAATAATATACTTCAATATAAAACTTTTTTTTTACGCGGGTATTAACAATTTAATTAAAAGTTACAAAAAATCGGCAAAAATTGGGAACAGTCGAAAAAGTGGCAAAGTTAAAAAAAAAAAAAACATAACCAACAATAAATCACCAAAATTTAAAACACAAATTTTCGAAATAAAAAAATCGTCAAACATTTAACAAAAAAATGCTAAAAATTGGGAAAACATTGAAAAAAAAAAATAGCCAAAATAGCAGATTTTATTTTTAAATTTTGACGTTGTTTAAAAGATGTTTTTGGTTTTGGCAATTTTTTTTTTCAGTTTTTGGTGATTTGTTTACACCATTTTTTTTAATTGTTGTCATTATGGATTAGAAAATCTGTAAAAAATCGCCAAAAATGCACAATAGCTAATATTGAAAAAATCGCTAAAATTTAAAGAAAACACAAAAAATTAAAAAAAATCGTTAAAATAAAAAAAACATTGGCTAAAAATTGGAAAAAAAATAGCAAAAGTTGGAAAAAAATCGCTAAAATAAAAAAAAATAAATTAAATTTAAAAGATAGTTAAAATAGCAGTTTTTTTGTATCAGAGATTTTTTAAAATTTTGCAGATTTTTTTAAATTTTTATGTTTTTTAAAAACACTAATTTTCGAAATTAAAAAAAAATCGTCAAAAATTTAACAAAAAAAAAAATGCTAAAAATTGGGAAAACATTGAAAAAAAAAACCAAAATAGCAGATTTTTTTTTTTAGTTTTTGCGTTAAAAAGATTTTTTTGTTTTCGATTTTGTTTTTTTTTGGTTTTGGGAATTTTTTTTTAGATTTTGGTGGTTTGTTTACATTTTTCCAATATTTTTTTAATTGTTGTCATTATAGATTATAAAATCTGTGAAAAAAATCGTCAAAAATGCAAAGTAGCTAATATTGAAAAAATCGTTAAAATTAAACGAAAACACCAAAAGTTAAAAAAATCGTTAAAATAAAAAAAAAATTGGCTAAAAATTGGGAAAAAAATAGCAAAGGTCGGAAAAAAATCGGTAAAATAAAAAAAAAAATCCTTAAATTAAATTTAAAAGATAGTTAAAACAGCAGTTTTTTTTATTTCAAAGATTTTTTGAAATTTTGCCGATTTTTTATAAATTTTGATGTTTTTTTAAAAACACAAATTTTCGAAATTAAAAAAAAATCGTCAAAAATTTAACAAAAAAAAATGCTAAAAATTGGGAAAACATTGAAAAAAAAAAACATTGCCAAAATAGCAGATTTTTTTTTTTTTAATTTTGACGTTAAAAAGATTTTTTTTTGTTTTCGATGTTTTTTTTTTTTTTTGTTTTGGCAATTTTTTTTTTAGATTTTGGTGATTGTTTACATTTTTCCAATTTTGATTAATTGTTGTCATTATGGATTATAAAATCTGTAAAAAATCGCCAAAAGTGCAAAATAGCTAATATTGAAAAAATCGCTACAAATTTAACAAAAACACCAAAAGTTAAAAAAACCTAGCTAATATGTTTGATTTGCTTTATTTTTGTAAATATACAGAGGTTGAAAGCTCGTTATAAATTGAAAATAAAAAAAATCGTTTAAATAAAAAAAATTCGCCAAAAATTGGAAAAAATAGCAAAAGTTGGACAAAAAAAAATCCCCAAAATAAAAATAAAAAAAAATGTCTAAATTAAATTTAAAAGATAGTTAAAATAGCAGTTTTTTTTATTGCAGAGATTTTTTGAAATTTTGCCGTTTTTTTTTAAATTTTTGATGTTTTTTTAAAAAGACAAATTTTCGAAATTAAAAAAAAATCGTCAAATATTTAACAAAAAAAAAAATGCTAAAAATTGGGAAAACATTGAAAAAATAAAAACCAAAATAGCAGATTTTTTTTTTTTTATTTTGGCGTTAAAAAGATTTTTTTTTCTTTTCGATTTTGTTTTTTGGTTTTGGGAATTTTTTTTTAGATTTTGGTGATTTGTTTACATTTTTCCAATTTTTTTTAATTGTTGTCATTATAGATAATAAAATCTGTGAAAAAAATCGCCAAAAATGCAAAATAGCTAATATTGAAAAAATCTATAAAATTAAACGAAAACACAAAAAAGTTAAAAAAAATCGTTAAAATAAAAAAAAAATTGGAAAAAAAAATAGCAAAAGTTGGAAACAAAATCGCTAAAATAAAAAAAAATGCCTAAATTTAATTCAAAAGATAGTTAAAATAGCAGTTTATTTTATTTCAGAGATTTTTTGAAATTTTGCCGATTTTTTTTAAATTTTGATGATTTTGTACATGTTTGCAATTTTTTTACTTTGTTGTCTATATGGATTATAAAAACTGTAAATTTAGTGTGCATCAAATTCATTTTTAATTAAACATTTAATATATATTATTAAACTTTTAAATGAAAGTGAATTTGAAATTAAACAAAAGTTTAATTGAAATTTTATTGACCGTATTTTTTTCTGTGTACATTTGTAGAAATTAAATAAATATTTGTATTGAATAAAAATTTTTATTTTTAGTTCTTTATAATTTTATCATTATTTGTAATGACAACACAGGCTGATTTTGTATACCAGGAAACACCTCTAACAGCAACTGCAACACAAACACACATACATTCTCCTACGGCCATATCACATCAAACAATTACTAGAAAATCCAGTGGACAGCGGAAAGGAAGAGTTTTAGCAAAAACTTTAGTGCAACCAAATTCCCCATTAGTTGATTTAGTTTATGCACCAGAGAAATTTGTATTTCCTTCTGCAAATGCTGATATAAAACACTTTGAAAGTAATTTTTCTGATGGAGAGCAGACGAAATCTTCGGGAGCTTCAGTGACTTATAAAGAAAATGTACCAGTATTTAAAAGTCTTATTCATACACCGGCTCATTTAACATATGCCGCTCGTCCTATTGTTTATCACATGTTACCAATGATTATACCGGCTCCTTATATTAGTTATGATGACTATAGAGCTAGTCATAGAATTAAGAATTATTATTAATTCATATTATATTAAGAAAAAAGTAGTAATTTAATATTTTACATTTAATTTTTTATTAAAAAAATATGAAAAATTTATATATAAAATAAATTTTAGAAAATTAAAGAATATTAATCTTTTAAGATAAATTTGCACTATATAGGCACAACCAAATATGGAATAAAGACAGGAAATACAATTTTTTCATAGTATTATCCTTATAGTAATAAATATGTTAATAACGGATTATATTATGATTACTGCGGCAGATATCATGATAACTAGGGATCATATTATGATCATTAGGACCATATTACAATAATACTGTGCTACAGTGAAAATATAGTTTAAAAACGAGCGTGTAGTGTAGGTTGTAGGTCTCGGTCAACGGCTCCAAAATGGGGGTCCGCGGACATTCAAATTTTATTCAATTCAATATTATTTTATTCAATAATTCAAATTATTTAAAAAAAAATTAATTGAATAATTGAAGTTTTTTGCACTCTATTGGTTAGGTAAATTTATTCTCACTTAAAGTTTCCTATCACTTATAATCAGGGATGGCAGGCAATACTGCTAAAATACTGTTTTCGATTCAAACGCCTTTCAACTGACTTTAGTTATCTCTAAAATACCTTTATTGAAGCAGTTAAAGTACCGTTATCCATAAAATACCATAACGGATATAACAAAAATACAAATATCCTTAAAATAACTTTACCGAATTAATTTGAAGCATTATCAAATTATTATTTTTATTCCAGAAATGAACTAATCGATCTATATTTAGTAAATCTGCGTTATTTGATTACCAAAATAGCATTTATTTTTCAATATATAACATTTTTTGTTTCTCCTGTAAAATAGTACAAATGTTAGTTACGTGGTTTTGCATTTCAGCTGGCGATATTCTTTGCACACAATTTACACAAAATTTTAATTATTTGTATTAGAGATTAGATTAGAGATTAGATCAGAAGGCACTATGCACCGCGACCAATGTAGGTCTTTTGTGCTGCCTGAAGTTACCTACATTTATTATTTGTAGTGAAAAATAAGCATTTAAAAAAATCCCTATCCTGTATCTCTTAATCCCATTTTGCTAATAAAATATGAGAGAACACTTAAACTTGTTTGAGTAGCTTGGGTCCTCTTTAGTCTATATCATAGGTCGGCAAAGTGTAAAATGAGGTTGTGTGTGTGAGCGAACTACCCCGCAAACACAAATCGAGCATTTCAAAATACCATTATAGTTCTTTACACACATAAAATAGTTGCCAATAACTTGGCTCAAATAGCCCTATCCAAGTTGTTTTGTAAAAGTTAAATAAGTTTTTAAATTTTTTAGATAAAAACTTTGGAAAATTTAATAAGCTAGATAGGGCTATTTTAGTCAAGTTATTGGCAAAAATTTTTTTGTGTGTATGTAATGTGTTATGCTTTTCACTTAAATATACATATTTTAAGTTGTCTACACATGTTGTATAACTTAAAAAAAGGAATGCTGAAGTTTTTGGAATGGGACAACGTAGAAAAGAAATTAACCCGGGCTGTGCTGTAATTATTTTTTTCGAATTTCGAGATGAAATTTTCATGTTCAGTAGATTTTGGGTCGCTGAATCTGAAAATTCAATTTTTATCCTTTTTCCTTGTCAGGATAATCGACAGGACCAATTTTTGCGCTGTGAACATATGGTCACGCTAGTACTGCTAGGGTACAGGTTTTTTTTTATGTGCAAAATTCAAATTTCTAGGAGAAATTAAACACGGTTTTTTAATTTATTGAAATAAAACTTTATTAAGAAACAATAAAAATAGTTTTTCATGTGAGCACAATGAAATTTTAGTATCAAGGAGTGTGATAAGCTGCAAAACAATTAACACAAAGCCCAACATTGCATATCTTGCAAAAAGTTCTGCCTACAATTTTGCATAAATCACCAGTACAAAGTCTTCTTTTCTCGCAAAGAAGCAACAAATGATCTGTTCGATCCTACTGGATGTTTTGTGCGAGGTCATCTTCACGTCGCGGTCGCTTTGGCCCTATATGAATCGGCTGTTGGCCACAGTAGCAATAGTAAATAGCAACTTCGCGTTTAAATTCTAACTGAGTGAATCTTTTTGAACCTCTTTGCTGTTGCCAAACATTATTCACTGCAACGTCAAGTAGCCCAGTGAAAATTGCACTCCACCACTTCTTCCCACGATATCCAATGCGATGGTGATTGACGTTTTGATAAAGACGATCCACTCCACTCATATACTTGTTATACTCTGTTATGACGCATGTTTGAGTAACACATATTTTTTTCCCCGGTTTCTTTGAGTACCGTGCTGCTGAAGAAGTTGGCAAAGCACCAATGCATGTAGAAGCAGTGCAAACAACAGATTTATCGACCCATTTCGTCAGTCGTATGCCGGTTTCATTCATTTTGATTGTTTCGTAAGAACCGCGAACAGCCTTTTCATAGCTTTTTTGCTTTATCAGGCAACTGAAAGGAATGCGATTCTCTCGAATTGATCCGGTTGCATTATAAACTCTCGATTTGAGATAGGCAAGCAAAAGGAAACTCGTAAGCAAATTATCAAAATAAAAAGAAAATGGTAACTGGAAACTGGAAAACGTAACTGTATCAACATGATCACCATTTTGCAGCACCACTTTACAACCCGCCATCAATTGAGCTCGACAAACATTATCGATTAAACCGCCTTCATTTTCTCCAGCATCATCTTCGCCACTTACATATCCATCTCCATAAGGCGGTTGAAGGTAAATGGTATCGATATTTGCACCAAAAACTTCATTCTCTTCTTCATCGACCAACTGTTGTAAGAAATCGGCAGCTTTTTCAAGAGTTAATTTCCTAAGAAATAATTATTAAAGTATAAGTTGTCAATTGTAACTTATTAAATTGAAAAATATTCACTTTATGCACAAAACAAGAAAAAAAAACACGAACAGAAAATAAATCACTAAACCTGTACCCTAGCGGTGCTGGCGTGACCATATGGTCACGACTTAAAAAAATGCAGAGATTCACTAAAAAAAACATTTTTTATTCCGAAACTTCATTTCCATTTGAGAATACCTTTGTTTAGCTTTCGATTGATACATAAATTACATTTAAAGCGTTGAGAAAATTATTTAAATAAATAAAAACTAACTTGCGATTGCTTGCCATTTGCGTTTTTTTGACTATCAAAAAGAATATATAACTTTGTGCCTTTCTTTTGTTCAGTTTTCTTCACTAAAACGTGCCATGATGCATACCGTTAGAATGCAATAACAAATTGCCACTCAAAAATGACATACATGCCAATGGTATGTTTGTCAGTGGTCCACAAGATAAGATTTAGTAAACGTCACATGCAAGTGACCATATGGTCACGCTAGCACAGCCCGGGTAACACTTAGCTCATGTCTGATTTGACAGATAATTAGTTTTATCCTTCCGCTGAACGAATATTTTTGTGTATACGCTTGAACAACGCTGGGAAATATTGCGACATTACTTTGAAAATCATGGTAATGTTGCAGAATGTGTGCCGATACACCCAAAACTAGTCACTGTTTGGTGCGGATTTTGGTCCAGAGGCATAATTGGGCCATTTTTCTTCGAAAATGAGCAAGGAGTGGCCGTTACAGTCAATGGCGATCGTTATCGGGACATGTTGAACGAATTTTTGTTTACAAAAATTGAAGAGGAGGAAATACAGCTGCACACAATCGATAATGTGCTTAAAAATTGGACCGATCATGTAGGCTACAGCCATTTGAATGAAATTATTTTCATTATTAACCGGAAGGATTGTACTTTCAAATAAAAAAGAAATTTAAGAAAATATTCAGTAGCTTTTTTTATAGCATTTTCAAAAAAAAATAGTTATTTGGCGGACCCTTTACAAACGGAGCTTCTAATACTTCCAAACTGATTTATTTATACTGTTATGACAATTTCTTATTAATAAAATGTGTTTTAAATTTAATAACATAAAATGCATTGCATGCATTAAATAGAAATGTTTGTTGGGTAAGTATTGCTGAAAAAAAAAATATAAAAGCATCCGCCGCATGTACACTTGTCGGAGTCTCATCGACAACTAAATGAAAGAGCATAAGTATATGTGTGAAGTGGTCTATGCACAATTATGCTATGAAATGCCTACCTCTGGCCTATATGCTCGTTGGTCACACTTAAATATTTTTAAAAGTGCTTTTTTTAAGAAAAACTAAAAAAATTCAATAAAAAAATGCAATAAAAATATGCATTGAAAATAAAATAAGTAAAAATATGCAATAGAAACATGCATTTAAAGCTAAATATGCAAAAATATGCATTTATAGCAAAATATGCAAAACTATACATTTATAGCAAAATATGCAAAAATATTCACTAACAAATCGAAGCCACTCTTTGATTCGCAAAGATATTTTTTGTTTACCCTGTTTCTATACTTAAGGAAAAAAAACATGCATTTGTATAAAAAATCCGGTCCCTACTTATAATAAGTAAATAGTATTCGTGTTCAATGTTAAATTATATTTTTGGTCATTTAACATAACTTAAACATAAAAAAGTTTGCAAAATTAAATGAATTATTATGAAAATGGCAATAAAATCAAGTTATTTTTGTAATATTAAGTCTAATATTTAATAATAAGGTCAATTATTTTGTATGACAATTACAAAATATCAATAATAAAGTATAAAAGTTGCACAACTGTCAAATTAAAATATCATTCACTTCTAGTGGTTTTTAGTGATAACAACTAAATTTTGATTCAGATAATAAAACCGTTTGAAATGTTCAAAATTGTAAGTTACAAAGAAAACAAAAAAAAATTGTGTGAAATTTCTACAAATTTTATATATTTTTTAGGTATCCTTCTTTGCTTTGATTGCTGTAGCCATAGCTGCTCCTGGTTTTGTAGAAGAAACTCATGTTGTGCAGCCGGTGGTTACTAAGATACACACTGTACCCTCAGCTGTATCTCACCAAAGTTTTTCACAAGTTCATAACAGAGCTCACTATGTAACTCCAGTAGTAAAGACTGTTGTGGCCGCTCCTGAGGTACATACTTATCATGCAGCAGCACCAGCTGTAGTGAAAACTATTGCTACTCCAGTAGTTCATCATACTTATCATCATTCAGCTCCCGCTGTTGTCAAAACTATTGCTACTCCAGTAGTCCATCATAGTTATCATCATTCAGCTCCCGCTGTTGTCAAAACTATTGCCACCCCAGTTGTCCATACTTATGCCGCACCCACTATTGTGAAAACTGTTGCTACCCCAGTTGTCCATACTTACTCTGCCCCCACTGTAGTTAAAACTATTGCTACTCCCGTAGTCAGTCATGCTCTTTCTCAACATAGCCATGCTATAACACATCAATCTCATGAAATCCATCAAAAACATGCCGTTATTACACCTGTTGTTAAATCTTATGTAGCAGCTCCAGTTGTGAAATCTATCTATGTTCACTAAGTTCCTTATTAATTTTGTTGTTCCTTTCAAAATATATTAAAAAAAAAAAATCAGAAAATTTTACCTCTTTTCGTTTCGTTCGTCAAACTGCCGCAAAATTAGTTCCTGACTAAATAGATTCTTTGTGGTAATTTAAAAAACTAATTAAGTACAGGCCACTGAGTCAGTGATCTTCTTCTTCATTTCCGCTTAACTCCCTGGGCATAGGGCCTCTACAAAGTTTCTCCAAAATATTCTGTCATTCGCTAGTAGTTGTCAGTGATGCTAGAAGATATTTTGAGAATACCCTATGATTGTTATAAAACACCCAAAACTCTTTTTCCCTAAATTTTTTACTACACCATATATATAATTTCACATAAAATGCAAGTTCTAAATCAATTTTTCTTTAACTAATTCTAATCCATAATTTCCGTATTTTTTGACGAATACGTCAGGTTTTTCATATCGCATTTGTCAGGTTTTTCATATCTTTTATTGCGAATTAAATTGTTTTAGCAAGCAAGCAATCGAACTTCGTAACTGACATTAATGTTGCAACATAAGCTAAGAATGTCCAACGGCTTCTTATCCATAATGAGTACTTTTGGCATTCTTATTTCAGGATGAAAATAAATCTTCTGTCACAAGTCGTCAACTTATAAGCATCGATATAAAGAACAGATGTCACTAATAATGTTCCAAATACGGAATGTAATATGGCGTTCACACCTTATTGCTTCAAAAGCCTTATGCCAAAGCGAGCGTCAAAGATTACGGAACTTTTGTAACAGAATAAATGGACATATATGATTAGCAATTAGTAGGTGTGAACGCCATATTAGTTTTTGAATTTAAACAAAGTTAAAAATGTAAAAAAAAAAAATATTTTACTAAAAATAAGCGAAATATTCCATAAACTTTGGTCTCTTTTTTAATAAAAGACACTTAAAATTGTTATACACTTATATATTTACCAAATAATAAGGTCGAATAAAGCTATATTGCGGTATTTAATCGACAAAAAAAAACGAATTTCGAATATTGATCGAATATTCGTAACATCTTTGCTACTAGGCCTTGATGCGAAGTTCCTTAATTTATCAAAAAACTAAAAAAAGTTAAATCCAAATTTAATGTATTATGTATGTATTGTAGGTAAAATTAAAATTTGTTTTTAATTTTGTACATTCATAAAAATCCTATTTTTTTTAAATTTCCCTACATTTGCTCGAAAATAAAATATCGTTTACCCTCAAGTTGAAATTTTGGAAAAAATTCCTACAAAACTGGAATTTTCCCTATATATATTCCGCGTGCATCCCAAAAAACTGTTGCCATCACCTTATTGTCCACGATTACGTTTATGTTCAATTGAGGGCAAACGCGGCATCCATCTTGCAGACAGCTTTCTTAAACCCAACTGATCATTTAAAATCGTAGCCACACTGCCATATGAAATGCCTATGGCATCAACAATATCACGCACTTTTACTCTTCGATCAGCCAATCGGGTATTCACTCGAAATTCACTTTTTTCCATTTAAAGAAAAAAAAAAACACGAGGTTGTATGTTTTGAACAGCTGTTAAACGCAAAGTAAATGACGGAACTTGCCCAAAATTTGACAGTAGTCTATTAACAGGTAGTACTTGATGGGATCAGTGATGCATTTCATATTACTACGAGGGAAGTTCAAAAAGTTACGGACTTATTGATCCGCACTCGTAACAAGGCCAATTTTCGCCATCTATGTCAACACTAAATTATTAGTCGAAGACTGTGGAGTATATTTTAAGAGTGTCCTTAAATAACGATAGGTCCAATTTCATTCATTACACCACCCAGTTTTGTTATGATTGGTTCCAAATACAAGAATTACCTATCAAAAACATATATTAACAAAGGGCTCGCTTGATTATTTTTGTTTGCGATGACCCACAATTCATGGGTGATCATTACACTCTCGCTTATAAAAAAAGTGAGAATAATGAGTTACCTGAATAAGCAATTACTTTAATATTAGGAATAAGTGGTTACTCTCGATTATAGAATAAGTGGTTACCAAAATAAGTGGTTATCTTTAAATAATTTTTTTTTAAGAAATCTTTAAAAAAAAAATTCAAAATAACTTCAACTTGGAAAATTTACTAGTAAAAATTTTTAAAACAAATTAATACAATATTAGAATCAAAATTGTGTAATCGATACTTATATTACCAATTACCAGTAACTCCTTATTTTGCAATTATATATAAGTACTTATATAAGCCATTATCAGTAAGTCATTATTTTACATTTTAAATTATTGCAATAATCTAATTGGCCTGTCATAACCATGTTTGGCTGGGTAGATTTTAATTTTTTTGGAAAATGCTTAACCGTGACGAATCACTCCCGAAATGGCCCATTCCTGAAAAAATGCAATTTTATTAAAAACTGCCAAAATTCAAAATTTTGAATTTTTTTTAATTTTATTTATTCATATGCTTATACCTGCTAACTTATCTCAAGTTAACCAAAGATTAGGCTTAACCATAAGTATGAGTGTCAAATTTATATGGACATATCAATGGTTGTTGCTAAACTCTGGTTATTTGTAGAGAAGTTACTTACCCTTAAAATTATGCAAATATGAATTTATGCTTCAGTCGGTTATCATTATCCCATTTTAACCTAGAGCCAAAAATGACCCATAAATATTTGAAAGAAATGCAAAAAATATCTTTTGTTTAAATTGATTACAATTTTTGTTTGTGCAATTTGCAACAGTCAATAGCAATTTTTATATTACAATAGCTACAATTAAAAAAATAAAAAAATAATTGATTAAAATTATAAATCGTGTTTTCCTTTAAAGGAATTTTTATGAAATTTTGCTGAAAGTTCAATAGAATTTGAATGTTTTCACTAAAGTTTAAAAATTTTCCGAAAAATATAAATTTAATTTTATTGAACTATAATTGTCTTCAGCTATATTTGCGAAATGTTGAACTCTTAGTTGCCCGTGGTAATTGTGGGCGTTGTGGTGTAATGGTGTATTGGTTAGCGCGTTGGACTGTTACAAAGATGGTTCCGGGTACGATTCCCGGTGACGACAACATCAATTTAGAAAAAAAATATATATCCGTTTTCTATCACTTATATATATCGCTGCGCCCAAATTCGGTGTTCCAATGGCACTTAACCCCACCGAAGTAAAATAATGAATCAGGGCTATGAAACAAAAAGCTTCAATAAATTCGCCAACTCTACATCAGGTGGCTATCAACAACTGTTCTAAGACTTATCATCTCGTGCAATTACAATATTGCCATATTTGAAGCCCTTCATCTTTCACCACCTTTCATCTTTCACCACCTTTCATCTCTCCACTATCCCCTTTCCAAAGAAAGCAACACATTAATTAATAGCAAGAATTTACTGTGTGTTGCTTCTCTTTAAAAAAAAAATGATTATTATATCAAAATTTGTAGAGAATTTGTATTTTTGCGCAAAAATTTGCGTAATTTTCTGAAGCGTATCAATTTTTGTTAGGCTATAATTTTTTATCTATTTTTTTTTTATGCTTAACCGTTAGTTTAACGTGGATAGAAAGACCAATGAAAATTAGTTTCAATAATGACTACATAATTGTATAACGTGTAAAGTGCTCAAAACAAATTTTCCACTTGGAAAATATAATTAGTTTGTATAATCCGATCCATATGGCTATCGATCCATTTGGAGCTTGTGGGCAAAAAAGACCTAAACAGATACTAAGAAATTTTCTGGATGACTTTTTTGTGTGAACTTGCAGATTTTTGAATTGGTATATGTGTTAGAGGAAACTGAACTTATAAGCATGCGCCTCTCACACTTTTGACGGCTAAAAAGATGGGGTCAAAACAGGTCCAGTTATATTTTGTGTTTTTTTCATATTTTATGTTGTAAACGAAATTTTTAAATTTTAATTGTAAATTAAATTAAAATAAAATTTAAATGTAAATTTCTAGTGTAATTTTTTACATTTTCCTGTTTAACTAACAAATTAAACACAGAAAACAAACAAGTCAATTCACTTCTAGGCACCTATCCCTTGACAGGTCAACAAAGTGCGATATGACTGCACTTCAATTATATTTTGTTTTTGTAGTGTTTTCTTTCTATATTAATTTGAAAAAGTTGTACTGGGTTGTTTGATGCTTAGTTGTTACTTATAATTGAATTACTTTGGGTCTTCTTTCTATAATTCGTCATAACTTTTAAATTTATCCATGAATATTTTTGTAATTTATCTTGCATTTGTCGTTAAAATGCTGACTACAGAAAATTTGATTTTGAAAATGTTATTTTTTAGGGGATAAAATATATATATAAATATTTTTTTATTTATTTTTTTTAAAGAGAAGCAAAACTCAGGAAACTCTTCCTTTTAATTAATGTGTTGCTTTCTTCGGAAAGGGGATACAGGAGAGATGAAAGGTGGGGATGGAGGGCTTCAAACATGGCAACACTATAATTGCGCGAGATCATAAGTCTTAGAACAATTGTTGCTCGCCATCTGATGGAGAGTTGGCAAACTTATTGAAGCTTTTTGGCTCATAGCCCTGAATCATTATTTTACTTCGGTGGGGTTAAGTGCTATGGGAACACCGAAGGTGAGCGCTGCGATATACATATATGAGGGATAGAAAACTCATACATATTATTTTTCGAAATTGATGTTGTCGTCACCGGGAATCGAACCTGGGACCATCTGTATAACAGTCCAACGTGCTAACCATTAGTTTAGTTAAAAACAAAATCAGAGTTTTTAGTTATTTATTTTTATATATATTTTGATAGGAACAACAAATTAAAAATCGATAACATAAGTTCAATCATTAAATTAATAATTTAATGAACATAGATAGATTTAACAACTGGAGCTGCTGCAAAAGATTTAACGACTGGTGTTATATAGGCATGTTTTTGATGGATTTCATGGGATTGATGAGTTATGGCATGGCTATGTTGTGAAACAGCATGACTGACTACGGGAGTAGCAACCGTTTCAACTGCAGCAGGAGCAGAATAAGTATGGACAACTGGTGTAGCAACAGTTTTCACAATTGTGGGAGCGGCATAAGTATGGACAACTGGGGTGGCAACAGTTTTGACATCAGCGGGAGCTGAATGATGATAACTATGATGGACTACTGGAGTAGCAATAGTTTTGACAACAGCGGGAGCTGAATGATGATAAGTATGATGTACCACTGGACTAGCAACTGTTTTCACTACAGCTGGAGCGGCATGATAAGTATGTACCTCAGGAGCGTCAACAACAGTCTGTACTACTGGTGTGACATGGTGAGCTCTGTTATGAACTTGTGAAAAACTTTGATGAGATACAGCTGAGGGTACAGTGTGTATCTTAGTTACTACCGGTTGCACAACATGAGTTTCTTCTACAAATCCAGGAGCAGCTATGGCTACAGCAATCAAAGCAAAGAAGGATACCTAGAAAATACATTTTATAAAATTATTTAAATTTTTTTTTTTTTTCTTAAAACTTACAAATTTGAACATTTTTAAAATAATTAAGTTTTGAGATAAAATGGCGTTGTTATCTTTTAAAACCACTAGTAGTGAATGATATATTTAATTGACAATTTAGCAACTTTTATACCTAACTTTGCAAATTTGCTTAGAAATCCTTGCAATTACTGTGAATTGTTAATATTTTGTAATAAAAAAACAATTGACCTTATGTTGAAATATTTTAAACTTGTTATATTATTAAATAATTGTTTTTCATTTATTAAAAAAATCGACTTCATATCGTCAAAAAAAATGTAGTTAATTTTATAAAACTTCAATTTAACATTGAACTTGAACCTGACTAACTTTAATGTTTTTTTTAAAAAAAAAAAGGTTTAAATCTCAATAAATTAATTTATTTAATTTTTATTGTTTTCTTTTGTAATTACAATCAATCAATTTTATTTAAAAGTTTATTATTTGTTAAAAACATAATAAAGAAATATTTTTTTTTTTTAAATACCAACAGCCGAAATACAAATAAATAATTGTCTATGATTTAAACAGCGGGGTGTTCAATTAGTATTGGCGCTAATATTTATTTAAAAATTTTGTTAATAAAACTTTGGCTACTGTTTGATGCTTGAAATTGTTTTTATATTCAACTTTATAATATTTTGGTAATTTATCTTTACTTAATGATATTTAAGTTTTATTATTTTGTAAATTTAAGTATTCAATTGTTTGTTAGTTTTATGAAATGCTTAAATTATAATGCTTATTTAATTCAGTAGGAAGACTTAGGTATTTTTTTTTTGCCGGAAGAAAGAGTATTTGAAGTTTTAGTGCATGTACCGATCGAATCATTGAATTATGTTGTTGGGGGAAAAAAAGTTTGATGCTAAATATTCCAAATGTACACTAGGAGGTCACAGTAAAAAATGTTCTTTATTTGACGAAAAACTTTCTAACATAAAACCAAAGAAAGTCTGGGTTAATAATGAATATTTTAAAATTCGAAGTTTAAAATTTATTTATTTATTAATTAATAATCATATAATTACTATTACCCTAACCGAGCACTAGCTACTATGGCTTTCGGCGCGTTATAGCGAAAACAGACCAGAGCCTCTGGAGGGAATGGAACCAACGACCCCCGCACTGATAAGCCAGCACGCTACCAACTAGTCTACCGAGACGCACTCGAAGTTTAAAATAACGGCTACTATATTAATTAAATCAAGTTTTTTCCTTTTCTCCTAATTAAGTACACTCAAATAAAAAAGTTAGTAAAGTCAGCAAAAAATTTTGCTGAGTCAGCAAAATTTTAGTCAGGAGGGTGCTTGCAAAAAAATTGCTTATATCAACAAAATCTTTAGCAACAAAATTAGTAGAAAAAAACTCAGAAAATTTGTAGAAAAATTTTACTTTAGTTAATTTATTTTGCTGAAAATCATAAAACATATTTTTGTGATTCTTTTTAAAATAATTTATCTTTCAACTACTTACATCATTGGTTGTCTAAATGATGCTATCTTTAAAAGGAACGCTAAAGCAGCAGAGAATTACAGAAACGAAACAAAAAAATAACAAAATGCAACATATACAACCCTTCGTTTGCAATAAGAAAAAGGAAACATAAAAATTTACCTAAGATGTATGTCTTTCGCTTTAGTCTGTCTACCGGCTGTATATTTGTTATCAACTTTACAGCTCAAATTGACTCAAATACACGTTTAATCTTTTTTAAATTTATATATTTTATTTTGTCTTTTATTTAATTAATAGACAATTACTTTCACAAGCCGGTGAAAACGCAAAATTTAAGTTGTTTCAATCCACAATTTTGTTTTATGTATGCAAAACAGATACAAAACCTTCCATGGTTGATTTTTTTATGTGTCTTACTAGAGTTGTACTTTTTAGTATAATTTTCCTCGTCACTACTACATCTTGACAACTAATTCATTCTGCTTATAACTTTTAATCTGGTTGTAGTTCACACTAATGATCTGCTAATCAGCACAATTTTTTTTTAGCAAAATAAATTAGTAAAACATTAGTAAAATATTAGTAAAACATTAGTTAAAAACAGTTAAGTGCTGACTAAGTATAACTAAAATTTTAGTTTAAAACATAATTTTAGCAAAAAATTTGCTGAAAAATAGTATACTTGATTTACAAGATGTTTTACTAACTTTTCTACTAACTTTTTTTTTGAGTGTATAAAATATTCCAAATCGATCAACATTTGTAAAAGCTCTACGCTCTGAAAATTAGTATTCATAACAGATATGAAATTTTGACACCCTGAGCACAACCTAAGCTAAAATAGGGTGATTATAAATACAATTTTCAGAAAGCATACATGTTTCTCTTAAACTTTTTTTTAACATTTTTTCCCAATTGGCTTACAATAGAGGTATCCCAACCAGGACCGGCAATCGTAGTTAATTTAGGATATGTTGTAGAGAATATAAAGGGATCCTTGTGTCTTAAGCTGCCCAATCTCATGTTTAGGCGTTAGGGTAAAATATTATTCCATTTCACATTTTATTCGGGAGTTTTTAAAAACCTTCGACACACCTTTCAGATAATGGCCCTTAAAATTTTATTAAACTGGGTATTTATATTCTCTTAGCAAAGGGTGACTTAATAAGTTCTTTCGGATTTGATTAAAAAAAAAAAACACATAAAATTTAGAGAAATGTATGGAATATTTATTTAAGTCGATAGAACGATCTATATAATTCAATGTTTAAAGATGATTTCATGTAAATGTTGCCCGCGGCTACGCCTCAAATGGTTCATATGCTGGGTCCAACTTTGGCATACTCTCTCAAACATATCGGCCGGTATCTCACGAATAAATTCTTCAATATTGGCTTCCAGTGCGTCAGCCATTGCGGGCTTGTCCCTATAGACATGAGCCTTAACATAGCCCCTCAAAAAATAGTCTTAAGGCGTTAAATCGCACGGTCTAGGCGGCTAATTGGCCGGCCCCAAACATAAAATAAACTGTTCACCGAACTCGCCTCTCAATTGGTCCATTATTTCGAGTGCTATGTGGCATGTGGAACCTTCTTGTTGAAACCACATGTCACCCAAGTCTAGCTAGTCCATTTTAGGCAAAAAAAAAATTCTAAGCATCGCACGATAGCGCTCGCCATTTACAGTAATGTTCCTGCCTTCGTCGTCTTTGTAAAAGTACGGTCCAATGAAGCCACCGGCCCACAATCCACACCAAACAGTGTATGCCTTCGCAGTTCTTGCAATGCTTTTGGCTGCTCTTCACACCAAATACGGCAATTTTGCTTGTGCATGTGGTCCATTCAACCAGAAATGAGCTTAGTCGCTGGGCACAATTTTCCGATAAAAAAGTGGTTCTTCATCCAACTTTGCCAGCGCCCATTCACCAAAAGTTAGCCGTTGTGGTAGCTGGAGTGGCTTTAATTCGTGCACCAGCTGTAGTTTAAAAGGTGTTACACCCAAATCCTTCCGCAAAATTTTCCACGTAGTGGAGTAACAGAGGCCCAATTGCTGCGAACGGCGTCGAATCGATAATTCACTCCCATCAACAACACTGGCGGATACTGCAATATTTTCCTCTGTCCGCACTCTACTTATGAGTGTTGGAGGTTTAATGTCCTATAATGTAAATTTGGTGCGAAATTTAGTCACAAGATTATGAATAGCCACCTCAGAAGGTCGCCTAAACTAACCATAAATAAAATTCGATAATCTGCAAGCTTTGTTCATTTGTAAGTCGATTCATGATTAAATTAACCAAACTGAACATGTTTAACAGTAACATGTTACACGAAAACAGTTAAGCTGCCGAAAACAGTGTGCCAAAAAGAAAGTTGCTAAGAAATCACCCTTTAAATATGGAATTCGGGTATTTTTTTCTTTTTCAAAATTCGTTGTAGTTCGCGTTTATTTGCTGCTCAAAGTTGGGGGGGGGGGGGGGGGGGTGTTTAATAAGTGCGTTAGAAATATACAATGCTTAAATTATCATAACTTTTGAACGCTTCAACATAAAATTAAGCATTTGGTGTCATATTAAAGAATAAATACTCTTACTTGAGCAGTGTTCCACAAATATATTTTTTTTTTTCCGAAAAGAATAACGAAATTGAAAAAATGTCTTTAATTCGCTAATATCTCAAAAAAACCATAATTAATTTTTATGAAATTTATTTTGCAATTAACTCAAAATGTAGCATACACTAAGAAAAAAAAAATATACTAAAATCAAGTAGAAACATACTTAAAATAAATAAAAACGCTGTTGATTTACAACAAAGTATGTTTTTACTTATTATAAATATTTTATAATTAATTTTAAAATGGTATAATTTTTAGTTTTTAATAAAATACTACTCAATTTAAGTTGAAAAACAGTTAAACTTAGTATGCAATTTTGTGCTTTTCTAGTATTCCATTCCACTTGTTTGTAATTGCTGAAATTGTTGAAGTTAATATAAATTACTTAAATATACTAATAAAATTATAAATAAAGTATTTTTAAACTGTGTAAATGGACTTACAATTAAGTCATTACTTCCATGAAGTAAATTACCTGTGGGGAGGACTAGGAGACCTTGGAACACTATCTCAGTGAATGCCCGGCATTTGCCGGGATCCGGGTCGTAATACTATGCAGTGACCCAATATCCACTTTGGGGGATCTTAGGCGCATAGGATGGAAGAAGTTAAGAAATTTCGTCAGTGCGACGGAGTTCCTGGGGTAGGAATGTGACATAGGACCGATTGTTTAGAGCGCACAACAAGCCGACATTCTGGCTTAAGTGTAAGTCCTCAGGGACTTAAGTCGGATTATGGAATCATTTTCCCCTCTCCGAATCATCATTTCGACCTAACCTAAACCTAACCTAAATTACCATGACACCTCAGATTGCTCCAAGATCTCTGCTGATTTTGTGTCCAAGAGCGATGGTTGTTGCCCCTGATCGATGGTGTAATCAAGTTTACTGTTCTGGTAATTCCTATGCAAAGATTAAATCCTTAAATTAAAAATAACAACACAAATTATTAAACAATAACTTTAACAATTAATTTCCTTAAAAATATTACACAAATTAAAAAACACTTTGTCTATTTAAGAAGTTAATATTATGCAATTGCCATTTATTTACAAATTAAAATAACAATCAACACTTTATTACCATGGAATTTAAATTAAATGTTTATATTTTCATCTTGAATTCAAAGTTAATATATATTTTTTTCATGAGTCTGCAAAAAACGACTTGCTTGAAGATGTCAAACTTGTTTTTGACAACTATAAGTACAAACATATTTATTTTAAGTACGTTTATATTTATTTTATAAATGTTTTTTAAACACATAATATTTTAAATAATATATGAAAAATATTTAATTTAACTATGTTTTTCTCTCTCTGTGTACAAGAGTGGAATCAGAGGGATTAAAAATAAACGGATTTTTTTCGAAAGTATCTTTGATATTAAATATAAAATTTTGTATATTCACATATATGCCCTACGACAAATTTCAATATTTTTTGCCACGCATGGAAAAATCCATATGCATAGTAAACATGAGACCACATGTAGTTAAACTCTGTACTCAGATTTTCGCTATCACATCCTTTGTCATTACAAAAGGACATTTATAGGTACATTTTAAAACAAATCATTTAAATATTTGAACTCCTTAAATGAATACAAATATTATGTATTTTTTTGTAACCCGGGGAAACTTATACAACTTTTTTTTTGCTAAATTTGTTCCTATCAGCACGTAATGGGCAATAATGTATTAATAATAGAAATCGCCTTTTCAGGTCATTTTGAAACAAAAACCTCCCGCATAAAGTGCATTTCCTTAAAATTAATTTTTTTTTTCAAGTTTTTAACATTAAAGTTCTACTAGTTGTCTAATAATACTGGACAACATATTTTAAATAACTCTTTACTGGCTGTGTTGGTTATTTTGCGAATTTTGATGTTAAATCGCGAAACAACGCTTTAATCTGTTTTATGAAATTCCGCAAAACACGTCAAATTTGAAAACGTTTGTGTACTTTAAGTATGATATGCATTCTTATTGTCGCAACACGTTAAAATTTTAGCTAAATATTAAATTTTAGTATAATAAACCAAAAAGAGGATTATGCGGAAACCTTTTTGAAAACCGCGAAAAAATAAAATTGCGTTACTTTATATTTTTATGGCGTAATATACGATTAGGGTAGCTAAAATTTGATAATTGCAAAAAAAAAAAGTCAGAAGTTATAACCCTAGTGCACACAGAAACTTTCGACTTTTAATAACCCGATTAAAAAACTAATATGATACTTATAATAATACCTATAATCATACGAAATTTAATATGAAACCCATTTCAATCACGAAAACCACCGATTCAATAACTTTAATTGCTGAAATCCCGACAACAACGAAAATTGCCAATTCAATTAAAAATTTGAATTTGAATTATTTTCAATTAAATAATAACTCATTTGATTAAGTGATCAATATCGTATAACTTTCCAAAATCAAAAAATAAGAAAAAATTGTTGTTTCCATACCATTTTTTTTTTTATTAAAGTGCTGTTGCCATAACAAAAGTTTTTTTATAGCTGTGCCATTTAGTGTAAAAATGCTATTGTAAAAGTTTTAGCTCAATCGGACAAAGCCTTCCGAAACAGCCCTAAAGTTTAGAAACCGGAATACAAACCGAAAAAGTCACTTTTTTTTAGATTTTGTCAAATTTTTTAAATGTCGTAAAAGTTTTTACTCAAGAACGTAAATTAATCGAAATGAAGATACAATTATGTTTTCAAAAAGGTATAAAAACACAAAATCGGTTAAAAACTAGCCCAGTAATAAATAATGCCCCAGACCACTAAGGTGGCAATTATTACTTGACCGAGAAATTCAAGCACACATTTTAAAAAATTTTTAAATTGATTACTGAAATATATTTTATTTTACTTAAAAGACTCAAATTTGTGAGATGTATAAGAAGTTTTTTTTTTGCATGGCGTTAACCTGTCCTAATGTGATGTCAAAAACGGACAACATTTTTTAGGTGTTTTTCAAATCTTCAATTTCAAATTTTAAAAAAGTTTCTTCAACAAAATCGCAAAAATTGAGATTTGGACTACAGTGACTTGTTTAAAACATGTTAGAGATCGAAAATAAAAAATTTTAAAAATATCCCCTGGCACACTTGGGTAGGGCAACGATTTAATTTTTGCAAATTTCGAGGAAATTGTGTTTTTTTTTGGTTTTTTTTTGGTAATTTTTGACTTATTTGTTGTCATAAAATAATTAAAATCGAGAATTAGCTACTTTTGTACCGTTTTTGTTTATCATCATGACTTAAGGTTGAAAATAAAAAATTTTGGACATCATTAAGCCATGTGGACCAGAGGCCCCAAGAGACCCCACACTTATATATTTCAATTTACAAAAAACGTTGAAGATTTTCTTACTACTTTTGAATTTTAATAAACATGATGTAAAATATAATAACACAATATTTAAAGATTCTGTGCCAAAAGTTTGGGACATATTAAACAACGTTAACCCTAGCCGAGCCGCATTAAGGTCCACGAAGTTACTGCGAGAATTTATATATATTTGAACAAAAAGTATTTAAATTCTCTTTTTTTACAAACCTATCTAAAACCAGTACTTTAATCATTTAACATATATTTTGGACTAAATTAACCCATGATGCTCTTGGTGTCAAAAAGACCCATAGTTGAAAAAACTTTAAAAATATGTTCTGTTATGTTAACACAAGCATAATATTGGAACTTTATTTTTAACTTGTGAATTATAAAGAAATAAATTTTAGTTTTGTATTAAAAAGCAATGAAAATATTTCATACAAACTATGAATTTTATTCACAAAACACATGAAACTTTCATAACGTTTATCCTAGAATTAATGAAAAATATTTCATATACTTTATGAAATTTTCACTTGGGTCAAAGAAACCATTAAAATTAATTTAATGAAACATGTTTCATTGATTCAATGAAACATATATTTGGGGACTTTTTTATGAAAAAACTCATTGTATTAATGAAGGAATTCAATGAATTAATTCATTAATACTACTCACAAATTTCTATCAGTGAAGCAACCCCTAAATATTGACCGAATTGGCTGAAATTTTGACTGAGCATTACTGAGCACTATTTCTTGTACATCTCTGAAATTCGACAATCTTTTTTGTTTAAGCACCATATGTATTAAATAATATTTAAAAATGTTTAATTTTCACCCAGAATGAAAAAAACACTAAAAAAAACATAGCGAAACTTCAAAAGGCTATACAAATTAAATTCATATACATAAATATATTAGAAAAATATTGAAAATCGCATGGATCGTGATTAAACAAATATGTTACAAATTTTAAAAATTATCGCAATCGAACAAACTTTAAAGTTTTTGATGTAATTTTATTTAAAACATAAAATTTCTTATCAGTATCTAACATTTCCTTATTTAATGATGGACAACATGAGTTACTGGAGCGGCATGTACAACAGGAACAACGGGAGCTACAACAGCGGCATTAGAGTGGATTTGAACATGAGATTGATGAGAAACAGCATGACTAACAACAGGAGTGTGAACAGGAGCAGCATGATAAGTCTGAACAACTGGAGTGTGGACAACGGGTGTGTGAATCACTGGAGTGTGGACAACGGGAGTATGAACTACTGGAGTATGAACAGTTTTCACAACGGGAACAATAGGAGCAGCATGAACTGTGGTCCTAACTACAGGAGTTACAACTGGAGTTACAACAGCTGTATTATGAACACGGGTGAAACTTTGATGTGACACGGCTGAAGGGGCAGAGTGAACAACAGTACCAACTTTAGCTAAGACAGGTTCCTGGACAATAGAATGATGTTCAGCAACAAAACCGGGAGCAGCCAATGCCACCGATACAAAAGCAATTAAAGCAACCTAAGAAATAAGAATATGGATTTTAATAAAAATTATCTTAATTTAAAAACTTATTTTCGTGCCAATAAAGAAAACTTACAAATTTGAACATTTTGAAAAAATGTAAATGAGCTTTCAATGAAGTGATTGTATTGAAATATCAAAAGAAACTGATAATTTTTCTTTGAATTCAAATTCAATTTATAGTTATGGCCTAAACTTGGATGAGATTTCAATTGTCAATCTTTAGCTTTAGGCCAAACGCCTACATTGAACTTGAACTTCAACAGCAAAATAAACAGAAATCTTGAGATTTCTGTCAATATTTTAACTTAAATCCTATTATGTGTGCTACACCCAGAATATTATAAACCAGAACTTAAAAATGATTTGACATTTTTATTTTTTTTTTTGGTTCCTAAGCGTTTACGTCTTCCAACAGAGAAGAAATATAAAATAATTGATTAGAGACATAAGCAAAGTACCTCCAAACAACCAATAAAATAATAACACTTGAAATCTCTTAACTCAACCTTCGTCAATTAAAGTACAAAAATACTAATAAAAAATTTTAGGTTTATAGCCAAAAAATATTAAGTACACGCTTTTTATATGAGCTTTTAAATGGTGTTAAATAAATGGTGTTGCCAGATAATGGAGATGATTTAAAAAAAAATTGGGATTGGGAATTTAACAGAACATAAAACAAGTTTTTAAAAAGTTGCTAAATGAGTTAATTCACATCAAATCAATCAATGAGCATCTTTTACGCTCCACTGATTTTATTTCTATGTTAAAACAACATTGCGTATAATGTATAAAAAATAAATTTAAAAAAAAAATTCCTTAGGTGCTAAGAAGTTTTAACTAATATTTTTATTTATTTTAATTATTAGTGCAAATAACACTTAGAGACTCTTTAAGCACCTCGAACATTTACAATGATTGGAAACTTAACTTAATTCCATAAAACGTTTAACATAAAAATTATAAACAAAAACGACAAAAAGGAAAACTAAACGAAACGTAAATAATATTTGAATAAATTAGTAACTGTCATTTTGAAAAACAATACACGGGAATCGGATTTAATTTGATTATGCAAAGAGTTTGACAATTTCACAGCACTAACAAAGAACAATCTCGATTATGATAAATAATTGTAAGCCAAAGTGTTAATATTAGTCATACGATTTGATCTGGACATACTTATTTTCCGATATAAATAGTCAGGATCCTTCGTACACTCATAATAATCCATGCTAAAAATACGAAAATAATGTCAAAACAACAAAAACTTTCGTAAAATGAACAAATATTGGTGTATTTTACGAAAGTTTTGGTTATTTTGACATTTATTGTTATTTTTATGCCTGTGTTATTATCAGTGTATGTATAAGCTTCTGTCAAAATGTAAAATTTCGAATTTTAACATACAAACGTGAGAATATCTAAGCTAGACATTATTTAACGAATATTTTATCTAGTTATAACTAATCCGTGTTACAATATGTAACTTTATGCAACAATAGAAAACATTTGCATGTTTTTTATAAATAATTTTTGCCGATTTTTAAATAAAATGAGTTCTCTATTTCAATAAAAATTTTGAACTACGAGGGCGGATCAATAAGTCCGTGGCTTTTTGAATAAAAAACGGTTTTTTTTTGCAAAAAAAAAATTTATTTTTCAACATAATCTCCTTTTAGCTCAATACACTTAAAATTTGTATCCCTTCCAAAAAATATTATTTTTCGAGGTCCATAAAATAGGCATTTGTTCTGCAACCTGTTACTTCGATTTTACTATTTTGCTGGGTAGTTCTTAGTTCTTTTTCACCCTTAACAAATTCAATTAAAAAATTACCCTGCGGGAAATGGTCACGTGACTGGAGTTTTGTGGGCATGAACCTGTCCTAGTTTCGGTTCTGTTATATAAAAGTGACCGGTACTTTTAACATGGGCTTGTCATAGGAGGTGACAATTGCTACCTGTGGAGCACTGTGTCACGTGGCGAATAACTTGACCGAGGTAACCTATCACCATACCGACTGAAATGAATATGCTACGGGACAAGTTAGAAGTAGGTAGTGTTAAAGTATGCAACAGAACCAGTGGGAAAAAATTTATCACGTGATTGGTGTAGGTGTACGTATCGTAGGACTAGAGAACATTTTTTGAAGATAAAACAAGTCACATATTAAGCGCAATGTGTTCTGTTATAGGGGTTGTTTGACTGGAATAGTTTTGCGACGTACCACTGCATTGGTCTAATTAGCAAGTAACCTGTCACGTTTTATTCAGCGTGTGTCATATTATGTTGCGAAATAGTCCGTCCGGAACCAGTCACTGCACTTATCCAAAACGGTGTGTCATACCACCTGTTCAAAAAACCTTCAAAAAAGGCACAACAGAAATCAATTTAAAATTAGTTTATTTGGTCTATTCCCAACAAAAAACTAAAGGGTCCGCCATATAACTTTTTTTTTGAACTCCTGAACCAATTGGACTTTGTATGGCGTCATACCAAGGTCTTTATGCAAAATTCGTCTCAATGATGTCTCCGAAATGTTTAATTGTTGAGAATGACGGTGAATTGATGTTGATGGCGCTTCACGCACACCTTCTGCCACAGCAGCAATATTCTCGGGTGTACGCACTGTTTTTGGCTTTTCACGCTTTGGTTTATCGATGAGGATGCCAGTTTCTTTCACTTTTTTCACAAGATAACGAACCATATTCGTTCAGCGGAAGGATAAAACTAATTATCTGTCAAATCAGACATGAGCTAAGTGTTACCATTTACGAAATAAGCACTAGTTGAAAAAAAACGTTAGATGGCGGACACTTTATAACATTAAATTTATTATAACAATTTTAATTTTTAAAAGTACATAAGCTAGGCAAGAAGTTCGGATGTTCAAAATATAGATTTTTTTGCAAGTTTTTTCTTGAGTTGCTAACATTGGTATTATCAAACAATTTCTACTAATTTTTATGTTCCAACACTTCAAAAAAGCACTTCATGTACCTTTTAATTTTGTATGCTGCATTAAAATTCTAGTTCAAAATAATAAATTTATAAAGAGAAGGAGCTGCAACAATTCAGCGCAAATATCGTAAATATTACACTAACTACTTATATTCTAGAAAGTGTATACCTTTTGAGAATTACCAATTTATATATAATATTATAAAAAAAATTAAACAGATAAGCAAAATTTTGTTGCTGTTTATTTTAAATACACATGAGCTAAAATGAGTTAATTTTGAATTAGCACAAGTTCGAAGCGTCTTAAAATTTAATGAAAATGAACTTGATTTTAAGATATTTTTACTAGATTTAAGCAAAAATTTTTACTTATTTTAAGTCAAAAATATACTAAATTTTAGTACAGTTTCATAGAATTTAAGACAAAACTAACTGAATTTTAATACAAATTTACATAATTGAAGTAAATTGTTTTACTTGTTTATAAGAAAACTGTATACTTGATTTGAGTTAAATTTTCTTTGGATCCAAATCATTCCTGAATTCCTTAAAATTTAGATCAAATTACTTGATATTTAGGAAACTTTTTTGCGTGTTCCAACTATCGGCAACGAAATATCGTACTTTTATGCTAGTGCAAGCATATATGAAAATCGTATGTGTCTTCTTTGGATTTATGGGTATTTAAATTCTCAATATGGGAACATGAATTAAGCATGATGTCTGGCAGCACTGAAGCTAGCTTAGTTCTCATAACTTAATGAAGGCCACAAAACAAACCAGCTAGAAACTTAACAAGAGTGTTGACGATTTTAAGGGATTTTGTATTTATCAAAACGACTCCAGACATAAATTTAAAACAGAATTTGTTTTTTGAAACAATTAAATAAAGTATAAAAACAAAAGTAAATTTGGAATATAACAACAGTTTCTTATGAACTATTAACAAACGCAACCAATAAATTCAACATGTACAAATCTGTAAGTTAAAAATTTAAAAACTATTTGAAAATAAGTGAGTCCTTAAATTGCCCTATAATTTCCAGATTGCTATCATTGCCATCTTCTGTTTGGCGGCTGCCAATGCCGGTGTTATTGAAACTCATCATGTGGTGGAGGAACCTGTCCTTACCAAGGTGGGATCTGTAGTTCACAGTGTTCCCTCGGCGGTGTCACATCAAAGTTTTACCCGTTATCATAACAAAGCTGTTGTCACTCCTGTTGTTACCCCCATTGTTAAGACTACCGTTCATGCTGCTCCTATTATTCAAACCTATGCTGCCTCTCCAGTAGTACACTCTGCTCCAGTCGTACATAGTGCACCTTTGGTTCATAGTGCACCTTTGGTTCATAGTGCACCTGTTTTACATAGTGCACCCTTGGTACATAATGCACCCTTGGTACATAGTGCACCCTTGGTACATAGTTCACCCTTGGTACATAGTGCACCCTTGGTACATAGTGCACCTGTTTTACATAGTGCACCCTTGGTACATAGTGCACCTTTGGTACATAGTTCACCCTTGGTACATAGCGCACCTTTGGTACATACTGCTCCCGTTGCTACTTATGCCATTCATCATTAAGAATATCCAGGTTAACTTGATAATATGGGTTTTAATATGATTTGTACATTGTTAGATAATTATACGAACTCAAAAAATAAACTTATGAATTGAAAAAAAAAAAAATATTTCTATTTTAATCAGAGCCTCCAATTTCCCGGTTTTCGGTATCCCCTGTATTCCCGGTCAATAAAAAAATAAATTTTGTTCCGGTACCAGGCCAAAAATTCCACATCATTCATCCAATCATTTCTCATAATTAATTTTATTGACAATTGTAGGAAATATTTTCTCATTTGGACTTATGCTGTGCAAATGCCACTCCGGTACCTAATTTTGTTTTTTTTTTTAACAAAAACAATAATTTTTTAGCGGTACCGGGCCAAAAATTTCATATCGCTGCTCCAAGTCATTCGACTTTTAGTAAAAATAAATCTTAGGGACAATGCTTATAACCGTAGGAAATATTAACTCAATTGGAGATATGTTGTGGAAATGCCACTCCGGTACCGACATTTTTTTTAATGAAAATATTATTTTTTTCCGTAATCGGACCAAAAATGCCACATCGTTCCCGGTTCCCGGATATATTAAAATCCGGGAATACCGCTATTCCCGGGATGTCGGTACTCTCCGTAGGCACTAATTTTAATTCATGGATGGTAATCGATTCGATGCGGTTATCGATAAGGGTAACGCTATTTTTGTTTAAGTAACATTTTTAGGTGTAACGACATTTTAGTTATTTCGCTGTTTTTTTAGCCATAATGGTATTTTAGTTTTTTCGGCCATGGTTTTTTAGGGGTAACGGTACTTAAATTATTTTGGTAGCGATTTATTAAGGATAATGGGGTTTAGATTATTTCAGTAGCGTGATTTTTTAAAGGTAACGTTATTTTATCCATTTCGGTATCGGTATTTTTAATATAACTGTAATTTCAATGCACACCAATGTTTTTAGCCCCATTATGTCCTAAATTTATTGACTGGCTAATTTATGATGAAACTTTTGGAAAATATACCTCGCTTTATATGGCGATTATTTCTTTTGATCTCGACTTAAATTAATAAAAAGAAATAAAGGTATTGATATTTTAAGAGTAACGCCATTTTACTTTATTTCGGTAACAGTAGTTTAAGGGTAACCCTATTTAAATTATTTCGATAACGATATTTTAGCGGTGCCGCTATTTTATATATTTCGGTAACGGTAGTTTAAAGATATCGGTTTTTCAGTTATTTCGGAAACGGTATTTTACAGATAGCGGCATTTCAATTATTTCGTTAACGTTGTTTTAAGGATACCGATTGTCAGTCGAAAGGGTTTTCAATCGATAACGGTATTTTAGCGGTAGTGGCTTTCAGATCTGTTTCAATTACATTATCAGGAGATTCCTTAAAACCCTTACCAGCAGATTTTTCTTAAAATTTCATATTTGATAAAGAACGAACTATTTTTAAAGTCTCTTCTCTGATGTTTAAAGGACAGACTTGGGCAACGTCAATTGTTTTTCACAATCATTCACATGTGAAATTTTTCTATATCATTAATAATAGCAGACCTACGTTCACACATGCAAGCTTAAACGCTTCCTTGAAAAATTTGTAAAATTGTTGATACCAAACATGGGAATTAGTAACAACATCTGGGTATTTAATTACAGGATAATTACTCAATTATACCCACCTACATGTTATTAGACATAAAAAGTAATTGGCCTGTAATTAAATACACAAATATTAGTATTATGTCCCATGTCTGGTACTGGCAAAATAGAAAAATTTTCAATGAAGCGTTTAAGCCCACAAGTATGAGTGTAGATCAGAAATTATTAATGATATACACTCAAATAAAAAAGTTAGTAAAGTCAGCAAAAAATGTTGCTGCGTCAACAAAATATTAGTCAGGAGAGTGTTTGCAAAAAAATTGCTAATGTCAGCAAAATCTTTTAGTAGTTTCTTTTTTTGCGAACACTTAGTAGATTAGAAATTAAAAAACCCTTGCTAAAAATTAATAAAATTTTTGCTAAATATTAGTAAGCTGAAAAAAACTCAAAAAATTTGTAGAAAAATTATACTTTAGTTAATTTATTTGCTGAAAATCATAAAACATATTTTTTAAAAATAATTTACAATAATTACGAAATATAAAAATTTTTTATTTTCCCACATTGACGACATGAATTAATTTAATATCTGAAAATATATAGAAATAAATATATATAACATAACAAACATTTTCTTTCAACTACTTACATCAATGGTTGTCTAACTGATGCTATCTTTTAAAGGACGCAACTGCCGAAGATAATTATAGAAACGAAAAAATAAACAAAAACAAACGAAAAGAAAAAAACAACCCTTTTTTTGCAATAAGAAAAAGGCACCATAAAAATCTACCTAAAATGTGTGTCTTTGTCTTTCGCTTTACTCTGTCTGCATGTCTGTATATGTTTGTTTGCAATTTGACCACACTAGATTATTTATCTATAAACATTTATTATAGAAATACATATTAAATTTAAATATTTTATTTTGTCTTTTATTTAACTAAAAGACAATTAAATGAAAATGAAAATTATTCAAGTTCGAGGCCATACTCTATATTTCTTCATTAGGATATTGTCCTAACAAATAATTTATAGAGTTTTTGTTTTCAAATTTATTATTTGACCCTTTCAGGAATGTGTTGATAGATCTATGAAAATGAAAATTATTCAAGTTCGAGGCCATACTCTATATTTCTTCATTAGGATATTGTCCTAACAAATAATTGAAAATGAAAATTATTCAAGTTAGAGGCCATACTCTATATTTCTTCATTAGGATATTGTCCTAACAAATAGGACAAATTTATTATTTGACCCTGAAAGGGTCAAATAATAAATTTGAAAACAAAAACTCTATAAATTATTTGTTAGGACAATATCCTAATGAAGAAATATAGAGTATGGCCTCGAACTTGAATAATTTTCATTTTCATTGCACAATTAAAGGTCGAAAAAAACATAATTTTTATTTTTAATAAAAATTATAACAAACTTGTTTAAAAGACAATTGTTTTCACAAGCCGGTGACAACGGAAAATTAAAGTTGTTTTAATCCTCAATTTTGTTTTATGTATGAAAAACAGATACAAAAATCGTCCATGGTTTATTTTTTTATATTTCTTATTAGAGTTGTACTTTTTAGTATCATTTTCCTCTTCTATACTACATCTTGACATGCCGCGACATCTGCTTCATTCTGCGCATATCTTTCAATCTGGTTGTCGTCCGCACTATTAATGTAGTAAAACATTAGTATATTAGTAAAGCATTAGTTCAAAACAGTTAAGTGCTGAATAAGTATAACAAACATTTTAGCTTAAAACAGAATTTTAACAAAAAATTTGCTAACAAATAGTGATTTACAAGACATTTTACTAACTTTTCTACTAACTTATTTTTTTAAGTGTAGAGTTGTACTTTTCCTCATCACTACTACATCGTGACATGCCGCGACATCTAATTCATTCTGAGTATATCCTTCAGTCTGGTTGTCGTTCAGACTATTGATGTGCTAATCAACACAATTTTTTTTTAGCAAAATACATTTGTAAAACATTAGTAAAATATTAGTGAAACATTAGTTCAAAACAGTTAACTGCTGAATTAGTATAACTAAAATTTTAGTTTAAAACATAATTTTAGCAAAAAATTTGCTGAAAAATAGTATACCTGATTTACTAGATGTTTTACTAATTTTTTTACTGACTTATTTTTTTGAGTGTAGTCTTGCATGCTCATAAGCTCTACAGTTCTCCGGTATGTCTCTGTGCCCCGAGACCCATTACTTTTACGGACATTACTTTTACGCACAATCAACTGAATATTAAAAATATAAATGTTTCATTTTTAAACCTTTTTTGTATATTTTTTTTTTTGAATTTATCACAATTTTCAACTGTCCAAATTCCGTAATATTTCAATCAACAATTTAATGGTAAGTAGCATAGGCAACTGGTGAAGAAACAACAGTCTTAACAAAAGGTGAAGTATGTACAACTGGTACAGAGTGGACTACAGGAGCAGCGGCATAAGTGTGAACCACAGGAGAAACAGTCTTGAGAACAGGAGCAGCAGCATAAGTATGAACCACAGGAGAAACAGTTTTGACTACAGGAACTGCAGCATAAGTATGGACTACTGGAGAAACAGTTTTGACTACAGGAACTGAAGAATAAGTGTGGACTACAGGAGACACAGTTTTGACCACAGGAGCAGCGGCATAGGTGTGAACAACTGGTACTTTTCTTTCCAAATTAGTAAAACTTTGATGAGTCAAAGCCGATGAAGCTCTAGTATCAACTACAGCAGTTTTGGTTAACACAGCCGGTTGAACAATTGAATGAGTTTCAGCAATTAAACCAGGAGCAGCTGAAGCTGAAGCTGCAGCAACAAAAGCAAAAATGAAAATCTGAAAATGGAATTTAGAAGGTGAAGATTTTCTTTAAGCATATTCAAATTTGTTAATTGAAAACCTACATATTTAAACATTTTGACAAAGGATGATGTTCTTTTTTTAATGTTATAGTTTAAATGGTCAAATAAAACTGTTAATGTTTGCTTAACTCGCCATACAATTTATATACTTTTCATTAACTTCAATTACCAACGATTTAAAGTCTATAACAAAAAATATTGTCAACTGGTTTACTTGTTCATTAATTGAAATTGTTTATAATTAGTAACAGAAGTTTTAGAATTTAAAATTTTGTTTACCCGATGAAAAAAGTTTCGATAAAGGTATATAGAACTATATATATATATATATATATATATATATATATATATATATATATATATATATACATATATATATATATATATATATATACATATATATATATATTATATATAATTCATTATCACATCATATCACAGCTGAGTCGAAAAATGGCATACATCATATACATATGTAATGAGATCCCATTTGAACAAATTTTATATAACTTCATAAAATTCTTTGGATCTCCGCACATCTATTTTTTTTTACATTCCAAGTAATAATGAAAATTTAAATATAAATCAATAGACTGGAAAATTAGGCGTGATTTCAATTTGACTAAAATGTGAAGCCATACACAATTATATGTAAAAGTGATAGCATTTTTTTTTTAATTTCTACCATACATGTTTAAATGTAATTATCAAAGAAGACAAATTTACTTTTTTATGTTTTTTTTTGCTTTATTTGGATTCCGATTTTGAGCATTAAAATAGCGTTTTCTTAAGATTATTGGGATTTTCATTTATTTTTAAGATTTTAGAACTTACATTTTTTTTATACTCATGAAATATTTTATATTCTATTAACTTTGAATTTTTACTTTTAAGTGTAGCTTTTCTAAGTTATTTACTTTTACTTTTTTCAGATTTTTTGTTTTGCTTTATATGCATTGAGTTTTGATTTTTTCTGATAGGTAAGGTTAGGTCAGGTCGAAAAGAGGATTCGGAGAAGGGAAAATACTTCCCTAATTTGACTCAAGTCCCTGAGGACTATGTCACCTTTCTACCCCAGGAACTCCGTCGCACTGACGAAACTCCTCAACTTCTTCCATCCTATGCCCATTAGATCCCAATATTGGGTCACTGGATAGTATTTCGACCCAGATCCCGGCAAATGCCGTGCATTCACAGAAATAGTGTTCCAAGGTCTCCTCGTCCTCCCCACAGGCCCTGCACACTTTCGAGTCCGCCCTACCAATACGGTGGAGATGGACCCTAAGTGTTCAGTGTCCCGAGAGGATTTCCATCAAAAGACTCAGTTCCTTCCTACTGAGATTCAGAATTTCCCTCGTCGTGTCCGTGTCCGGGTTGCCACAGAGAATATTCGTAGTCCTGCAACCTGCAAACACTCGCATTTTCCCAGATGGTCCTATGCATGGTGTCAGCCCAGTCCACCAGCTCCGCCTTGAGAGCTCGAATATTTTCCCCAAGAAATTCCCATTTAACCATGGCTCCCTGTCGGGGATTAACGTGTCACAAAGCGTCGTGACAGACCTCTCTGAAATCCTGTCGCAGTCCCATTCTAGGACGCAATACCCTGGCAACTGGTCCAAAATAGCTTTTTTCTGATAATCTATATATATATACAATTGTATATATAAAATTGAATGTATGTTTGTTTAGTTATTTGTTTGCACCTTATAGGAATTTACATTCATTCACATTCACTTTTTTTATTTAAAAAAATAGAAAAATAAATGTTTGTTTATTTGTTACTAACAGTAATTTTTTGAACATTATAAAACAAATGACAATGTTAGTTGAATTTACTGAAATGTAAGTCGTCCTTTCTTTAAGTGAAATTTCATTTGTTTTTAACTACATTTGCAGTCTACATAGTATTCTAAGTGTACAAATTTGTTTTTTTCAACGGATTTTTTTTTCATATTTCGTAGTACATTGCGCTTAATCCGGGCAACGTCGTCATATAACTATCAACTACGCCCATTTTTTTTTTTTAAATTCGGATACTTATATTACTAAAGAATGTTTGACATACAGAATATTTTTTTTCATATCTATTTACCTAAAATTTTATACACTTCCTATCTCCAGGTAAGGCAGTCATAAGTTTCTGTATTCGCCAAGCCCCTTTTTCGACCACTTTAACTTTAAATTATAATTAAAATGCGTTTTTTAACACTTTTTTTTAGCACTTTTTATTTCATAATAATAGGGGTAGCGAAGCACATCAGGCTTAAATTGTCTACCGTACCAAAGAATAAATTGCCAACCGTACCACAAAAATAGTGCTGAAGAACCTCTGCTACTTTTGTAAAACCCACCGAGTTAAAAATTACCATATTTCATACATTCAAATCTGATATATAAGACTAAGCCCGACCTGTATTGCTGCTATTTTATTGTTATTTTTTATACATATTCCTCAACATAAATGTAATTTAAGCTATTTTAAAAGCACAACATTTTTTGAACTACCAACGTTATGCCAACGGTTGCAATTTCGCTCAAAGCAACGGTTGGCCACTGCTATCAATCGGGTAACAGGACAATACTGTCAATATTGTTAATCCCACGTTCTGCAATCGCATAACCGACCGTCGCCGACGCTTTGTCAAGTCAACATTGTGTCGATTGCATTTTTCTGACTGGGTATTTATATATAAAAGTGTAGTATTGTTTTCGTTAATTTTTACCATACATGTTTATACATAAAAGTTTTTCTTTTTAATTTTAACACATATATTTATATTGAATTTTATGTGAAGCCATGTGTTATTATTAGGTTTGGGGTACGGGAATTCCCGGATTATTAGCGTCGTGAATTTCCGAGAAAATTTTTGAAATTTTGGGAAAAATTTAATTAATTTATACAGTAATATTTCATTTTGTTATTATATATACATGGAAGTATATATGATCATATATCTCATATATATCTCATATTTAACTATATGGTGAGATTAAAAAATCAACTTATATATATCATAATATATATAACGACATATGACGATATATAGAGCTGTATTACAATTTTTCGTAAAAATAAATATATAAATATGTACCGTTACATGTTTCCACATCTGTAATTATATATATTATTACATTATATCAAACTATATATGCCTACACTTAGTATAGTATGTAGGTAAAGACCACTGCAAATGTAGTTAAAAACAAATGAAATTTCATTTAAAGAAATGACGACTTATATTTCAGTAAATTCAACTAACATTGGCATTTGTTTTTTACTGTTCAAAAAATTAACCACAATTGTAGAATAAACAAACATTTATTTTGGTAAATAACAAAAAAAACGAATGTAAAAATTAATGTAAAATCATAAAACAGTCCCTTCATGTGGTTTGTTTTTTTAAATGAAATACAAGGTTAGTAAAAAATTTAATTTGTTCTACAAATGATTGAAATTTACATTAAAAACAAAGAAACTGTATTATAACCCAAATAACTACATATTTTTTAAGCATAAGTTCCCTGAGTGTATATATAAACTTTTTTCGTCGTGTAGTCACTTTAATGTTTGTTAATTTTATTAAAAAATGTACACGTAATAATAAAGCGGATTTATTATGAATACATACTCCATTTCCTATCAGTTGTCCTAGGTTACGCTGGTGGTCATCATAACCAAAAAACATCATAGTCATCACCATTATCATTTTATCTGTGTCCAATTCATTCATTAGTAGTCAAAATGTATCAAAAAAAAAAAAAAAAAAAAAAAAAAAATTGTACACCATTAGGTATATAAAATAATAACACAAGTAAAAACGTTTACATAGCACACTGTGCAACAAATTTCGGGTCATGGCAGACATCCCTGACATTCCAACGGAAAATGAAAGTAGACCATTAGTAGACTAAAACCCCGAAAGGGTTTTGAAATCTTTGCTTTTGTTTTGTTTTACTAGGCTTTTGAAGTTGACTCTTTTTTTAGCATATTTTTGGTATTTTTTTTACTATGAATGAAAATAATATGTTGAAATGGGTAAAAATAAAATGCAATAACGACGAAAGCGAGGATGCTCATTTCCACACAGACTGTTTGGTAGCTTCTTTAGAAGTGTTGAGTTCAAAATGAGTTAAATCGGTCTAGCGCCTCAAAAGTTATGAGTGAAAATGTAAGGCTGCCTTAAAATTTTTCATACAAATGTGCGAATTTTACTAAATTACGTGACTTGTCCATTTTGTAACCAGACATATAGAGGTGAATAGTGTTGAATATTCACATCAAGTACTTTTTTCAACAAATTTTTTTTCACCTCAACTTTTTACACCTCGAAATTTTTTTTCATCTCAAACTTTTTTCACCTCGAAATTTTTTTTCACCTTAATTTTTGTTTACTATAAGAAATGTTGTCTATTTGTATTTTTTAACTAAATAATTATTTTTAATTATAAAATTGCAGAAATATTTTTCGTTAATATCACAAACCTTGACAACAGTTAAGAAATGACTAATTAAAATGCATTGAATTGCATTTTATCTATACCACGGTCAGTGATTGCACAGAAAATTTCATATAGACGCAATCGAACAAATAAAAACATAACAAATATTACATTATTCAAAAAAATTCAAAAAACAGGGTCACTTACGAAGGTTCAATACCAGAAACTGCGGAGTCTGATTCAGAAAAAATTGAAAATTTGCAATGTAGTTATGATTTTTAGAAAATACACTCATTCTTCTCTACCACGCCTTTCACAAAAAATTTCCTTGTTTGTTTTAAATTTGTGTCAACTAATAACTGTTATTGTTGGTTGTAAATTTAAGAGAAATTATAATTTAGTTAAGGCCTCATTAGTTGTTACTTTCTGTTGCCGTTCCGTGTCGTTCTGTTCTGTAGGTAATATTTTGTAATTACTTTTTCTGTGAGAGGAATCAGCTGTTTTAAAAAGTAAAAGAAACTCAAACCAAAACATTCAAATCAGGGATGATAAATTCGATTTTAAAATAGTACCAACCTGCATATAAAATAGTACTTTTTTGGCATCACAAGTATAAAAAAATTTAAATATAAATTAACAAACAAATCTTTGTACCCTCCAAAATGAACAATTACAAATGAAACAACAAAAATATATTAAAAAAAATATGTTAAGAGGTGAAAACAAAATTTTGAGGTGAAAAACTTTTTTGGATGTAAAAAATAAATTGTGTCGTGAAAAACATTTTTGAGGTAACAAAACTATTTTTGAGGTAAAAAAAAAAGTTTTTGTGGAGAAAAAGAATTTGCGGTGAATTTTAAATATTATACACCTTTTAGCGTCTGTTGGAAAAATATGACGTTATATTTTATACACCAGACACTACAATGAATTCTAATAATATACAGTCCATTATACACCAATTTGTATGGAAAATTTATATGTACTTTAACATTGTCACTCATTACTTTTGGACCGCTGGACCGATTTTGCTTATTTTCAATACCAAACTTTTCGGAAAAATGTAGATAAAGCTATGTAAAAACGAGCAGTGCGTACTAAGAAAATTAGCCGGTATTGATTTTGAGATTTTTTCTTAAATTTAGCAAATTTTTAATATTTTTTGAATGTGCTATTAATATTTTCCTTTTTGAATTACATTTCTCACAGTTTTTTTGCGAATTCAATCCTTGTGATTGGTAGCAAACAAATTCAATTTCACATTTTTATAAGATTTTTGTTATTTACTTTTTTGAAAATCAAAATTAGTTAATAATAATTAAAACCCTTAGTGATTGAATTCAATAATCGGTTTAATCGATCAATAAAACTCTAATATAATCATCTGTAATCAGTCGCACTCAGTGAAATCATGTAATTGAATTCACAGCGTTTGGTTCCGAATTAATTCATTGTTCATATGGGACTGCAAATCGAATTAATAATTATTGAATTTTAAAGGGACCAAGAAATTCATACATAGAAAAATTTGTAAATCGTACTAAATGAGTCATAGGAGTATCATGGTACATCTGAGGTTCAAATAGTACCATAAAAGTACTATAGTACCAACTTTATCACCCCTGATTCAAATATTGAGAAAAAGATTTCACAACAAACCAATGCATACGCACTTTAGGCTGTCACTTAACGTTGAATTCTATTTTCAATAGATTTGTCCGCAACAGAACAGAACGGAAAAGTGAAAACTAACCACACATACAGACTTTCAATTGAACAGAAACAAAACAGCTGATTCGTAACAGAACAGAACGTACAAACTAATTCTGCCTTTAGTTAGGTGTAAATGATAAACAAATTTTTGTGCTTTTATTATGTCAATGGTTATAAAAAAATAAATGAGAAAAAAAATTATCGAGGTGACAAAACATCTCTGAGATTAAAAACATTTTGAAATGTGAAAACATTTATTGTAGCAAACAAATATCGAGGTGAAGAATAATTTTGGTGAAAAAACTATTCGAGGTGAAATATTCAAAACTATTCACCTCTATGTCTCTGGTTACAAAATGTCCAACTTTTCTTGTAGTAAACAAAAATGGAGTTGAAAAAAAATTTCGAGGTGAAAAAAGTTTGAGGTGAAAAACAAAATTTGTTGAAAAAAGTACTTGTGGTGATTATTCAACACTATTCACCTCTATATGTCTGGTTACAAAATGGACAAGTCACGTAATTTAGTGAAATTCACACATTTGTATGAAAAGTTTTGAGGCAGCCTTACATTTTCACTCATAACTTTTAAAGCGCTAGACCGATTTCACTCATTTTGAACACCACACTTCTAAAGAAGCTACCAAATATTCTGTGTGCAAATGAGCATCTTCGCTTTCGTCGTTATTGCATTTTATTTTTATTCATTTCAACATTTTATTTTCATCCATAGTAAAAAAAGAGCAAAAATATGCTAAAAAAGAGTCAACTTCAAGGGCCTATAAAAACAAAACAAGAGCAAAGATTTCAAAACCCTTTGGGGGGTTTAGTCTACTAATGGTCTACTTTCATTTTCCGTTGGAATGGTACGGGATGTTTTTTCTTGTTGCACAGTGTATTCATAAATCATTTTATACAAATATATATGTTTCTGCATGCTATTGTCTATGAATGCATATTCTTATGTGTGTTTATTAGGATGTGTCAATTTGTTTGCTTAATAGGTACAAGTATAGAAGAAAAGTGATCTGTGAAAAATTATTAGAAAATTTCCCGAAGAAACCATAGTTCTAAAATCAAAATTGAGCCTTCTATTTTTCACGACAAAATTCGTATGCAAGATAAAAAAAATTAAAAAAAAATACTTTAGACTTTTATGCAATAATGAATTCCAATTGCTGAAATATTAACGGCTATTGCGGTCAGGGGGGCTTGTTTAAAACGAAATTTTCCAAGCTTTTGGGGTTTTTTTGTCAATAAAATAAATTTTTATGTTGACAGAAACCTCCAAAACAAGGCCGCTGCCGGCGATAGGCGGCAGTGGGCGATAAAAATTTTATCAACTTTCCATATCTGTGCTCGGTATCTAAGTAAAGCTTTTGGGGTTTTTGCCAATAAAAGTTAAAGTTCTGCCTTTACATAGGCTCTAGCTTTCCTAAAACTTCGGGTTCTGATGAGATCTTTAGCCAGATCGAAATACTAGTATCAACCTAGCTAATATGTTTGATTTGCTTTATTTTTGTAAATATACGGAGGTTGAAAGCTCGTTATAAATTGAAAATAACATAAAAATAATCTCGATGTATATAAAAACAAAAAACTAATATAACTGTAAAAAATATTACTTGAGCCAGAGTACACACTAAAAATTTTTTATATAAATAGAACATTTTTGGTCTTCAAAGTTTAGTAACGTCATGATGCTTGTTAGGAAAAGACCTAACCACGTGGTTGATTACTAAGAAGACAAGAATGGGGCAACATTGATTATTAATAGGTTTTTTGTTAAAGTTCTGCCTATTATATAGGCTCTAGCTTTTCTAAAACTTCGGGTTCTGATGAGATCTTTAGCCAGATCGAAATACTATTATCAACCTAGCTAATACGTTTGATTTGCTTTATTTTTGTAAATATACGGAGGTTGAAAGCTCGTTATAAATTGAAAATAACATAAAAATAATCTCGATGTATATAAAAACAAAAAACTAATATAACTGTAAAAAATATTACTTGAGCCAGAGTACACACTAAAATTTTTTTATATAAATAGAACATTTTTGGTCTTCAAAGTTTAGTAACGTCATGATACTTGTTAGGAAAAGACCTAACCACGTGGTTGATCACTAAGAAGACAAGAATGGAGCAAAATTGATTATTAATAGGTTTTTTGTTAAAGTTCTGCCTTTATATAGGCTGTAGCTTTTCTAAAACTTCGGGTTCTGATGAGATCTTTAGCCAGATCGAAATACTAGTATCAACCTAGCTAATATGTTTGATTTGCTTTATTTTTGTAAATATACGGAGGTTGAAAGCTCGTTATAAATTGAAAAAAAAGAACAAAGTGTAGTTTACTGAGTTTGACAATTTTTATAAAATTTCCATAGAGTAATTTTGGTCCACCACAGCATCATTTAGTTTGAAACAAATAATTTAATTTATTACTTGTCTTAAATTAAAAGATGTAGTCTACTAAGATTACTCTATGAAAGTTTTATAAATATATTTCCAAAAATATGCTCAGCATTACCAAACTTTTCAGGCCTATTTTCCACAAAAATTCAAAAAAATACTTGTAGCGAACTATACGTATTCTCGAATTTATTTTTTTTATTTTTCCCATAATCAACTGGATAATACGTATCGTTTGAGCATTGTTACGTAAAACTTTCCACTTTACTACAATCATACTCGAAAATGCAACATTTAGTGTAATTTTAACAGACTAAAACTCGAATCTAATTATATTTAGATATATCAGTTTACATACAATCATATACAATTGTATCAGGTCAACATTCGGATTTGTATCAGTTTAGATATTAACAGATGCAACTAGATACAAAACTGATACTATATAATACATTTCTATCGGGCCTTCCTTAATTGAGGCAAAATTGTACTGGACATTTATCGAATTGCATCAGATTACATGTAGGGTCCGCCATCTAACGTTTTTTTTTTCAACTAGTGCTTATTTCGTGAATGGTAACACTTAGCTAATGTCTGATTTGACAGATAATTAGTTTTATCCTTCCGCTGAACGAATATGGTCCGTATGTTCGTTATCTTGTCAAAAAAGTGAAAGAAACTGGCATCCTCATCGATAAACCAAAGCGAGAAAAGCCAAAAACAGTGCGTACACCCGAGAATACTGCTGCTGTGGCAGAAAGTGTGCGTGATACGCCATCAACATCAATTCACCGTCGTTCTCAACAATTGAACATTTCGGAGACATCATTAAGACGAATTTTGCATAAAGACCTTGGTATGACGCCATACAAAGTCCAATTGGTTCAAGAGTTCAAAAAAAAAAAGTTATTTGGCGGACCCTTTAAAAACCCATACAAATAGTATGAAATTTAAGAAGATTACATGTAGCGTCAGATAAATATTGATATGATTATATAAAGCTTTATATATTTTTTTTATCGGGAAACGATTATATGTAACTAATAATCGGACACAAAAAATTAACTGATACTTAAAATCGGCGATTAATCGTAAAACAATTTTTTTTTGTATTGATAAAAACCATGTGGAGCATGGGAGCCTTTATACTGTAAACTTGTTTTTTGTATAATTTTTTTTTCCTATACCAAACTGACATTTTTATAGCTCATCACTAATAAGTTTAGGTTACGTATCCTTTAAAACCGTAACATCCCTTATTGGAAATATGTACCTACAATTGTGAAAAGCCCGTACTGTTTTCCGAAACTGCCTAAAAATTACTGTAAAAACCATACCAAATTTATCACTCCATCTTGGATCTCTGTTATAAAGTGTAAACTACAAAGTGAAACTGTAATTAAGAAAACATCAATTAGAATTTAGAAAATACCAATTGAAATTCATAAATTCGATTTGAAATTCAGTAAACATCAATTGAATTTCAGAGTTTTCAGTTGAAATTTAGAATTCAGAAAACATTATTTGAAATTCTGAAGATACTACAGAATTTTTTGGAACTGGTTACCTCAGAATCTATTTCAGAACAGCTATTTTTACCACCGGTTGCATAGAACCGATTCCAGAACACTTTCCTTGGAGTCAAACTGTTTTATAACTGGTTTTGGAACCGGTACGTCAGTGGTTATATTTTATGTCAATTAAACAAAGTATTTTATATTGTTAAACTGTTCTTTAATTGAAAATTTTTGCTATTTTTTTTTTTTTTTTTTTTTTTTTTTATAATTTAACCAATACTCAGGGGATGCCCCCTACTCATGCAGTGCATTGTATTGATCAGGAAAATAAGGTATGGGAAGGAGGAAAGAGGGAGTAGTGTTTGTGGATATTTGATTTAAATTTTTCTAAATTGTAAGTAACAGGGAAGACTTCTGCGGGAAGTTCGTTCGACTAAAAAACGAATTTTCTCTGTAATGCGTTGTGCGAAACACTACTCCCTCTTTCCTCCTTCCCATACCTTATTTTCCTGATCAATACAATGCACTGCATGAATAGGGGGCATCCCCTGAGTATTGGTTAAATTATAAAAAAAAAAAAAAAAAAAAAACGGATGTGCTCTACTAGATAAGCGAGTATTACGAATAAAAACTCGGGCTTGTGGAATAAGTTCACTTATCTCAGATGAGCATCTCCCATGGTAATATCGATAGAAAAGTGTCACACAACCCACATTCCGACGATGCTCCAATGAATCAATAGAGTTGGATACACTACAGTCATTGATAAGCTTCACCGCCCTCCCCTGAACACGGTCCAGAAGCTTCAGAATAGACAATGGAGCCCCTGCCCATATATAAGAGTTGTATTCCAGAATTTTTCAATTTAAAATTTTTAAATTAAAATTTTTGTTGTATTTGCAATACTTTCCAACTGATTTTTCCGAGTGTAATTTGCATCGACACAGGTAAGATGTACATTTCAAATCACACCAACCACTTGGATCAATATATCCACTGAGGTAAATAGGGCGAACCAAAATTAAAAAAAATATGATTTAGATTTTGATAAATTAAATATACTGGATCAAAACTCTAATTAGGACATGGTTCGAACTGGTAGATCCAAAACGGCGTATAATTTTAAGAAATTTCGGAATTGTATTTAAATTGTTTTTGGGGTCACTGAATATGAATCTGGCATCAGATTTTTTAAATTCAAAATGGTGGCTTCAATATGACGAATGATTTTTTAAAACAGTGATCGAGTTTGTTGTATATAATTGAAGGGATAGCTTTGAGGATAACGGAATACGAACCTGAGATTACATCTGCAAAATTCAAAATGTCGAACAAATGTGTAGGAAGATTTTTTTAAAAGGGCGTCGAATTTGTATCAAATATTTGCGGTCGTTGAACTTGAATCTGGTATCAGATTTTCCGATATGGCGAACGTTTTCAAAAAGTTGTGGAATTTTATTTAAATTATCACTTAATAGTGTATATGTAATTATCACTTTAATTATCACTTAATTACTAAATACGAATCTGACATTATATGTTCAAAACTTGAAGTAGCGGAGTTTTTTGGGTAGCTGAATACGAATCTTATATTGAATTTTAAAAATTCGATATAGCGTATTATTAGCAGAATTCGATTCTCAATTTTACTGAAAATTCTGCTGGTGGAAATTAAGGAACTTTTCTGTTGTCGCAGCTGAATTTTCAACTATTTGTATGGTTTTTTTTTATGGATGTAGTTGAGGCCTAATCTGTACCGTATTTTGTTTTTCGGTTAGTTTTGTAACATTTTGTTGAACACTCACAATAACTTTTCCATAAAATTTAAACAGTTATTTAAAAAGTTAATCGGTAAAGTTGTTTCAAAGGAATATAAAGTTTAATTAACAAAGAAATATATTTTTTATTTTAACTTTTTGTTAGTTATTCAATAAACAAAATAAACAAAAAACGAACTTTCGGTAGTAGTTAAAATATTCAGTTAAATTTTCCATTTAAAATAAAAAGTTGTTATATTATTTTTAGTATTAAAATAAACGAAAATAATCTATTGTTTTTACCGATGTGGTCAATTAATTTTTCTGCAGTAGAAAATAAACTAAAAAATACAACATTTTTAAACGAAAAGTAATTAGTCCTTTTTGAATTGATTTTCAATGAATTTAATATATATATTCAGTACGGAAAAATATTGTGAGTGTAGATTTTGTTGAATTGTTTGTTGATTTCAAAAACAAGATTTCAAGAGACAAAAAAGCGACATCATAGAAAATTCGAATAAACAAGTGCCAGAAAAAATAGAGCTTACCCAGAAGCAGTTCCGGAAGGCTTTATTTAATTATAGAGCGCTTCCAAAGCAAGTCCAGAAGGCATGATTTTTGTTCGCGACGTCCCACATAACATGTAAAAAGGGCTTCTTTCATGTACTCTAAAAAGCAAAAAATTAATGCCTTTGTGTGTTGAAAACATTCCTTTTTTCCTTTTTGAATTGATTTTCAATGACTTTAATGTGTATACGGAAAAAATATTATGAGCGTAGATTTTGTTAGACAATTGTTAGTCAATTAAATTGTTCGTTGATTTCAAAAAACAAGATTTCAAGAGACAAAAAAACGAAATCTTTGAAAATTCGAATATACAAGTCCCAGAAAAAAATAGTGCTTAACCAGAAGCAGTTCCGGAAGGCTTTATTTAATTATGGAGCGCTTCCAAAGCAAATCCAGAAGGCATGATTTTTGTTCGCGACGTCCCACTTAGCATGTAGAAAGGGCTTCTTTCATGTGCTCTAAAAAGCAATAAATTCATGGCTTCCTAGGCAATAAAAATCGCTTTTTTTGCGTATTGACAACATTAATGCTTAATTGTATGCATTCTTTACTGCTTCATTGTATGCATTATTCACTGCTTGAAAGAAGGAATTTAGGGAAGCACAACAGAATGCCTTCCCTATTTGCTTTATTGTATGCCAGGCTATATTCGGAATGTTTTGAGGGTCGATAAATACGAAAGCGCTATCTAGAACGTAAATATAAACCGATAAAATAGGACGGAATGTATATAGAGCTATATAAAAAAAATATGTAATATTATTTGTACACAAGTAAAAAAGTTTTGATATAGAAATATATTTCTTTATATTGCACTTCATATAGTGCAATATGTAAAAATATATAATTATGTATCAATCTATATATGATTACATATCACATGCAATTGCATACATTTGTATACAATTGTATCTTATAAATGTATCACAATATATATAATTTAGGTGAGGACAAAATTCAGATACAATTGTATTAACCTATATATAATTTCATCTAGTTAGATGTAATTGTATCAGATTAGATCTATTATGATACTATTGGATGTTCTCATTTTTTGGATATAACTATATATAATACGAAAATTCACAAAACATTTTTTTACATCTGAATTTTTATAAAATTCTTGGAATCTTATCTAATAATATTACCATCAAAAAATCATGTTTATTTTTATACCCGCACAGGTCAGTAAACGCAAATCATTTAGCAATTGCTTTATTATTTTCAAAACCAGACATAAAATGGTATTAAAAAATGTCAAAACATAACAATGACAAACCATAAAGTACTGAACATTACGTTCAAACCAGTTAAAGGCTTATTATAATAACTGTTTCAAATGTCAACATTAAAATATTATAAATTCCAACAAAAAAATAAAAAAAAAAACCTACAACTAAAAGAAATAAAGCAAATCGTAATTCAAAATCTATAACAAAAATTTAGTTTTGGTATAAAATCTCGATCGCCTTAATCTACTCTCATCAGTTCATTTTCATTCTTTTGGATCTAAAGAGCTTTTTTGGTTTACTCAAACAAAAATGTTCAAATTTGTTGCTTTATTGGCTTTTGCTGCGGTAGCTTCAGCTGCTCCTGGTTTTATTGCTGAAACTCACTCAATTGTTCAACCGGCTGTGCTGACCAAAACTGCTGTAGTTGATACTAGAGCTTCATCGGCTTTGACTCATCAAAGTTTTACTAATTTGGAAAGAAAAGTACCAGTTGTTCACACCTATGCCGCTGCTCCTGTGGTCAAAACTGTTTCTCCTGTAGTCCACACTTATTCTGCAGTTCCTGTAGTCAAAACTGTTTCTCCTGTGGTTCATACTTATGCTGCTGCTCCTGTTCTCAAGACTGTTTCTCCTGTAGTCCACACTTATGCCGCTGCTCCAGTAGTTCATTCAGTACCTGTTGTACATACTTCACCATTCGTTAAGACTGTTCTTTCTTCTCCAGTTGCCTACACCACATACCATTAAATTAATTCTTCTAAACTAAACGATTTATTCAATGTGATATTAACAATTTAAATAAAATTTTAGTTGAAAAACAAAATTATATGAACCACTTATTTTGAAAGAAGTATGAGTCCATTTTCAAAAAAATTTAGATAATGAAGGAGTACATAACATTCAATAGCTTCTATTCACTGCACAACATTTTTTTTTGTAAACATCGCTGAAATTTTTGCGAAATATAGTGTTTGTTTCCAAATTAGCCCACCCAGCATGAAGTTTTCTTTGTCATATATTTTTGTTTTTGAAAGATTTTTTAATGCTTTTATTACTTTAGTACAGTTACTATAATGCACTGATTATACTACATGACTTGCTCGTTGTCAAAAATATTCACGTATATACTTAATATCGTTAGTGTTAACTTAATTTTTCTAGATCATTATTGTCTGTTTCTATGCTGTATTATTGTTTGTTACGTTTCATTATTTCTTCATAAATACCATGTAGAAAATTAAAATTGGTGAAAAGAGGAACAACAATTTTTAACCATATTTACATAAGTAAATCTATTTTATATTATAAAAATAACATTATTTGAAAAAAAGCAACCACCATATGCGTTCATTTTATTCCGAATAAATAAGAAAAAATGGTTAACAGATAGTTTGATTTTAAGCTTTGAGGATAAAATATGGACCATAATATTAAAACTGGTCTTGTCCTTAGACTTTAACAGAAAGAAATCAGATTTATTGCATTTGCAAACATGTTATATATAAAATAGTTCGAACACGCAGAGAATAAATATGGCTGCAATATGATTGCGGCTACAAAACTATGTTTCATGCAACCATAAATGATTGTTTCAATTAAATTATTATAGCGTCAATCATATTTTAGCAATAATATGGTTGCTTCAATCATGTTATAGTAAAAAGCTCTCTTTTTTCGGATATTATATTATTATATTGTCAACAATCATAATATAGTATTTATTATAATATTCGTCTCTCTAACAAAGCCATAATATAGTTGCCCCAACTATAAGATGATTAGTTTTGTATGAGCGTCTTCGCTCTTTTAGTGTAATTCCTGTTTAAGATTTAGTGAAAAGAAGTTGTAAGAAGCAGTCAGTCCGAACAAATTGAATAATATTAACCAAAAAGACATAAAAAGAGAAAAACAACGCAGTGGTGTTAATTGTAATCGTGATATTTTTAGTGTAATAATTTGGTCTACAATGGGAGCCTAGGCAAAAGTTAAATTGACACGCATCCCTTAAAAGCAGTTATTGTTTCTTATACTTACATAAAAGTGTTATAAATTAAGTCAAAAGTGATAAAAAAAGTTATTTATTTTTAAATTTGTTGTACTCACTCAAAATAAATTGTAAACAAAAAAAAATTAAAGAAATATGACAGAAAAATGTAAATAAAATTGACGTGCTTTTAAGTCGGTAGTACGATATATTCATAATATGTTTGCAATAATCATTATATGATAAACAAATGATGTCGAAATTATTTTCATTTCATATTTAATATTATTACTAGGACAATAATATGGTTATAGTGGATATATTATGATTGCACAAACATGTTATGATCATTAAAAATGGTTTGTGAAATTGTATTCTTAACAATATTTTAATGCGTATTTATGCTGTAATCACATGTTTCAATTATTTATTTTTCATAGCAAAATAAAATTTGTGCTGAAAAATAGAAATTTTAATTTTACTTTCCCAGGTGAAAATGTTCATATATTGTCATATATGGCCACATATAGAGTTCATATATGAATCCATATATGTTCGGATCCGAAATTTGAGGGTATATGGACATATATGGTCATATATAATGCCATATATAAATATTCATATATGGTCATATATTATTAATTTTCCTACATGCTCGTATAAAAAATGCAAAATTAATAAGAGTATGGATAATGGAATACCAACTTGTTCCAATAAAAAATATAATTCGATGATTTAGAAAATGATGCTGGCGGCGATAACAATAGAAATCAAGCAAACCGACAAAAGAAGTCCTTTGCTACGAATACTTATGAATTTTATAAATAAACTTTTACTGAAATGCTTGTGTTTGATACACACAAAATATCGTTGCCAAGTAATTAGGAGCATTTCAACTAATAAAGTTTTTTCAAAAAAGGGAATTTGGTGCAAAAAGCGGGATTTATTGACTTCAAATAAGGATTTTAAAAAATCGTAATTTCTTCGGTTGAATCGCTTCAAAAATTAGTTTCTTTGAATTATTAAAAAAAATTAGTTTTGGCACAACAAATTAATACATTTAAGACTTCGATTTAATTTTGAAATCCTATCACTGACCCTGCAACTTTATTGCTATCAAAAAGCTTCAAAATTTATAATATATTAAACGATTTTAAATCATTTTATTTTTTATAAAGATTAAAAAAAAATATATATTGAAAAGCTGGTCAGGTTAGGTACTACCGATTTAGAATTAAGCACATAGAATGCGGCTGATTAAGGTGAGATATCTCATAAATCATTCTCTACCATCGTCTTTATAAATTAGACAAACTTTAAAATCTATTGTCCTTTATATATTTTTATTAGGAGTTTATACAGCAGAGAGAAGGGGTTAAAAATAAAAACAATTTCGTTCTAAAATGTGGTCATATCTGATTAAAAATTAAAACATATTGCCCATATATGGAATAATATATGAATTCATATATGGAAATATATGGCATATATGAATCAATATATGCAATATATTATCATATATGGTGTCATACATATCCATATATGAACTTATCCCTATATGGTGTCATACATATCCATATATGGTGTCATACATATCCATATATGAACTTATCCCTTGAATGTATTTACCAATATATGCTTCCATACATTACATATATGTTCATATATGCGCATACATTGCACCATATATCCTCATACATGAAACCATATATGACAATATATGATCATATATGAACTTTTTCACCTGGGTTGTTAGATACTGAAATAAAAATGTATGTAAACATCGCATATCAACAAAATAATGAATTATATAACTCCTTAGTAATAAAAATCTTATGCGTCAGCGCAAAGACAATTTTATTACTTAAGTTTATTTAAATGTGTAAATTATTAAATAAATAAATATACACTCACAATATTCTTTCCGTAAATAATACTGAATATACACATTGAATTAACTGAAAATCAGTTAAAAACAGGACTAGTTACTTTCCGTTTACAATTGTATTTTTTTAGTTAATTTTCAACTGTTAAATATTAATTGACAAAATCCATAAAAACAATAGATTGTTTTCGTTTATTTAATACTCAATAAAATAAATAACTTTTTGTTTTGAATAGAAAATTTTAACTGAATATTTTAACTATTATGGAAAGTCCGTTTCTTTGTTTTTTTTTTTTTGTTGAATAACAGACAGAACATTAAAAAATATATTTCTTTGGTAATTTAACTGTATATTCTATTGTAAAGTACCGATTAAACTTTTAAACAACTGTTGATTTTTTATGGAAAAGTTCTTGTGAGTGTACGTTTTTAATGAAAATGAAAATTATTCAATTTCTTTATTAGGATAGTGTCCTAACAAATGCACAATTAAAGGTCGAAAAAAAAACATAATTTTTATTATTAATAAAAATTATATCAAACTTAATATACATACGTTTTTACTATTAAAAAAAAACATGTATAACTTTTTGGTGCAGCCTCAACAATATGCCTAAATTTTTGAAGTTCCCCATATTTCCCGTATTTGGGAAAGTGCTTTTATTTTTGTTCTACACTAAATTACATATTTAAAGTTCACTTTTATTCATATTTTGCACAATTTCAGAGTGCTTCTATGTGTTTCCTCTATATTTTGCAACCGTTTTTTGCCCCAATTTTTTTATTTGTAATAAAAATAATTATATAAATATAATTTAATCAAAGTGATACAATTTAATAGAACCATTTTTTGATCAAATTTAGCCCTCTTATATGTGCGGAAAATATCTCATCATATATAATTTTATAAAAACTCTTTTACTCGTGAATGTTTTTTATTTTTAATATAAAACTTAAATTTTTTACGTTACTTTTGCACTTATTTTAATATTAGGAAAAACAAAATTTTTGGTGGTCCTCGACTAATACAGCTCTTTATCTAAATTGACGTTAAATTCAAAATTTTAATTGCTAACACTTTATATAATTATAATATATTATATATTATAATATTCCCGAGTAAAATTGTTTATATAAAATTATGTATGATTAGATGTTTCCCGCACCTATAACAGGATATGATTTGATTTCAAAAATTGTTCTATTTAATGTATCACTTTGGATGTCATTAGATA